>ML685785.1:28390740-28446922 GCA_007922175.1 Pelusios castaneus | reverse complement strand
TATATCCATTGGATCATCCTTGTCCCTATGCTGGCTGACACCACTGAATAATTCTAATAGACTTATGAGGTATGATTTCCCCTTTCAAAAGGACTCTCTGATTCTTCCTTATCTATGTGTCTGATAAATCTGTTCTCTACTATAGTTTCAACCCATTTGCCTGGCACTGAAGTTACAATTACTTGCTTGTAACTGCCAGGATCAGTTCCATTGGAGCCTTTTATAAAAATCAGCATTACATTAGCTCCCTCCAGTCATTTGGTACAGAGGCTTATTTAAGCAATAGATTACATACCACAGTTGGTAGTTCTGTAATTTCACATTTGATTTCCTTTAGAAATCTTGGATGAACACCATCTTGTCTGGATGACTTATTACTGTTTATCAATTTGTGACAAATTCTCTATTGTGACACGTAGTTCCTTTGATCTGTCACCTAAAAAGAATGGCTCTGGGGTAGGACTTTCCCCCCACATGCTCTGCAAAGCAAAGAATTAATTTGGCTCAGTGATACTTAGACTGGGGTTTGGCTCCTGTGACTCTATTCAGCACATGATATTAAAACAGTGTGATTTTTATTATTAACCAATCTAAGTTATTAACCAAAAAGGATGCTTTTACTTTTTATCTTTTTATTAACCAATTGTAGAATACTTGGTCAGTCATTTTGCTATGAGCATTGGGGGGAGGGGAGGAAATGAAACAAAATTCACACAATTGTGGCTCTTTTGGGTAATGCTCATCACTAATTTGGTCCTTGAACCACTGGGGTCTGACTATCACTGATTTAACTTCTCCACAATGACCACCATCTCCTTGAGTGCTCCTTTAGCACCCTGATTGTCCAGTGGTGCTAGTGACTGTTAGTTTGGTGGGCTTCCTGTTTCTGAGGTATATTCTTTTAAAAAATGCTGTTAGTTTCTGTGACTGTTGCTAATTGAACTTAATATTTGTTTTGGCCTAACTAAACTTTTTGACTTGCCAAAGTTTATGCTCCTTTCTATTTTCTGTCATAGGATTTGACTTCCAGTTTTTCAATTACGAATTTTTGTCTCCCACCATCTCTCTTAATTCTGTTGTTTAGCAATGGTCCTCTTTCTCTTTATTTATCTGGATAGATGTACATTCAATGAATCTATTTAAACATAATTCATAACCACGGTCTCCTGGGCTAACACACTTCTGCTTTCAATCTTGAAATTTATTAGCCCAGGACAATGTTATGCCTTTCAAATAGCCCTAGCTCGCAATAGTTCAGATATGAACCACCAATAAAGATTTTATGGTACAGCTGATTTATATATACATGGATTGGCTGAATACAGAGCTGAAATCCATAATTTGTGGCTTTGTTTTCTTTGATAGTGAATATATTTTGTATTTTAAAAAGTAAAACACCACTTTCAAAGCTACAAGAAACAGTGTTCCTTTTACTGTATTTCTTATGGCTGACTTCTTTGACTTGATCCTTTGAAAGAAGTGCATGCTAACTGAAGGCCAAGGTATTCTTACAGTTACGAAGTATTTTAATACTTGAATGCAAGTGCTGGCTTGCCTGCTTAAGATAAAAACAAAACAAATACCTACAGAGTTCTTAATAGCAAAGACAATTACAATGCCATTTTCATGAAATTAGTTTAAAATTTACTAAACTATGCATTTCAAAATAATGAATTTATATCTATATGACAATTTTAAATTTCAATATAAAGCGACCTCAAAAAGGGGAAAACAGTTTGAGCTTTGACCTTTATTAGCTTTTTTATAGTTTATAAAGAGAGTCAATGACTTTTTGCTAATGGTTTTAAAAAAATACATACATTCAAAATTCAGTAAAGCTGGTCAGTATTTCCCAAATCTCAATTAGGAAAAAAGGGACACATTTTCCTCAGTTTTTTTCACCTGTATTTCTACCACCTCTAAAATTCAAGACCATTTACCCTGGGATTAATTGAAACAGTGGTAGGCTTATAAGGTGAAAATTTATTAACTGAACGAGAGGAAGTCACTTATATTTAGAATCAAAATGCTGATTTCATTAAAATGTATTTAACTCAAATACACAGCCCCTTTCAACTGGGGCTGAGAAAACTCCCAAAGCCATCTATCTCCAAAGTCAACAAACAAGAACAGACAAAAGGAGAGTCCACACGTCTGATATTTAAGTTTTTATTTGGCTCGGATGTTGGGAAGGAGATGACTGTCATGCTCTCTATATATATATCAGTAATAAACAAATGAGAATAAATCTAGTTTCCTTTTATTTTGTACTTCTTTAAAGGTCACAGGTTTTTTTTGGTGTTTTAAAATGGTTAAGTTACAGTTCTTCTCCTCACCATCACGAACCACTGCACTGGAAGAGAAGAACTTCCAATCTCTTTCCCTTCCCATCCTAGCTGCAGGGAAAAAAACAGAGAGCTTCAAAGTAACTTCCTTTTACCTTTCTCCATTTCCTGCTTCCTCCCACCTCAGATCACACTGGTGCCTTCGCTGCTTTTCACAGCTTTACTAGATGGCAGCTGATGGCAAGATCTGACTAATTTGAGAGCTACCAGTAGTCATTCTGAATATTACTCTGCTGCCATTTGCAACCCTGAGAGCCTCATTGACATGAATGACTGCCTTTTTCCCCTCCTCACCCCCAAACTAGTATTCTGATACTGCAGCACAGTGAAACAAGCCTCTAGTCAGTTTCATTGCAACTGTTTAAAGCCCCACTGGGCAGCTGTAAAATTGATGAGATAGTGGCAGTTCCTGTTTACGGCTAATGAGGTTAGAAAGTTCCATACTCAACATCGAGGAAAAAAATTTCAAGTCTTTGTTTTGCATCTCATCCATACTGGGGCATCAGTTCTCAGGTGGGAAAAACATCACATAATGAATCATGCACATCACTTCCTGCTGCATCTAAATTTTTTGAGCAGTTTCTCACGCTTATGAAATCAGAGACAAGAGCCCAATATCGTTACAGATACTTACAGTAGTGTTGAAAGGAAGTCCATAGTAAATTGTTACTAAATGTAATCTCCATATTACAAAGGAGATGCTCACAACAGTTGTATTTAAGATTTCTTATGTGTTTCCTTTCCAAGCTCCTCTTTTGAATCACACTCATTTGCGAGGTCTCTTACCTCTCAACTAGATCAGATATACTATATCCATCTTGTATGTGAGTCCTAAGGAGGAGTACAGATGGAAGTAGTTCCCACATCGCACTCACCACAATGCCGTGTAATGTCTCTCTGTGACTTGCTACATTTTTCACTGTGGGAACATTAGATCCCTAGGCTGATAATGCTCTGTAACCTCTGTATATAATACGTGCATGACGAGTTTAAATCAGATCAGTCTTTCATGACATCCTTGTACCATTCCAAGTACTACTTCATACACCTTGCCATGCCTGGGATTTGATGTTTGGGACAGGATTGGAAATTTAATATTTGTAAATTCTTCCTATAACATCAGGCTATTCAGTCATGTCATTTGAGACTGAAGTACACCTCTCTTATCAGGGCTCAGTTTTGAGCATTTGACCGTGCCCTCAAAGGCTGATGGTACCAGAGCATTTTTTGGGAAGTCTGAAGAGGAATACTGTCCATATGACAAAATATTCAATTTGTTTGGTGAGTGTATAATGATCTTTGGTCCACAAATATCCATAGAATGGCCCCCAGGCACCTTCCTCCCAATGTTTGTCTTTCTAAATCATTCTGGTTTATGAATAAACTATGCAAATTGAAGCAGGAAGGAAGAAAGAAAGCTAGAGCACCAGCAGGAGAAACCACAATTTGAATCTGATTGACCAACTGCAAAGATTTTTGAAGTCCAGTGCTATGGTTCTCAGAAAGCAAAATAGAGGATTTTTGCCTCTAAGATAGGATCTGCAAAGTTTCAATCAGTAGGTCTGTTTTGAGTGGTAAATAGTTTGGTTTACCTATATTGCATTTACTCAATGGCTGATTCATGTCTCTTCAATTGTAAGGAAATTCTGAATTATTTTCCAAATTAATTTCAGGTTCAGACTGAACTGCCTGCATTCACAAGGACAGGACAATTTCTCAAAAGGAAAAATACTGCCTCTGGCCTGTCTTCCAAAAATAACTTTTAAAATAAGAGATTTTAGCAATACCTCTAAACAATTAATAACCATCAAGAATACTAGCAGTCTATTCTGCAATGGCACAGATGCCACTATTTGTACCATTCTTAATATAGGGAAAAACTGATCAGCTGATTGTCACTGGCATTAGCTACAACACCAGAGGAAGATGGTTAACATGTACAT
Organism: Pelusios castaneus; assembly: GCA_007922175.1. NCBI lineage: Eukaryota > Metazoa > Chordata > Testudines > Pelomedusidae > Pelusios > Pelusios castaneus. Next base: position 28,442,634 of record ML685785.1, on the reverse strand, counting down.
AGTTTACCACTTTATTAGAGTGGAAGTTTCTTGTGGCAGGGACTGTCTCTATTTCTGCATTTGTGCAGCACCTAACAGAACAGGGCCTAGATTCTGATTAAGATGGAGTTACAAAAAAATAAAATAATCATAATCTGAGCATCTTCTTTGCTTTGTCCTTTTAAAAAATATTTTGGGAATATGGTTTTGAGTACCACTGCTCTGCTTATTCACCATAGGAACTTTACTTGTAGTTCTACATAAATCATAAGATTCTGTGGTTTGCATCTTGTGTAGTGACACTTTTCTTATGATTACCACAAAAGTTTGAGGCCACTGGTAGTATGACAACTTAAGAATCACACATCCCTCACCCACACACACAAACTTAAATTTTGATTAAAACAACACAAACCCAACAATTTAAGCCATTTTGCTTTCAAAGTTAATGTTTTAGAGATCATAAAGTTTTCTTGATGACTTGCCCACTGCCCTTCCCTAAAATATTGGGGAAAGTCATGGATAAATTATATTTGTGCACTTTACTCCGCATAAAGAATTCCCACTTTTATAGTTTTGATTTCCTGTGGTTCTTTCCTTGTGAGGTGTCAACCTTTTATTTTTATTACAATGTTTTTATTCTCTTCTGCCCTTTCTCTAGCTAACTCTTCCTCCCTCCCTCTGTCCCACAACAATTATGATATTAATAAATAATAATACTTAGCCCTTACACAGCACATTTATTCACAGATCTCCAAGTGCTGTACAAAAGAGAGTAAAGCACTTGGAAGTACAAATAAAAAGAGCAATCTCCCCAATATCGATTACTAATATATTCATTGTTAAAAGTGTACTTTGAGATATTTGGAATTATACTCTAAGGAATACAATATAACGGGAGAGGCCTATTTTACTATGGTTGGCATGCATATGTTTGCATATATTTCACCCATACAATTTAATCAATAAAATTTTATTTAACATATTTAAAAAACATACCATTAGCTCTTGATGTGGAGTAGTCCCACTAGCATTTTTATTAAATAAAATGAATTTCAGCAACTGAGATTGTGATCGCGATGCTGGCAAACCAGGTTCCAGTTCAGGTCAGAACCACTGGTCAATTCACTTGTGTGTTAGTATAGATCAAAGAGTTAAATGTGTAAATAAGTGCATATTCAGGTGTTTAAATTTCATGAAAAGTAATGGAATGTTACTTGTATTGTTATCACTTATCCGTTCCTGTTATTATGTAAAAGCAAGCACATACATTGTGTGCACACTGTAATTAAATAAGCCATCAAAGAAATCTTGTGAAATACTTATGAATAATCTTAGAACTTTTACAGAAAATGCTAATTTCAAACCACATGGCCATTATGTGTAATGGTCTATGGCAAAAAACCTAAGTACATTCCTCATACACTGCCACCAAGGAAAAGCCCATGTGGGCAGAGATTCTGTCAGCTTGTTTTCTGTGTAAAGCTACTGTAAATGTCGATTCAAGGAAAGATCCTTCATCTGCACTCTTACATGGAAGTGTGCCAGATGCAAAACAGAGATCTCCACACAATCTGAGTACTCTGAAAGACTTTTGGGAAACAGGCAGTTTATTACATCACTGCCATCATTTAGAGTTACAAACTGATTCAGCTGTATGTGTATTTTACCTCCTTTAACCTTTCAACAACTCTTATTCTTTTTCCCTAGCTAATAAACCTATAGTTAGTTTACTACAGAATTGGCTGCCAGTGTGGTCTTTGCTGAAAGATCTGGAATACCAACTGATCTGGGGTAAGTGATGCTTTCTTGAGACTGGGAGAAACCTGATGTGATGTGATGTTTGGTTTAAGTGATGAATTATCACAAAATTCAGTTTGCCTGCAAGGCAAGATAGACAATCTGCATAGACTCTCTGGTCTATGACTCAATGATAAGAAGGGTATAATGATCCAGGCCTTCCCATTTGTTACCAGTTAGGTTACATCTAATTATAGAACATACCACCCATCTGAGATATCTGCTCTTGTTTCCTGATAGTATGGTGACTCTGCCCCAAAGTAGCCACTCCAGACAGCAATACTTTAAAAACAAACAAACAAAAACCAAAACCTATCATGGTGTCATAACTTGTCTTGAGCTATGACATCTGAACACTACCGTCAAGATACCATAGAAAAGTGAAGCATTTCATTTCTTAATATGCTCTTTATGTTCTAATTATATGGACATACTATGCTAATGCAACTTTGAAGTTGAGATGTTAATCACAGAAGATATGGACATTCACATTTATGTTTCTTGGATCAAGTATAACTGTGCCACATTGATCATAGGTAGCACTTTGCATTTAATATTTCCTTTCATCATAAAGCAGAATTTCAAAGCATTTTACAGACAATTGCCTCACCGCAACCTGTGAAGTACCACCTCATTTTACCTGGAGAAACCAAAGCACAGTCACAAAAGGCCAGATTTTCAAAAGGGTAGCACATACAACTGGGATCAGATTTTCAAGAGGTCAGCTCCTACATTAGGATCTAAATAAGAGTCAGATTTTCAGGAATTTGTGCAGCAGACCCCATTGTGATACTTGGGACTAGATTTTCAAAACAGCACAGAACTCAACATGCTGAGCTCTTTTGCATACTGAGCCCTTAGTGACTCAGCAAACACACTCCTATACGTCAGTAGCAAAGCTGGGAGCAGAACTCAGTACTCTTAATTCTTCACTCATGAGCACGTGACACTTCTTGCCCCCTACATGTGGCATTAGCAGAATGGGTTTGTTTGATTTTTGTATTTTTTTATCATTAAAAGAAAAAACATCCCAGAACATTCATGTAAGAAGCCGAGGTTCTCAAACTCTTTTTTTGCTGGGACCCCCTTTGAAAATATTTCAGGCTGTGATGACTCCCCCTCACCCCCAAAGTGATGAATTTTAAAATTCCAAAGAAATAAATTTAAAAACCCATAAACTGATATCAACTAGGAGACTCTTTGTAGATGACTAAATTTTGCAAGTTAACATATAAGCAAAAAACAAGAAAATACAAGAAACGAGGATGACAAAATGTACATTCTTTGTACAAACACTGACATCATTTAGATTTTAAGTGTTGTAGGTGCTTTTTTCCTGAGAGCAGTGATCTTTCTAAATCCACCCTCCTTCCTAATAGAGCATCCTGCCAGTTTCATCAGAATGCTTCAACACAAACAAAGGGTAGGCAAAAAAGGCAACAGAAACAAAGAAAGCGAAAGGGCTGCTGCACTGGCCTGCAATACAGAAAAGGATTATTTTTTCAAAGAAACAGGAAGGGAGAAGAAAAGACTAAAAAACATTGCAGAACTGAATGTCTTTTTGCACTGAAAGGGATATGTAACCTGTTTCCTCTAGCGGAATCATTTGTTTCAGGAACCTGTTCAATGGCAGGTTCCTATGGACAAAGACCTGCATCAGAAATAAAAATTATCATAACAAGCATCTTTTTATCTTCTGTAAAGGGAGGTCAAGGACCAAACTAATATGGAGCCTGAATTACCTTCTCACATTTAGAAGTTCTCCCTTCAATTCAGGACTTGATGAGGCACATCAAGGTATATTATTCCTCTTAGGCTACATCTAAACTGCATTCTTTCAGCATCCTATAGAGTAGGTACTTTGTAGCAATGTATATGGTGCAGCATGCTTAGGAGAGTAGAATTCAGACCCTGCTAAAGGGTCTGGATATGTGTCCAAGTACGCATCCTACACAGCTCTCTACTTGCCCAAGCCATGCTATCCAGTCTACACTACTGTTTTAGCTGTGATGTGTCCTATTGCCTCCCAGCTGCTCTCTCCACCTCCCACCACACTAGAGCCTTTCTTCACTTCAATGAAAGGCTCTGGCAGTGAAGAGTTGCTAACACCTTTTCTTGCTGCCTCCCCAGTGCCAAAGTTTTTCAATGACAGATGCAGCTAGCTACTCACTGCAATGTGGACATAGCTTGTTTTTCACTTGTGTGTTCAGCTACAAATACTATACATGCTGCCAAAAATGGTGTATAGTGAAGATGTGGCCTTAGGCTTAAATTTAACCTGTTCTTTAAACTACTGTTTTATTTCAATGCTTGCTACTGAAAATTGAAATAAAAAATGCTGATTCATAAGAGAATTGATATTAAAAAATTGTATAGATTAATACAATCTAACATCAAGATACCTTTTTGAAGCACAGCTCATTTTGAATCCCTAGCAAGCCTGTCAAACATCAGGATCTGTGGAGGTTTATGGGGTGACAGAGCAGTTAAGTCTCTCTTGCTCATTCAATCTTTTACCTTCCTGCTCACTACATGTATTCCTTCAAAAATGGGACACACACACCAGCAGGGCACGGTGGGGATTCTTACTGACTACTCATGTTGCAGTATGAATAATTATTAGACTTCAGTTTTAAGTGCTGTCAATAAGCTTGGTCCATATGACCTCTTTTTTTTCTTAAGTGTTTACAAAATTTATTTAATCATTTGTGTGTGTTTTTCTTTTAATGTAAATGTTTAAAATAGTAAAGAAACAGACTTTAGTTTCAGGCTTCCAAAACTATCAATAAATTATAGACAACATTAAAAACAAACAATTTTAATAATCTGACAGGTACCTAATTTCTGAATCTGTCAAAATAATTTAGCTTGATATATATGATGGTTTTAACAAATGTATTATTTACCTAGAGTTTTTACCATCTATATTATAATACAAAAATCCATTATAGTTTGCAAACTGACAAGCCTAGACCATCAGTTCTCAATGTTCCACCTGTACCTCTGGGGGTACACAGAGGTCTTCCAGGGGGTACATCAACATCTAGATATCTGCCTTGTTTTACAACAGGCTACATAAAAAGCACCAGTGAAGTCAGTATAAACTAAAATTTCATACAGGCAATGACTTATTTACACTGTTCTATATAATATACACTGAAATGCAAGTACTATACTGATATTTTAATTGATTTATTTTCTAATTATGAGAAAAATAAGAAACAATTTTTCAGTAACATGGTGCTGTGATATATTTGTATTTTTATGTCTGATTTTGCAAGCAAGTAGTTTTTAAGTGAAGTGAAACTTGGAAGTATTCAAGACAAATCTGAGTCCTGAGAGAGGTAAAGAAGTCTGGAAAGGTTGAAAGCCTCTGGCCTCAGCTGTGCCATACAGCTCTGAATTGTTATGTCAGTTTTTATATGAGAAAAAATATGTAAATTAAAAATCCTTATAGAATATTTGTTTTCATACTTACTGCATATTCCAATAATAAAAAGTGTTAAACCTCCATTCTGGTGGGTTCTAACCTGTATCTAATCTGAATAATTGAACAGTTGATATATAAACATGGAATGCATTAAATATGGGACTCTTGCAGGGTGTAGCCAGAGCAAGCTATATTTTACACCTCTTAACAAGAGTGAGGCAAACCTAAACTCCATAATACATGAAAACCCCTACTAGGTAATATGTTAACTTGTTCTGCTTATGTTAGAGTTTTAAAACATGTTAACTAAAATGTTTTAGAAAACATGATTTTAAAATCCACCTTTTATCCTAGTCTGATGAAATTTCTAGGAACAGAAGACTGGAAATCAGGAACCTAAATATCTGTGAGGAGCTGGGCCACACAGACCACTTTCAGAACCCAGGAGCCACCCGGGGGCGGGGGGGGCGGGGCGGAAGGGTGAGCGGGGAGAGAAGAGAAAGGGAGGCGGTTCAAATTTAAGTGGCCAAACATTAATATAGCAATAGAAAAACCCATTGTGATGCTATGCTTATCCTAACACTGTATTTTGGCCTTATATACAACAGTAATTTGGAACCGCACATATATCTAAGATAGACAGATAACAGTTAATAACAATAAGCCAGAATAGAGACTGGCCACTTGAAAAACTGTAAGACTTGGATTTTTTTTAAAAATGACACAGTTAACCTGAGATATGATTTAAAAGCAAACCTGACCCCATGCAATCTTTTGTAAATAATTTTTCAATTTTTAAATGGTTTCTCCCAACTTTTTAAAAACTCTAAGACTGACTCCTCTTGGACAAGTTTCTACAGACCGAGCACTGAACTTCTGTAAACAGTGATTTATAAGGAAAAAGAAGCCAGAACAACACAAGAGTAATCATAAGATGCTATAGTCAAAAATAAAGGATGAAACAAAGCTGCGAGGATAGCGAAGAGGTCTGGTCAGATCATAAACACTCGAGCTTCCCCTCTGGTGGTTTAGGGTGAGATCACCAGAAGCTCACACTGCTCCAGCATTTGTAGCCTCGCCGTTCAGAGACTCTCTGTACCTACAAGACACAGCATTGTTCTTGACGCCGCATCCTTCCTTTACTCCCTGCCGCCGGTAACAAACTGGACCACGCCTCCCACTCGGCTGCTTTTAATCAATGTTGGGGTTAGACAATTTAATTTAATGCACTGGGAGAATGTTATTCCTTTGTACAGCCCGCGAAACACGCTGGCGCTCTGTTGGGTTTCCCTAGGACTTGCAGGAGGAACAGATCAACTCTTGAACCCTAGCTGCAGAATTAATACAGACCTTTGGAAATGGGGGAAGCCAGCAACTTTCCCTGCCCAGGTTAGCCTTCCCCATTGACCACAACCTGCTCCAAACTCCTCCAGCCCGGCCGGGGACCGCAGAGAAGAGGGAAGACGCCCGCTGCCAGCGTGCACCCACCCTCCCGTCCTCCAGGACCCCCTTCTGCTGGGGCGAGGAGAGCGCCGTGAGCGTGTGCCGGGCCGCCGGATTTCAGGCGCCTCTCCCCGCCCGCCAGCTGCACACCGGGGCCCAATTGCTGCCCCGCGGCCTTGCTCCTTGCCGCCGGGCCCCAGCTGCGCCCCGGCGCTCGGCTCCGTGCCCCGCGGCTTCTCTCCTGCTGCCGCGGCTCCCTGCAGGGCCCGGCCCCGAGGGACGCCCCTCCCCACCCGCGAGGGGTCCTCCCCGCCTCGCTGGGCTCGCGGCGCGCGGAGCCCCGGGGAGCCCACGCCCCCGTGCGGGGAAGGCCCCGACACAGTCCCCGGCCTTTCCTGGCGCAGCCCCCCGGCGGACCCTCCTTACCTGGGCTTGAGGCTGCCCGCGCCTCGCTCGTAGGCCCAGGCGGCGGCCGGCTGCGCGGCGGCGGCTGGAGCCAGCGGGTCGGCGAAGCTGGGAGTCGGCGGGTAGTTCCTGTCCATCATCCGGGCAGGGCGGCGGGCGCGGGGGCTCCGCTCGGGCCCTGTCTGCGGGGCGGCGGCAGCGGGGACCGAGCAGGGCGGCTGGGAGCGGCCCCCCCTTGCCACATGCGGGGCGGGCAGCGCCGCGTTCCCCCGGCCGCTCCGGGCCAGGCCGCCGAGGGTCCCCCGTACCCTGCTCAGCGCCGGGCGGCGGGTGGGCGGCTCAGGGGAGCTGCACACGGAGGCGGCGGCGGCAGGGGCTGCAGCGAGCCGCCCAGGCGGAGACCCATGTCGGGCTGCTCCTTCCCAGGATGCACCTCCCCCTCTGCAGCTCACTGGGGCTGATGGGCTTCGGCTGCTCTCGCGGCCAGGGGTAAGGGAGGCCGGGCGGGAAGGGGGGTGGCCGAGCACCGCAGGGCAGCGGGGGAGCGGCCGGGGTAAGGTGTGCCTCTAATCCAGCCCCGGAGAGAGGGGGTGGCCGTAATCCTGCTAGAAAGGGGGGCCGTAGCTAGCCTAGCTAAAGGGGTGAATGGAAACTGGTTGAGGGGCAATCCGGATGGAGGCGGTGTACACCGCCCCTGAGGGGGGCTTTAATCCAGCTCCCGAATGCGTGGGAGGAGTATTTACACGAGCCTTTGGGTGGGTATAATCCGGAGTCCCTTTGGCGTGGCAGAGGCGTGCTTCGTCCCGGGATTCCCGAGTCTCAGGGGGAATCGTGTGCAGGGGAAGACTGAGCTTTATTCTCAGGCTGGCATGTAGTTTTCCTTTCGGCCCGCCCGGAGGACTAGGCAGGTAAAGCACCACGCCCACCATCCTCTCCAGCAAGCTTGGTTTTGCCGCCCTCGTTATACGGGAAGAGGAGGCGTGTTCGCCTGTGCTGTTCATATAAGGGGGTGGCGGAGAAGAAAGGTGCCCGCCGCCCTCTCCAGTCCTTCCGATACCCCGTCAACTTGGCAGGCGGGGTTCTTTATGTTTTCCCTCCTCATATCTGCTAGTGATCGCTGCCCTGCGAAGGAGGGATTCCCCCAACTCCCCTGCATTCCCCGATGAAGCCTGCACACGTTCACCTCCCTTCCCCTTGTTAAGGTTTTCCCTACTGAGGAATGTGGTTGCTTATCTTTTTTCCAACCACGTGAGATGTCCCCCTCCGAAATTTACATTCAAGAGCAGGTGCCAAGTCCTAAATGATAGGACTTGTTCCCTCTCTTGGCCATCACCACTACAGATTTTCCTTACTTCTTATCCCCAAAAAGGGAGATTACCTTTTGGAGATTAATTTTATACAGTTTCCTTCTAGTTGGGAGGAAAGGATTTGTTGGGGTTGTGTTGTTGCTGATACAGTCTCCCGCAAACAAAAAAGGAGATGTGGCAGTTTTAAAGACCAACAAATTTATTTATCGCAGGACTCGATAAACCCTGGGTGCCAGGTCGCCATGGCACCTGGTGTTTGTATTGTGATGCTTAGCTCCACTGTGAAATTGCAGGGAGCGCTCCCAGGACCTTTGCACCACCACTGAAAGTCATCAGAGGTGTTTTTCAGCAGGGAGTGGGGGTGTCCCAGCTAGGTGCCTCAGTTTGAATCTGGGCCCATAGCTGAGCAGCAATTTTGTTGAGACCTGATTTATTGTATAAGCTTTCTGAGCACAATCACACTTTATCGGTTGCATGAAATGGAAAATGTAGCACATTGTATTTATATATACAAAGAAGGGTGGGTCTTAATCTGTTTGGATTGACCTTGTCACCCACCCTTTTCTGTATGTATAAATATAGCTAACATGCCACGTTTTCCATTTCATGCATCTGATGAAGTGGGGTTTGCCCACCAAAGCTTATACAATAAATAGATTTGTTGGTCTTTAAAAGTGCCACAGGACTCCTTTTTTGTTTTGCTGAAATAGGCTAACATGGCTAGCCCTCTGGAAAAAGTCTAGCTCAGATTTCTTGAAATTTCCCTCAGTCCCAGCTGTCCCAGTTTGAGAGCAGACCAGTTTGCATCACAGTTCTGTTTCCTGAAAGTTGTTTTTATTGTTCCTTCAACAGCAGGAATAATAATAAGAACTAGTCCTTCATACACCAGTAGACAGAATATTCAGAAAGCAGTATTCAGGAACAAAATCAAACACCTTGACATATTTTGTTCCACATTGGCATTAAAGGTGTAGACTACTAACCCTGTTGCAATAATAATTAAGAGACATTTAACATAAGTACAATTAGATAATAGATATTTTTGAGCCTCACATTTACATAAGAATATATGAATGGCCATATTGGGTCAGACCAATGCTCTATCTAATCTAGAATTGTGTCTTCAGACAGGGCCAATGCCAGATGCTTCAGAGGGAATGAATAGAACAGGTAATAATCAAATGATCCATCCTGAAAGCCATTCCCAGCCTCTGGCAAACAGCAATCCTTGCCTATCCTGGCTACTATCCTATTTGAATTTATCTAGTTCTTTTTTACACCTCATTATAGTCTTGGTCTTCACAATGCAAGAAACACAAGAAGTTCCACAGGTTGACTGTGCATTGTGTGAAGAAATATTTCCTTTTGTTCATTTCAAACCTGCTGCCTGTTCATTTCATTTGGTGACCCCCTACTCTTTGTGTTATGAGAAAGAGAAACTCTCCCTTATTTGCTTTCTCCACACCAGTTACGATTTTATAGACTAATATCATACCCCCCGCCCCTCAGTTATCTCTTTTCCAAGCTGAAAAGTCCCATTCTTATTAATCTCTCCTCATGTGGAAGCTTTTCCATACCTCTCATCGTTTTATTTGTTCTTTTCTGTATCTTTTCCAATTCCAATATAACTTTTTTGAGATGGGTGACCAGATCTGCATGCAGTATTCAAGATACGGACATACCGTGGATTTATAAAGAGGCCATATTATATATTCTGTCTTCTTATCTAATCCTTTCCTTATAATTCCCAACATGCTGTTAGCTTTTTGGATTGCGATTGTACATTGAGTGGATATTTTCAGAGAACTGTCCACAGTGATTCCAAGATCTCTTTCTTGAGTGGTAACAGCTAATTTATACTCCATCATTTTATATGTATAGTTGGGATTATGTTTTCCATCTACCATTTTGTTGCCCAGTCACTCAGTTCTGTAAAATCCCTTTATAAATCTTCATAGTTGGCTTTGGACTTAAGTGTATTGGGTAATTTTTGTGTCACCTGCAAATTTTGCCACCTCACTATTTACTGCTTTTCCAGATCATTTATGAATATGTTGAACAATAATGGTCCCAGTACCGACTCTTGGGGGACACCACTATTTTCCTCTCTTCATTCTGAAAACTGACCATTTATTCCTATCCTTTGTTTCCTATTTTTAGCCAGTTACTGATCCAGAAGAGGACCTTCCCTCTTATCCCATGACCGCTTACTTTGCTTAAGAGCCTTTGGTGATGGACCTTATCAAAGGCTTTCTGAAAATCTAAGTACAGTGTATACACTGGATAACCTTGTCCACATGCTTCTTGGCCGCCTCAAAGAATTCTAGTGGATAGGTGAAGTATGATTTCTCTTTACAAAAACCATGTTGACTTCCAGGGGCATTGCTGCCTTGAAAAAATGTTTGTGCCCCAGCCCCCCTGTGCCAGCCCCACAACCTTGCCATGCTGTCCTTGGCTCCAATCCAGCCCTAGGGCCCACTGCCGCTGACCCCAGGGTCTGGGGTCGCATCGGGCTTCCACTGCCTTCAACCCTGGGTCCCCAGTAGGGGGCCAGGGCCGGGTCAGGCTCCTGCCACCAGCAGCCCAGCCCCGGGTCTCCGTCTGGGACCAGATCCTGCCGCCAGTGGCCTGGCTCCAGGTCCCTGGTCAGGGGCTGGATCGGGCTCCTGCCTGCGGCCCAGCCCCAGGTCCCTGGCTGGGGCCGGATCCTGCTCTTGCCTGCTCTGAGCGCCGGCCCTGGGTCCCAGCTGGGCCAGGCTGGCTTGGGACGTGGGGCAGTGGCCTGGGGACACAGGACCCATGCCCCATGGGCTCTGCGCTAGCGACACCTCTGTTGACTTCCCCAATGAATTGTATTCATCTATGTGTCTGATAATTCTATTCTTTACTATACTTCCAACCAATTTGCCTGGTACTGAAGTTAGGCTTGCTGGCCTTCAATTGCTGAGATCGCTTTTGGACCCTTTTTTAATAATTGGTGTGACATTAGAAATTCTCCAGTCATCTGATACAGAAGCTGATTTAAATGATAGATTATATACCACAGCTAGTAGTTCTGCAATTTCATATTTGAGTTTCTTCAGAACATCCAGTCCTGGCAACTTCTTACTGTTTAATTTATCAGTTTTTTTCCCCAAGACCTCCTTTAAAGACACCTCAATATGGAACAGTTTCTTAGAGTTGTCACCTGGCTTGCAGGGATTTCACTTTTGACACTTTACCTTTTAATTTCTATTTAATTGACTTCCTCATTTTTATGTCTTTCCCTTTTTGAAATTTAATGCTACCATGGTGGATTGCTTTGGTGTTCTGTTCTGCCCCCCTCCCTGCCCATAGAGAAGTTAATTTTTATTATGTTATGATCACTATTAGCAAGCGGTTCAGCTATATTCACCTTTGGATAAAATCCTTTAGAACTAAATCAAGAATTGCCTCTCCTCTTTTGGGTTCTCGGACTAGCTGGTCAGTCCAAGAAACAGTCATTTATGATCTCTAGAAACTTTGTCTCTACATCCTGTCTGGAGGTGACATATACCCAGTCAATATGGGGATAGGTGAAATCCCCCATTATTATTGAGTTTTTTATTTTCATAGCCTCTGTAATCTCCTTGAGACAGTTTCCTGAATTGAAATGTCTGATCTTTTTCCTCTGAAGAGAAAATTAATATATTTTTGCTGCAGTGGCCTCTATCCTCTTCTCTCACCCACATGAATTTTTGTCACAACATCATGTTGTTATCTCTTAATAAACATAAAATACCATATAAACACATGTTTCAAAGATATTAAAATCTAGGATACTTGAGTTAATGGAGAACTTCACTGCGTGCAGCTACAGAGATCCATGTGTGTATGTCATTGCAGAATTGGAGCCTAGAGAAACCTAGAACAGGATGGAATACGGACAGAGTAAAGGGGTTAGGGAAAGGGTTCAAATTATTAAAAATACTGTCAGTCATATAAGTTGTGAATAATACATCCTGATATTTTTAGCTGAAGTCTGAGGTAAAACAAGAGGGAGTAAATATAATTGGAGTGGGAATCAGCTGTGTCTAATAAAGCAAAAGAAGAGGGGCTGTAAGGAGAGATGTGAAGGTGCAGTTTGAGGTTAGATGGTGAACTGATAGAGTGGTGTTTCAGATGTAGGCAATAGCATGTAAAAGGTGAGAGAGAGAGGAGAGGATGAAAAATAAAGTTAAAAGAGTGCAGAAATGAAATGAATAGAGACTTGAGAAGTTCGTGGAATGGAGCTTTAAGAAGTAAGATGAGGAATTTGAACTTTAAAGAGAGTGAATGAACACAAGATCAAATGGTTTGAATAGACAAAACAACAGAAATAGAAAATTATTTAATCTTATTATTGGATGGGTGTTAAGAGAGAGTTCAGGATTTGTTTATAATCATCCAGGTGAGCTAGAATTATGCCTTGAACTAATTTTGGCAGTGGAGAAAAACATGAAGTTGCAGATTTTAGAAATGTTCTAAATCCAGAAGCAACAAGATTGGGCAAGAAGAGTCTATATCTGTGCAGACAAGGAAAGGGAGGAGTGAAAGATTAACCAAGTCTGTGAGTCAAATTCCAAAGGGGTAGCCGTGTTAGTCTATTGTAGAAAGACAACAGAGTCCTGTGGCACTTTTAAAGACTAACATTTATTTATCGCATGAGCTTTCGAGGGAGAAAATCCCACTTCGTCAGACGCTTTGAAGATCTTCAAAGTGTCTGACCAAGTCTGTGAGTGTGAGTGACCAATTCCAAAATAAACCAAACCAACCAAACAAAAAACCAGTAGAGTGGACAAAAAGGAAGGTGGCTAGAGAGTTAGGAACATAGTCTCTTTGAGTTCAGTTTTTGCCATATTTAGCTTAAAGAAGCAGTAGGTCACCCTTGAGGAGATAGGAAGAATTATGGCCTTGGACAGAAGGGGAGAGTGGTAGAGCAACTAGGAGAGTATATAAAATCACACAGGGGCAAGAGCAGAAAGGAAAAGAGAGGGAATCGTGTCCTTTCATTTGTCAGCATCTGCACTGCTTGCAACTTGGAGAAGAGTGGGTGAGGTCACTCACTACGGAAGATACAGGTTGCTATTTACATATGAATTAAATGTGATGACAAAAAGTGACGGCCAGTTTTATGCTAATGCACAAGTAAATACACAGTTTAGCTATTGAAAGTAGCATTTCCAGCAGGAAAGGATTTACATGTTGTCTTGATTTCCCTGCAGGATCTCAGTAATCTCCATTACAATATTACAATACGCTGTCTCCTGCAAAAGTGTGTGTACGTGGTGGGGGGGAGGGGGAATTAAGGACACTCATACCACACACAATGCCTTGTCAACCTTCAGTGTTTGCTGTCAAGAAACTGCTAATGCTGGGCTCCCATACAAGTGTTATTGCCACAAGTGTGGATCAACAACATACTAATACAGACAGAGTCCTGTGACACTTTTAAAGAGTAACAAATTTATTTATTATTATTAAAATAAATTTGTTAGTCTTTAAAAGTGCCACAGAACTCCTTGTTTGTTTTGCTGACCTAGACTAACACAGCTACCCCTTTGGAATTTGAATCCTAATACATGGCAGAACTACCAGTGAATTATGGAGGTCATCTCAAATAAATAACAATAGAAACTATAGTATCCTACTCCACTGTATATTTTGTTTATACCATACAGATTAGAAAAGAGATATTAAAGAGAAAATGTATATAGTGGTATTACGGTGTGTGACTGTCCAAGTAAAGTCATGGTAAATAAGTCAACATGATTTTACAAGTAAGAAAACAGTCAAACACTCTCTCTCTCTCACACACACACGCATACACCCTAGTTTACTATGTGAATTAAATATCAGACTGGTACAAACACGTTTCCCATGAAATCACTGAGGTAAGTCACCTGTTGTAAGGGAAGTTGAGTGACATCTGATGTGCTTCATTTCTTTGAAGTAGTTGCAGCCAAGCTTGATGAATGGCCAGGATTTAACTTGCATCGCTGTTGTCCACAAGTGCAGAATAAAGTCAGTTTAATCTAATGATTTGCACTTTATGTACATAGTATAAAACCATTTGTCTTAATGGTAAGTTCTGAGACCTTTATAGCTTTTTGGCGCACCGACTCTGGCTGTTTGCCTCTGTTCTGTACCTGGGAAATCCATTTTGAATTGTCCTGGTCTCCATGTTTTGCATTTTTGTGCATCTGACGAAGTGGGTTATAGCCCACGAAAGCTTATGCTGAAGAAAATCTGTTAGTCTATAAGGTGCCACAGGACTCCCGTTTTTTACTTCTGCTTAGTGATCCTCAGGTAGGAAGCTGACACCTGGTGTTTCTGCTTCCAAAGACCAGATTTTGTCTTTCTGTGTATTTTGTAAAAACATGCATTTGCATACATTTAGCTGATTAAAACATCAAGTTAGGTAAGGCCTTCCAGGTCCTGTCAGATAGCAATTGTGGCCCTCACAGCAAATGATTATGCACTGCTGATGACGTGGTATTTCTCAAAAAGCAATTAGCTCTTGGTTTAACAAGGGAAATATTTATTTTAAAATATACCAGCTGTTATGCTTTGTATAATATCCAAATACTAGGCATCTAACAATAAATCTCCATTTAAAGGTAAGGTTATAGAGATCTTTAAGGCTTTTAAACTAGATCTGCTATAAGACTTTCTATTACCAAGCTATGTTTAGCAGTTACAGTTGTTAATTTCTTCTCAAATGGCATTGGACGATATAGTACCAATACTTTGGGACCTCATGTGTCTATAAGGCCATTTTTAAACTGTCATTGAAACAGACTGATATCCAGAAGAAAACACTTTTCCAGATCTTTTTAAACTTCTTTGCTCTTTATAAAATACAGACTTGTTTTCCAGAGGTTCTCAAGCTGTAGACAGCTAGTTTGCTAGTCCTCTTCCTTGTTTCAGCTGCTTCTAAAATAATCAAGGTGCCTCATAAAGAAGAGCCTGGAAGCCTGTAAAAGTAGTTGAAAATAAGGAAAAATTGCTAGATAGCAGCCTTTTTTAGGACAAGCTGCTTTCAGGAACCAAAGTCAGCAGTAGAACTGGAGCCACTCCACTAGTGGAGAAGACATGTCCAGGGTGCAGGGGGAGGAGACCAGCTGGTTGGACTGCATATCTAGGAAAGAACAGAACTAAGCAAGAGGGAAACATTTGCAATAGGTGGTTTTGAAAGCAGCAAGGAAGGAGAGAGGAAGAAAAGGGAGCAAGGTAACAGAACGTGCAGAACAGTAGGGAAAAGAGAGAAACAAAATACATGGGAAGGAAATATGAAATGAAGAGCAAGTTTACCTCTCCACAATGGACAAACCTTATTGGATTAAAGACTATTAAAATACATTGAATATTTTTCTTCTCTTTTCTGTGTAAGCAATTGGTATAGTTAAAGAAGGCTAACAATTACAGAAGTGTCAAAAAATGAAAACCGGAATTGATGCTGTGCAGGTCAACAATAATGGCATTGAAGCAGTGTTTTCCCCAGGAATTGAAATGGGGGGGGAGGCATTTGAATTTCTCGGAGGGGGTGTGTGCGGGCCAGTGAGGTGGGAGGGGGGAGGCTCAAAGGGAGGCTGTATAGTACCATAGTAAAAAACTGAAAAGCATTTCATGACCATTTTATTAGACTATCACACAAAGTTGACTACTCAAGCCTTCCATGAAGCACTTTATCTACATCCTTCTGGGTTTTTGTTTTACAAAGGGATCTTACAGATCTGGTTGCCACATCTCAAAAAATATATATTGGAATTGGAAAAGCTACACCGAAAGACAACTAAAATAATTAGGGGTATGGAACAGCTTCCATCTGAGGAGAGCTTAATAAAACTGGGACTTTTCAGCTTGGAAAAGAAATGACTAAGGAGATATGATGGCAGTCTATAAAATATTGACAGGTATGGAGAAAGAGAATAAGGAAATGCTATTTAATACTTTACATAACACAAGAATTAGGTATCCCCCGATGACACTGTGTTACTAGTAGCTGACAACTGGGGGGGGAGGTGTTGGGAAAATTCAGAGGGGGTTTTGTGGGGAGTGTAGGGAAATCCCTGCATTGAAGAACAAGGATGGAAAAGCAGTAATAAATAGAACAGGGATGGAAGCAGTCTACAAAGAGTTTTACATGAAACTGTTCGCATCCCAAATTATTGTCCCATTGCCAACATTTCAGCAGGCCAAAGAGCATGTACACCTGCTCCTCATCAGTGAAGTTTGACTTGCAGTTTTCCAAATAAAGGAAAGAATAGCTCAAGGAAAAGATGGGTTGACGACCAAAATGATAAGAGCTGGAAGCCAAGAGTTTTGGGACGTCCATGCTCAGAGGTTTACCCACTACTTGGAAATGCAAAAGATACCATCTAGCTGAAAGGAGTCTGCACAAGAAGAGTGATTGTGAAGATCTGAAGAACTATCATCCAGTATATGTGCTCTCACACGTCTATAAGCTATTCACTAAAATAAACCAACTCTCACAGAGTCTAGATGAGCAGCAGCCAAGAGGGTAGGTAGGTTTGCAAAGAAATTTTAGCACAGTAGACCATATCTTCACTATAAATCCGCTATTGGAATGCTCGAGGGAATGCAAATTCCCTTTATGCATTGCCTTCAATGACTATGGAAAAGCATTCAACAGTGCTGAGATCAGTGAATTGCTGAAAGCTTTTTCAGAACAGGACATTGACACAAATTATATCAAATTACTAATGGAAGCAAACTCTGACCACTACAGATACAACTCTGTTTGATACTCCTCTCCACACCTCAAGTCAAAAAAGCTATGAAGCAAGGAGACATGGTGTCACTGAAACTCTTCATAACCTACCTTGAAATGGTAATGAGGCGGATGAACTGGAAATGTGAAATCAACGTCAACAGAGTGCAGTTAAATCATCTTAGATATATGTTGATTGCTGAAAACACTATCAAACTACAGAAAGTACTGTGAGAAAACACAAAAAACAGCCAAGTTTGACTGAAAATGAACTGCTCCAAAACAAATTTATGTGCTCTGATGCCAAAAGTTCAAATAACAGTTAAGGGAGAACAATTAGAAGAAGCTGAACAATACATTTACTTGGGCTGAGATATTACTATGTGCCATATTCAGGAAGGCAAACAGATGAAGAAAGAAAGTTGGTTGGCATGCATTTAATTCTATGAAGAATGACCTTTAAAAAAAAAAAAATCAATAAGGCATCATACACCAACCAAGCGGACCTTCTTTAACCTGGTCCGTGAGCTCACCCTAGTTCTGCAGTGCATGGACTCCCGATTCCGACCCACCCTGCCTGTGGACAAGTGAGTGGCCATCACGGTCTGGAGGCTGCCAACCCTGGACTCCTACCGCTCCATAGCCCATTAATTTGGCATCGGCAAGGCCACCACAGGGGCCACCCTCCTGCAGCTCAGCAGGGCCATCAACAGGGTCCCGCTAGCCCGCTTCATCACCCTGGGCAACCTGCAGGAGACATTTGACGGCCTCGCGGGACTTGGCTTCCCCAACTGCGGGGGCATCGTGGACGGGCCCCACATCCCCATCCGAGCCCCAGACTACAAGAATCTGACTACAAGAATCGCAAGGGGTACTAAAGACCAGTAGTTATTAAGTCGACTTAAGGAACTGCTTAAGTCGACTTAATTTGCAAGTGTAGACATAGCCAAAGTGACTACAGAAATGTCTTATGATTGCAGATGAGAGGGTAGGTAGTACATAAAAACATCCTCTCTATAAAAGTTTCCATACAATGAAAATATTTCAGAATACCTACTCTATGTTTTGATCTAAATTTCTTGGGCTTACTTTAATCACCAAACTCCAGCTCACATTAGTGGGAACAAGATTGGGTCCATTGCTGATACATTGTAAGACCTATAAGCCATTCCCAGGACAGGAGCTAGTCCCATACTGACTTCTCAGTTTTTGTCATATCATTCAGACCAGTGCCATTCAAGAGAGTCAAGGCTTTCAAACTATTTACAGTTTGAACTAAAATACATGGGATTTGTAATGAATTAGCACAGAAGTTATGAATTGCATGGAAAATGTGTTAAACTGAATTCTGGCTACTTTTAATTTTTAATTTTAAGTGCATGCAGACTAAGGTGATGTTCTCAACCATAGTAGTGTCCAAGCCAAAACAGGATTTTGTTATTAAACAAACTGATGATAGTGAAGGCTTTGGTAATACAGCACTGCAGGGTTCCATGTTTATTGTCTCTCTCTGTTTCCAGACCATATCCACTCTCTTTACTAATAGTTTTTTCCACAGCAGCAGCCCTGAAAACATGCCTGGGATTTCAAAATTAAACTTTTTTTTCTGCAAGCCAAATTCTGCTAGTCGCTACATTAGTGCAATCTCATTGTCTACAGATTCTTAACTTGGTTTTCTAGCTCTGAAGACAGAACCTGTCTGTCAAATCTTTATCATAAATTGCTATATTCATTTCAAATAAATGCAGATACACCTATTTATGAGTATCATTCTCTGAGTATATTAATGTTTTAATTGCTTGGTTCATCATCATGTGCTGAGGACCAGTCAGTATATTACTGTGTAAAGTTTCCAGCAGATCTAGGACTCTAAAAACAATAGCTGGGCAAAACCTTTGAAATAAAACAGATTAAAGTTTTCTAGTTATAAAGCCAAATTGCTGTCCACATGTTCACAATCCTTCAGAAGACAAGAGAAGGGAGTGAGTTTTTTCCAGGATGGAATACGAATGGATGGAATGCAGAACACAAAGGTTTCTTATGATTGTAACCTAACCAAAAACAAAACAAAGTCAGATTCTGCAAGGTTTCATGTTGCATTTTCTGGTTTGTTTGAACTTGAAATACAGAGGCTATTAAAGGTTGCATGGGGACCAAAATACAAAGAATTGACAAGTTTCATGCAAAGTGAATTTTGCATGGCTCTAATGCTAACTCTCAGGTTAGAAAGCAGGGCTATGAATAGCTGGAGCAAATCTGAATTAAATATGTTACCTGGAGTAGGAGTAGAAATGGTTTTTTGTTTGTTTTAAATTTAGTCTCCCCAAGAGTGGTGAAAAATACATTGTTAATAGAAGCCTGAGTGACTGTGGTGCTGAGTATTTCATAGTTCCCTTTCACTTTTCCACCCCTTTCCTATCTATATCAAGGAAGTCACAAATACAGCAAATATCTATATGGAGATTAATATAGAAAAGTATATTTTCATGTGTTGAATGAAACTTCTCATGGTATACCTCTGTCAGGAAGGAAAACGTTTTCTCATCTATCTTCATTTCATTTCCTCCCATTCTGCTCTGCTTCTCAGCCTACTTATTTCCTGCAAATGCTAGCAGTGGGATGGCTTATCTTCTATTCCCTTTGCTCTAGAAGGACATCCTATCCTTTTTCCTCTAAATGTTACCTCAACTTCTTTTTTTCTCTCAAATTTGCTTTCTATGAATGTTTCTCTGCTGCCTTTGACTTCTATCTCTGATAGCTCCTGATGTTGACTAACAGCTCCTGTCTTGCTGTCCTCTATGTTCCTTCACTGGAGCAACAACTGACTTCTGTTGGAGGCAGTATAGCTTCTTTATGATGAAAAGAATTTGACACCACCAGATTGGGTCTGAATAGAGATTTGGGCTGGTGCTCTCATTACGAAAGATGATAACATTCTCACCATCTATTGCTCTACACTGTTTGAATCAAAACAACTTCTTTGGTTTGCTAAAGTGACCATATGCTTGTGACTTACCCTTTGCATATGTTTGTGCGTGTGCGCACACACATTCAGCTACAGATTAGTTTCCATTTCATTCATCTGATGAAGTGGGATTAAACCCACGAAAGCTCATGTGATAAATTTGTTAGTCTTTAAAAATGCCACAGGACTCCTTGTGTGTTTTAAAGTGAGATGCCAATAAAGATTAGTATTAAATATGATGTTCATTTACTTGTACTACTAATTCAGGGATGCATTTATCATAACTAAGAGCTCTGCACCTCTTTTCTCATAAGCAATGAAGGGCCACATGCAATACTTCAGTAGCTGTGGTGTGTGGGCTGGATTTGTTACATGCTAGCTGTTAATCCTCTCACTGCTATAAATGCGGTATATTCTGCTGTTCATCCTCTCACTGCTATGAATGCGGTATATTCTGCTGTTCTGTTAATTGGACTGGAAGTTCCCCTGGAAAAGCTGCACTCACAAAAGCACTTCAGTTCAGCAGTACAGGTATAACGTTTTGCTAGAAAGATGCCTTACCTATAAAAACAAGCTCAAAAGCCAATAGTAAATATGAAAGAAACAATGTTCAATGTGCTATATTTTCTATTTTGCAACCTATGGTTAAAATGTACATTAAGTGACAGTAAATAGAGGTAATTCCTTGCTCTGCAGTAGTTCTGGTTTTTTTTTTTTGTTTTTTTTTTGTTTTTTTTTTTTTAAAGAAAAATTTCTAGATAGTGAACTGGCAAGTTTTTCCCTTCAGCCAGGCTTATCTTCCTTGAGTAAGAGTTGTACCAAAAAAAGTTGAAAGCATAAGAGGCTCACAAGATGCAGCTTTTTCCTGCTTTGTGAGTGTATAGAAAACATCTGTTACATGATAGTACTTTGCCTTTTG
This sequence comes from Pelusios castaneus, assembly GCA_007922175.1. Taxonomy (NCBI): domain Eukaryota; kingdom Metazoa; phylum Chordata; order Testudines; family Pelomedusidae; genus Pelusios; species Pelusios castaneus. Next base: position 28,421,655 of record ML685785.1, on the reverse strand, counting down.
GGAAAGATAACGTTAGGAACAAACACTTTGTTCAGCATATGAGAGCTAAAAAATAATAATAAAGTGGTAGATGGGCTTTTTGAGGGGATGGGGAAGGTGCTTAGTCTTGATGAAGTTGCAGTGTTAAACCTTTACAGTTGTATTCCAAGTTTCTCTTTCAGGGTGAAGGAGTATTTCTCCCTTCTGCCGTAGTTGGGTTTTATAAAGCATTTATTTGGAGAGATTACATTTCATGATAATATGGAAACTGGCACATCTTCAGCATTACATGAGGAGAAACAAAAACAAGCAGTTGGTATATCAAATATGCTGTATGGTTTCTTCGAGGGCTTGAGGGAGGAGTGAAGTGTTCTGGTAAAATTAGGCAATAAAAATCATACTAGTAACTAGAGAAACACCGTTCTGGAAACAGGTTTATTATAAAAATGTTACAAAGGAGTCAGCCAGTACATTTTGGGAACTGTGCAGGTTCTGAAAAAAGGTGGTAAACTGATTTTTTTGCTATGAAAGTGATATAGCTGAAATCTGTTACAGATATGAATACAGAAATAATTTCAAATATGGAGGTAAAGCATGTTGTAAAGCACAGGTTCTCAACCTCAGGCTCACAACTCACTCTTCCTTTTTTATGACTAGATAGAGGGGTGTTTCTTTTTTAACATGGAGTCACAATATGGAAGAGGTTGGTAATCATATAGTTTAAAAAGAACTATTGATCACAATAATCAAGTAGTTTCACTAACGTGTTTACAACATCTAACCAAAGATAAAATACATCACTAATGCTGCAGTTGCTAAGGCTGGGCTTTGTTTCAGGAGAGAGCTACCAAACAAACAAACTCTAGTTAGCTTTACGTGCACAGTTAGGGTGCATCTACACTTGTAAATTAAGTCGACTTAAGCTTGCTTAAGTCGACTTAATTTACCCTGCGTCTACACTACACTTTCCTTAAGTCGACTTAAGCAAGTTGCTTAAGTCGACTTAAGGAAAATAAAGTCAACTTAATGAAAATTAAGTGGACTTTATTAAACCTAGATTTAGTTCGACTTAGGGCTTAAATCGACTCCCTAGAGTTGACTTAAGCCAGTGTAGACGTGGGGTAGCCCTAAATCAACTTAGGGCTATCCCAGGACTGCACCAATGCCCTCCCTGCTGGGGGGCGGGCACAGGGGGAGCCTGGCATGCCCCCGCTAAGGGCAGGGCAGAGCCCGGCCCACCCTGCCCCTATGCCCTGCCAGGGTCCCTGTCCCCCTTTGCCCCATTGTATCTATGTACAATGGGGCAAAGGCTGAGCTCCCTGGCACTGGGCAAGGGGTGCCCCCCCGCCTCCATGGACCTACCCTAGGTCCCCCTAGCCCCTAGAAGTCTACCTAGGCGTCCAGTGTGGACACTCTAGGTCGACTGTAAGTTCCCCCCAAAGTCGACTTAAAATTTAAGTGTAGACTCACTAAGTCAACTTAGTTAAGTCGACTTAAAGTTGACTTAAATTTCCAAGTGTAGACATAGCCTTAGTTATTAAAACAAACTTCCAGTTTGATAGCAGCATGGTTGTAGGTATATTCAAAGTGGCTCAGTAAATTTTGATGTCATTTCATTTTGCATCCAAACCCACTCTCCTTGAAGTCAATGTGAAATTTACCATTGAATTTAATGGAAGCAGAATCAAACCCTCCAGACCCTCATGGGTATGCGGGTATTTGTCAGACTGATTTCTCAGACACCATACTTGAGGTTATGTTTCTTCATTAGGCCCATAAAAAAGTGATTGTAATACTTTTATATTTATAGTATCTTTCATTAGATCTCAAAATGTATTATGAAAAGGTAGATACCCTCATTTTACCCAACTAAACAGCAGTCAAGAGATTTGTCCAAGGTTATTCAGTTGGCAGAACTGGAAGAAGAATGCTCTAAAATGCTGCTATCCTGTCATTTGTATGACAAATATTGCCATATCCTCAAACTTAATTCCATAATATATTTATGTCTTAGTGTGGGCCAGAATTGTATACAACTTCTTTATGGGGTAGAAAGACAACAGAGTCCTGTGGCACTTTTAAAGACTAACAGATTTATTTATCGCATGAGCTTTCGTGGGAGAAAATCCCACTTCGTCAGACGCTTTGAAGAAGTTTGAAGAAAGTCAGACGCTTTGAAGTCTTTAAAAGTGCCACAGGACTCTGTTGTCTTTCTACAATAGACTAACATGGCTACCCCTTTGGAATTTGACTTTATGGGGTAGGTGTGACAAAGGTTGTAACTCCTAGTATCTTTGGGATCTATTGTTTTAAATGAATAATTTATGGATGATTGGGTTATTCCCGATGGGAAGACTACCAAAACTCATCCAGGAGCTACAAACAGTGGGTGGTGATTAAAGCTAAGCAGCCAGGTTGTAACCACCTCAGAGACCTTTTGCCTCATGGGGAGTCTCACACATATTAATTCAAACCAGATTCTCCAGAGGCCAAAAGACAGGACTTTTGGATAAATAATCTGAGGTTAAATGACCCTCAGGGCCTTCTTTCTGATCTAGATATCAGAGAGAACCTTCTATCCAAGGAAGGAAGAGCCCAATCTGTAGGGAAACATTGGAAGAACCTGACCTGCTAAGGCCCCCATACAATTAATGGGTGACCTCTGGTAAGCTTATTAGCAGGGATGTAGGCTTTTATTTTTAATATGTTTTTTCTGTAATGCTTTCACCTTAAAAGTGTACTTGCTTATATAAAGAACTGAATGGTAATTTGTGGCTGCTGGCAATTAAAGCTGTTCCTAGCTTTCAAAACCCAAACAGTGGCCTGTTTAATAAGCACAGTGTGGCTTGCTGGGAATATTAGAGAAAGAAGGGAACTAGGTAGCTTAGACAAAGTCCAATGAGAAGGGGAGAGACCTGCATGTCTTTCCCAAGAGAGGTAATGGCTGAGGAGCATGGAGCTGTTGCCTTTGAGAGATCGCACAAGGGCAATACAGGTGTAATTGCCCTCAGCTCAGATAACTCGCTCTAACCCCTATGTCATACAGCCTAGCAATACAATTTTATATCAGGCTTCAAGAATAAGTCAAGACTTGTGAAAGTGGATAAATTTAAACTACTACAATTGAAAGGAAACATTAAAGAGAAATCAAAGGCATTGGGTACAGAAGTGATGTCTCATTCTCAACTTAGACTTGTTGTGAAAACAGAAGTAAAAGCACTGTATAAACAAATACCATTAATGCAAGAAATAAGGACTTTAGTTTACAGTTCTTAACAACCCACACTCCGTTGACTTTTAAAATATCATCCCCCACTCTACTGTGCCTGGTCCAAAAGACAAAAAGCAGGTGCACTTAAAATGCACTGTTGATATTCAAATTTATATTTACCCTACTCCTCCAAATCCCATCTCAAAACATCCTGGTATACAAATTTAGTCTCCATCAAACTCTAATAACAATTGTTACTTCAAAAGACCAGAGCAAATAAAACTGCAAATGTGTTAGTTCTGAATTTGAGCCTCCGTAGTGCTCCAGTTTATGTAATATTTTTCCATATAGTACCTGTGGGTAAATGAATATCTCTAAACAGGAGTTCAGAGGGGGATGGGAATGATGGTAAGAGGACGTGGGACATGAAAGAATCAACTTAGAAAAAAAAAAATCTTGCTCTTTAGAGGAATGTTTCTCACACCCATTAAAAGTTTAATTCTGAAATAGTTTGAGGTAAGATTACATTGTCTGCAACTATGCAGACATTTAAGGAATGGGAACAGTTCAGTATTTTGTAAACTGACAGTTGATCTTTCATTTATAATTTAACAGCTATCAGTTGAAATACCTTGTGATTAATTAAAAAGATTAGCATTAACCACTAGTCAGTATTTCATAGTCCAAATAAGCACAGATCCTTTAAACATATATAAATTGTAGAATTATACAAGCTGCTACTTAATAAAAAAAATAACATGTAAAACATTTTAAACTGTTATACTACCCTAAGTATTTTATTCTAAAGGAATAATCTGCTAAATTTTTTAATAAGCAATTTTAAAGAAATTCACTTTTACCAAGTTTAGACAAATTGTGTTTAGCAAGGCAGTGCAGAGCTTAAATTTTTAAGTAGGTTTTGTTTTGTTTTTTTAAAAAAAGCCTGTTTTCCAGTAATAGGTGATCTGGAGAAGCAGTCACGTCTTCTCACTCACTTTCCTTTGTTGAAGTGACTTCATTAATAACCTCATCATACGAAGTTGGACAAAAGACTGGTTCACCTTTTAGAAACGTACAGTGGTACTTTAGAAAACTACATGCTGTGGGATCAATGGGTATGCTTTGAATTCATGATGAATTTCCCACACCAAACAGTCATCTTCCTTGTATTAACTTTCCGCTTCCAAATCAGAGCTTCTTCACCCAGCTTTAGTTTAATAATTGAAATAATCATGGATTTACACAAGTCACATATTCTGAAGTCCATATTGGCTCTGGCAGAAACTCTTGGATATCCAGTAGTTGACAAAAAGGGTGTGTATAGAAACCAATACCAACAATATTGCAAAACTAATGTGCTTGCTATGTCAATATTTTTCTTCAGTGGTGGCAATCACCCAATTGTAATTACTTCCCCCTTTAGTGAATTAAGAATAAGATTCTACATTAAGTGAATATGCTGGCCTTATTTCCTATAAAGTTTTATTTATATTTCAGAAATGATTGTGTTTAGCACAGGTACAAATTATAATTCAGAGAAGTGTCCAAAAAATCCCAAATCTCTCTCCTTCAAAGCTCTCCTATCCAATTATGAACCTCTCTTTCCAACAGCCAGAAGCAGCCCGGGAGAACAAATGAGGCTTGCAAAGCAAGCAAAAAGTTAACAGATTTGGGATCTGAAGTACACAAATGAGAAAGTACTTCAGTGGTCAAGCACTTTTCACTGACAATGTCTGGTTGCCACTCTCCCTGTTATTAAGCCATGGGACTGTTAGATCAGCACTTCATATCAACTGATCTATCATACACGTTGAAATGTAGTCTTAAGTAGCTGGACATTTCATTTAAGGCTTCATCAGCTAAAAATTATCTCTGGCACTCTTTAACAAAGAATTTCAGACCACTCTTGAAATACAAATGGAAATGAATTAAGCATCAGGATGCCCTTGTGAGTAGGTGTCATGCCCATTTTACAGATTGGAAAGTTTGGCACAGAAGGGTTTAGTGTCTTGCCAAAGGCAATAAGCAAATCTGACAGATGAAGTGAAACCCCTTCAACTGCCAATCTCATCAGTCAGTGACAAGAAAATAGTTCTCCATCCATTTAGGTCAATGCAAGTTACTTACAGGGAAGATTAGCTTGATGTAGTATTCTCAGAGCACCCACTATCTTCCAAATATTTCAGCAATTTCCCTTTAGACAAATGATTTGTAGATTTAAAAACAGTCATATGCGAGTCATTACATAAGTTTCTCACTGAACTTGTATGTCAATAAAGTCAGGCCATAAGGAAACATTCAGCCTTTAAGTGTAAGCAGTGACTGAATACAAAAACTATTTTAAACAGCACAAGTTTAAATTTTATTTGCTTCTGTTGAACGATTGGCCAAGATTTTCCAAAAGTGAGTCAGTTTCTGAGTATCCAACTGGTGACATGTTAAAGTGTCCTGTAATGGTGTGGCTCCCACCACTCATGAGGGCCCCTTCTGGTTTTGTGAGCCTACAGGCTTTAAACAATGCTGGCCCTAGTATGGAGCCATACCCTCAGGGCTTACTCCCTGGAGGCAATGGTTTCATCTTCGCCAAACCCTTCTGGCCTTAGCTTTTCAGCTGGATTGCTAAGTAGTTCAATTCCCTTCTGGGCGTTTATTGCTGTCCCATTATAGGCCACTTGCCCAGTAGCCTATGGGGGGATCCAGGCCCACCTACTAATCCAGGTCCCAGACCAGGGACCCTAAGACTAGCAGCCACACACCATGTTCCTTTAAGAAAACTGCTTTAGTTCCCTGGGCTGCTTGCCTGAGGCCCTAGCCCCCACTGATGCATCACCTTTAGCTCAGGGCTCTTCCTCAGTCCTCCAGCCCCTGCCAGCACTGAGCTGTCTATGCTACTACAAATCCCTTTTGCCAGCCAGGAGCACCCTCTGAACTCCTCTGGTTTCAGCAAGGAATTGACTGTCCTTGGCAGGCACTGCAGGTCCATTTTATATGACCCTCCTGGGCCCTAATTGGCTGATCCCTGCAGCCTCTCCATTTGGCTGACTCTGCAGCTTCCCTCCCTTTGGCTGCTTCCTGTGCAATCTCTCTAGGGCAAGGGTCAGCCCCCTTTTCAAAGAGCCAGGCCCAGTACTGCTCCCTGATCTCCTCCAGTGCTGGCAAGGAGTGAGGGCTGAGTGTCGGGGGCTGGGGAGAGTGGGTAGCAATGTTAGGGAGAGGTGGAGGGGCAGGGGAGTGGGGCAGGCAATGGTGGCAAGGGAGAAGGGCAGGGATGATAGAAAAGTGTAGGGAGCAGTGGGTCAGGGACTTTGCTAATTCCCTTTTCCCCCCCATCTACTGCCCCCCTGCCCACATTTCTGAACCACTTCCACCACTGGCCCTGCTGGCTACTGGGCTCTGGCCCCACCATAGCCTCCTTTCCCTACAGCCTCCTGCACCCCCCGACCACCAGCACCCAAGTGCACTCACTCCCCCCGACCCACAGCTGCCATGCTGGAGTGGCATTTTAAATTTCCCACTGAGTGCGGAAGATTTAAAAAGGTCCCACCTACCTCAACTACCAGGTGTGCAGGAAGCGGCAGAGTGGTTGCTGGTGGAGTTTGCTTGGGGCGAGTGGCGCAGTGGGACTGGGAGCCTGGTTGCTGCTCGGAATGAGCCTGCATGCCACGAGTTGCTGACCCCTGCTCTAGGCCATGTGGAGGACTTAGCTCTACTGCTTCTTCCCCAGGATGGATGTGGCAGGACCCTGAGGCCTCCAGCAGGGGACATCAGGTCTTGTCCGCCCTCTCATAGTCCCAATTTTAAAGGGGTCTCTAGTTAGAGCCCCAGAAATAACAGCATCCAAAGTCAGTCACTTTTGAAAATCTTGTCCATTGTCTTTTGATTACTAGACATTCTACTGCTAAGAGATTTCTAAAATCTCAAACTAATGAATGTTGTACCAGTAGGGCAATGTAAGTGACTTGCACAGAATGCAGTGGTAACTTTTGGATTCATATTCGACCAGTCAAAAGTCTGACTAAGTCTTCAAAACCAAGGTCATCAGTTGAAGTTGCTCCCCAGCCCGTGCTTTGAAAATTTGCAGTAAGTGCCTTATTAAGGTTGGGGGGGAGGGCAGGAAAGAAATAAGCTTAGTAGCCATTAAATAGCTTTTGCTGTGGGTTGCTTTTAATGGGATCTGGTTTGCCCAGCAATAACTACTGTTCTGCAAGGTAGAGTAGTAAACACATGATGAAGCTGAGGAAAATAGATATCATTATTTTAGATAAGCTCTATCCTGAGAATGTCCTAATTATGGATTTCTATCAAGTAAAATCTACGTTAACTGGACAGTATGAGTTCAATATAATGTTTAAAATTAAGCAAGTTATTTCAGAAGAAACAGTAATGTAACATAAGCTTCAAAGATTAACTAGCTTTTGTCAGTATAAAACCCACCCAGCAACCAAATGAGGTATCTATTTTGTTATTCAAGGCCTAAAACAGTCACAGTGGTTTAAAGTTTTAATAGAAAAAAAGTGGTTAGTGTCTTCAAGTCCACTTTTAATATTAAAAATACTTTTTCCTTCTGTATACACTAATTAAAACTATTAATGCAATTATCAGTAGTTTGATCCTTGGCTCAAATTGCATGGGAGCTAATGTAAGAGATATGTATCTTTTGGCAGAGTTTGGTTCCAGCACCAAAAAGCCTGTATAAAATATTTTTCCAGCACGAAACATCAAACCTTTGCAAAACAGTAACTTCCTTTCCTGTATGGAAGAATTCATTTGCTCCTAGCTGTGCTGAAGATCTGTAGGTCTTTCACATTTGTGAAAGTTATCCTGCAGTGTACTGCACCTTTTCAAATGTGCATCTTCCAATGAAGAATATTTCCCCACTACTCCAAAGTCAAGTTTGGGACTATGGAGCAGGAAGTGACAGACTTTTTAAACACCTTGAACTCTTTTGCAGGCCCCGGATACGGTGGTGGTGGGGCATCATATTTTCCACCTAATGTCACTGCTTCTTCATAAGTTGGCAGTCCTGACTCATCTGTTCTTAGAGGGAGTGGATTTAAAGAAACCTCTTCATGTCTTCTGAAGATGATAGATGAAGGTCTTCTACTTCTTACACTGTCCGAGTAGCTAAACAGAGTTAAAATTATTATGAATAACACATTCAGTTTTATATGTCAAGAGGGAGATTATATAGTCTTCTGCCAAAATAAGAAAATTTAATAATCAAACAGTGTGGGCCAAATTGGTATCCCAGAAACCAGGCTGAGGAACACAGTACTGCAGAAATTCACAGGGACAAGGACGGGGGAGAATTCTCCTCTAGGACCCACTATGGCTGTTACTAAACAGGAATGCCTAGAATAGCTTCTAGATTAACAAATGCATTTAATCTGTCTTTAGAAGTGCCACAGGACTCCTTGTTTATTTTGCTGAACTAGACTAACAGGGCTACCCTTTTTGAACTAGAATAGCTTCTGTAAATCTATTGCCCATTCATACTTGTGGAATTGAAGGGAACAAAGGGAGGAGAAGGATTAAAGGACCCATGTAGCAGTAAATACTCCCGCGCCCTGTCCCTGCAGACTTAATGCAAAGATCCACCGCTCCTTAGAGTTGCAGATTTGTGCCTCCTTCAGTGGAAGAGAAGTTTCTATTCTTATGAAGTCAGACAGGATTTGTTTTTAATAGCCGAAGAAGAGGCCCATAAATGACTCCAATACAAGTAGTTACAAACTAGTTTTTTCCATCTCAATAGATGCTTAACTTAAGTTGCAGTGATATGTACTGTTGCAAATAATGTAGCTCAATTTACTGTCATTTTATTTACAATCTTCCATCTTTTATATAATCAATATTTAGTGCAGTTTTCTGTCTTAAAATTTAGATCACTGGAATAAATCTGTTAGTCTTTAAAAGTGCCACAGGATTCTGCTGTTTTTCTGCAATAGACTAACACGGCAACCCCTTTGGAACCTGGAATATTTCCATGTATGCCATGGTGTGCTTGTAAAAAATGTGCTGTTTATAAGAACTGACAAGAGCTTGTCAGGTCGGTAAGTGGAGATTACTTATATAACTGAACTCAAATTTAGTGTTGCAAGTTCTGGTATACAGATTTAAATCTTATTCCAGAAGCATAATCCATAAAATATTCTAATTAGCATATTTATATTTAATTTCTTAAATATCCAATGTTCTGTGGAATTTATGGAGGTTTCAAATGATAGTGGCAAAGCTTTTCATCATTGGGGTGTATGGGTAAAACATCATTGGGGAGTATGGGTAAAACAAACAAGGAGTCTAGCGGCACTTTTAAAAAGACTAAGATTTATTTATCGCATGAGCTTTCGTGGGAGAAAATCCCACTTCGTCAGACTTTTCCATCTTCAAGCATCAAAATGGGATTTTCTCCCACGAAAGCTCATGCGATAAATAAATCTGTTAGTCTTTAAAAGTGCCGCTAGACTCCTTGTTTGTTTTGCTGAACTAGAATAACACGGCTACCCCTTTGGAATTTAGTATGGGTAACCCAGATTATACTTTGATGCTATACATAACCTTGGGTGTGTGTGGAAATCAGATTTTATGGTTCCATCCTTGCATCACCCTATACAGAAACAAGAAAATATGTGCTTATGGTACAAATTGATACACATTTGGTTCATGGTAAGGAGGGGCAGATATCCAGTAGCGCTACACTTGACGAATTGTAGATTTTAAAATGTATTTTCAATTAAAAATGTATTCCGGTGACTTTACTTTGTAAAAAATTGTGTGCATTTTAAGTAGTGCTTAAAAAAAAAAAAAAGGCGGTTGAAAGCAAAGCAACCAAAAACTACTGGAGATTTTAAAAACTGAAAGAAAACTGGAGAGGAGTTTTATACTAACAAGCTGGCCAAACATGTTTCTGAAGTCAGAAAGATATTTTAAGTATAATTTATTCTATAAATGGGATGATGTGTAAACTAAAATCTGATTCCCTCCCCCATCTATTCAGAGTCTACTTAACTCATTAAATACAATTACCTAACAACTATTTCAATTGAATGATGGAGAAATAGCATACTTAGTGTCACCTGTAAACCTTTCAGATAGTTTACATGTGTGAATTTGTGCTTGCAAGCATACATTTATTACTATTGATCTCCTGCCATACAACACTTCTTTTCTGTTTTATTATCAGAGCATGAAATATTCTCCTGAATCTCAGGCTACGTACACACGATCACTTTATTGCGTGATAAGGCTCCTTATCGCGCAATAAAGCTTCCTGCATGTACACGATCATTTTTCTTTTGCGGGGCAACACCCTCTTGCCACGCAACAGTTAAACCACTCAAATCGAGAGTGCTAAGCATTACTGCGGAACACCTGCCCCTGCCGCCACCCAAAGCCGCGGGGTTGAGCCCTCACCAGTTCAAGCCAGCCCCGGGGCTGAGCTAGGGGGCTGGCTGTGGGCAGTGCATGGTGGGACAGGTGCCCACCATGCACTGCTCTTGTATTGCAAAGGAGCGTTCACACAGGTGAACGCTCCTTTGCGATATAAGGAGAAGGTGTGTACACATGAAAGCACTATATTTATAGCGCTTTCCTTGTCCCGGAATAGCTTATTGCGGGACAAGTTTGTCGTGTGTACATAGCCTCAGACAGATGTACTAGTTATCAAGGTAAACTGTGCCAAGAAGATTCAACTGTATTAGAACAGTAGTTTTCACTGTGTCGCTCACTGGAAGACTGTCTTTAATTATCTGTAGATCCTTAACAAGCGAAGCTTTTTCCAAAGAATAAGTCCACTCATATTTCCTCTAGCACAACTGAGTCTCTCCAGCAGTTACAAATCCTAACATCTCAGTAGAGTCTTAAAACCAGTCCATCCTCCTCTATTGCAGATTTCAAAAGAAAAAAGGATCTGCCACCCATGTAAGGGATATTTGTTTTCTAGATTTTCCTGTGATATTCAAGGTTGTAAATATAAAAATCTTAACTCTAAGAATGGTATTTTCAAAAGCATTTAGTAGTCACCATTAACTTCAATGAGAGCAGAGTGATTTTGAAAATTCCACCTTGTTTGTTTTTGTTTTTTTAAATGAAAGTAAAGTGAAACATTATTCTCAATTGCTTACCCTCGGGGTTGTCTTGGTTTGCATCTGTTTTTGCAGAGGTAATAAATAAGTAGTCCAATTATAACCAGCAGAACTCCAGTAGCAACTAGGCCCGTCAGAAGTCCTGTAACATCAATTTTCTGTAGAGCTTCACCACCTAAGCAACAATCAGTAATTACTTTCAGCTAATTAACACTATAGCATTATTAACAAGCTACTTCAATGGTGGCCTTCCCTCTTTTTGAACATTTGAGAGAGATGTTACAATAAGATTAATAATGGTAATTCCTTTCTATGTCATCTTGTTTGACAAGTTATCACATCAATCCAATATTATTCAAAGACATTAATTCCCACGCCAACCAAAAGCAAAGGTTAGCAGATATACCTCTCCTAGATTATTTATATGCATACTATTGAGATTCTCCACCCCTCCAAGTCATTTCACACACTTGTTGCCTCTTCAATCAGATTGCAAGCCCTTAATAGCAAATGCTGACTTTCACTATTGATATAGCAACTTGTCTGATCCTAACTGGGACCTCTCTACACTAATGCAATACAAAATAAAAACAAACAGGCAGCAGCAGGATGATAGTTACAAAGTTTCTATATTGTCTGATAAAAACAAGGACAGCAGAATGTTTATGTCAATATGCAATAGTAAAGGGACAAAGTCTTCCCACTCCCTGATCTTCAAATATACACTGAAGTATATAAAATATATAAAAAAGATGCACACAGCAGATACAAAAAGCAGTAAACAAGGGCTGTATGAATTCTTAGTAATGACCAAATGACAAGATAAATTGTAATATGCTTAGGGAAGGGGTCTAGTGTATGTGTGAGTGGGACAGTGTTTGCAACTTAATGGAGAAAAATGAAGTGAGCTCTGATTCTGACTTACCAGTTTTTGTTCTGGGTCCCTTAATTGAATATTCTTTCCAAAAACTCATCTATTAAAAAAAGAAATTATTTTCAAGTTCAAGTCTATATGTGATGTAAAATTGTTAAATAAGGAACTGTGGACAGAATTCAGACATGGCACAAATGGGCACAACTCCTACTGAAGTAAAAAGTTGCACCTGTTTACCCCCAAGCTAAAAGTCCTCTTCTATATTCAGGTATAACATCATAAAGCCTGCCATACTAGAACAAACCAAAGCGCCATTTAAATCCATAGAAAGAAATGCCAGCTGGTTAAAAGAAAGGAAAGAGACAAACCAAGAACACATCTAATTTGCTGTATTGTATCATACAAAGAAATTACTTCTTGATACCAGTTAGTAATTAGCTTACACTCTGATACGAGATTGATGGTTCTTATAATTATTTATCCTAGTTAGTATAAATTCCAGTGCTATTCATGCAAGTGTCTGATCCTATTCTGATTTGCCTCAGAATACCTTTCAACCAATGCTCCATTTGTAATGGAAGTACCACCAAGGCTCAAGCAATTTTTTTTACATTCCTAACAGATGCAGCAAGCTCAGCAGTGCCAGAACTATGAGCTGCCAAGCCTAGAGGTACCAGCATTCACATTGGCACCAATTAAATGCTGCCTCCAACAGTGAATTTCATAGGCTAATAATATCATGCACACAGGAGACTATTTTATGTCTAATGACAATTTTGCACGTGTGACGGTCCCTATCGGGGACTCTGTTGACAAGTGGGGTGTTGGTGCCACGTACCCCTCAGGCAAGCCCCCAGCAAGCTTCCTGTCAGTCAAACCACTGGCCAGGGGGGCCTGACTGGCAATCGTGAGGCCTGCTTCCCCTGGGTGTTAGGGCCTGCTCTTTACCCTACCTGTAACCCCTGTCCATATCTGGGGTACAGGGCGGCTTGTAGCAGGGGCCGGTGCCCCCCTCGGCCCCTCAGCGTAGTGTCTGCTCTGGCCCCCTTTTTCAGGATGGTGGAGTTCACTCTTTCCCCTGGTTGTAACCTGTGCCCTGGCTCGGGCCACGGGGTGGCCCGTGGTTGGGGCTGTCCCCTCTCTAGCCCCCGTTAGACTGCTGGCTCCTCTAGCCTGAGCTGTCTCACTCTCCAGGACTTCCCCTGGTGGGGTCCGGAAGCGGATCTCTGCTCCTCCTGTCCCACCCCCTATTGAGGCTCTGGCTGCTCTTTTTAACTTCCTCTTCCTGCCAAGGGGTGGGAAGCCTATGTGGCCAACAGAGACCTCCCTGCCTGCTGAAGTGGTAGAGGGCTCCCCCTCTGGTGGGAAGGGTTGGTACACCCCATCACACACCCTCCCCCTCAGAAGGCTCCCCAGGTCTACTCCCGGAGAGTCCAAAGGTCCCCCTTCCTTGGAGAAGAAGTCTGCATTATAATGGTTCCTCCCTGCTCTGTGGACAACCGTGAAGGTATAAGGCCATAATGCCAAGTACCACCGCATAATTCGCGGATTGGTGTCTTTCATCGTCTGCAGCCATTGTAGGGGGGCATGATCTGTCACCAGCCAGAACGGGTTCCCCCAGAGGTAATACCAGAGGGCATCCACTGCCCACTTCACTACCAGGGCTTCCTTCTCAGTCACCAAATATGCCATCTCCCTCGGGAACAACTTCTGGCTCAGGTATTGCACAGAATGCTCTTCCCCGTCCCGTTCCTGAGACAGCACAGCCCGTAGCTCGACCCTTGAGGCGTCGGTTTGCAGGATAAATTCCCTGGAAAAATCTGGGTGGATGAGACAGGTTCCTGGCTTAAACATCCCCGCTGTTCTTGGAAGGCCTGCTCACAATCATGGGACCAGGTGATCTTGTTAAGGGTACATGACTTATGAGGAGAGACTGAAGGAACTAGGCTTATTAAGTCTACAGAAGAGAAGGCTGAGGGGAGATTTGATAGCAACCTTCAACTACTTGAAGGGTTGCTCCAAAGAGGAGGGAGCTAGGCTGTTCTTGAGGGTAACAGAGGACAGAACAAGGAGCAATGGTTTCAAATTACAGCTGGGGAGGTCAAGGTTGGATATTAGGAAAAACTTTCTCACTAGGAGGGTGGTGAAGCTTTGGAATGGGCTATCCAGGGAGGTGGTAGAATCTTCATCTTTGGAGATTTTTAAGGCTCGGTTAGACAAAACCCTGGCTGGGATGATTTAGGGGGAGTGGTCCTGCTTTTTAGCAGGGGGTTGGACTAGATGACCTCGTGAGGTCCCTTCCAACCCTACGATTCTATGATTCTTCCGCAGGAGGTCACTCAGGGGCACTCCGATGGTTTCAAAATTAGGAATAAAGCGACGGTAGTACCCTGCCAACCCCAAGAAGCTTTGGACCTGTTGCTCTGACGCCGGTCTGGGGCACTGGGTTAGGGCCTGTACCTTATCCACCAACAGCTTCAGTACCCCCCATCCGATCCGATAACCTAGGTACTTCGCTTCTTGATGTCCTAGCTGACATTTGGCCGGATTGGCCGTCAGCCCAGCGTCCCGGAGCACACGGAGTACCCTCTTCTAGGTGTTTCAGGTGGTCGTCCCACTCTTGGCTGAATATTATTATGTCATCAATGTAGGCTGCCGCATATTCTCGGTGGGGACATAGTATTCGGTCCATGAGGCGCTGGAATGTGCCCGCAGTCCTGTGGAGGCCAAACGGCATTGTCTTAAATTGGTACAGCTCCCATTGGGTGGTGAAGGCTGTCTTCTCCTGGGCCTCTGGTGTCAATGGGATTTGCCAGTAGCTCTTGGTTAAGCCCAGGGTGGAAATGTACTCAGCCACCCCCAGCCTCTCTAATAGCTCATCAACGCGGGGCATGGGGTAGGCATCAAACTCAGATACTGCATTTACCTTGCGAAAATCAATGCAAAATCGGACTGAGCCATCGGTCTTTGGCATCAGGACAATTGGACTCTGCCACTCTGACCATGATTCCTCCACGATTCCCATCTCAAGCATGCTGTCCAATTCTTGGCGCACGGTAGTCCACATCTTTCGGGGCAGAGGCTGGGGGTTTTCACGCACCTTCTTGCCCGGTTCCATCTCTATATGGTGGCGGGCTAGATGGGTGTAACCTAGCTGACATGAGAAGACCTTGGGGAGCCCTTGTACCAGTGCCAGGATCTGTTTGGCCTGTCTGGGTTGCAGGCCCTCCCCCAATACCACCTTGTCCTCCTCATGGGCCGGGGTGGCCTGTGGCCCTAATTCTGGGTCCAGTGGGGTGTCAGCTATGAGTAGGGCTTCCTGTGCTCGCCATGCCTTCAGAAGGTTGACATGATAGATCTGGGTGGCCTTGTGCTTCCCCGGCTGGCGTATCTCATAATTGACCTCCCCCACACGTCGAACCACCTCGAAGGGCCCCTGCCATCGGGCCAACACCTTGGATTCGGAGGTGGGGAGCAGCAGGAGAACCCAATCCCCTGGCTGGAATTCCCTCACCCGTGCCGCCTGGTCATAGGTAGTCTCTTGCTGATATTGGGCCTGCAGGAGGTTCTCTCATGCAAATGCTCCCACTTTCTTTAGGTCTTCCTTTGCAACCAGTGTTCCCTCTAAGCTGTGCGGGTGCGCGGCCGCACAGCGGCCGTCGCAACCTCCACGCAGCACTGAGGGACCCCGCGCAGGCCGGCAGCCCCCACCAGACCCCCGGGGCTGCGGCTTTGCCGTGGCAGACCCAACCTGAGCCCGGCCTCTGGGCTGGCCCTCCCTGCCCCCAGGGTGGAGCAGGCAGGCTCAGGGCCAGGGCATGTGCGTGGGCCTGCCTGCCTGCCCCATGCGGCCAGGGCAGCGGGGTGGCCGCGGCCAGGGCAGGCTCCCGGGCTCCCACCTGCCGGCTGCCTCAACTTCCCGGCCCGGGGCCGGGGTCGGCTCCGCTCCGCCGACAGCCTCGGCCTCCCAGCAGGGGGCCAGGATCGGTTTCCGGTGCTGGAGTCTGCTCTGCCCTCCCAGGGCCGCGTTCAGGTCCCCGCCGCCAGCGGCCTCGGCTTCTTTCTTTCTCTTTTTTTTTTTCTTCTTTCTTTTCTCAGCTTCTTTCTTTCCTTCCTTTCCCTTCTTCGCCTTCCTTTTTCTTTCCATCCTTTCCCTTCTTCGCCTTCCTTTTTCTTTCCATCCTTTCCCCTCCTTTTTCTTTCCATCCTTTCCCCTCCTTTTTCTTTCCATCTTTCCCTTCCTTCTTTCCTTCTCTCCACCTTTCTTTTCCTACCGTCTCTCTTTTCTTCCTTTCTCTTCCCTTCTTTTTCTTGTTTGTCTTCCTTTTTCTTTCCTTCTTTCTCTTCCTTCTTTCTTTTTCTCTTTTGTCTTCCTCCCTTCCTTCTTTTTCTCTTCTTTCCTGCTCTTTCTTTCTTTGCTTCCTTCCTTTCTTTCTCTTACTTTTTTCTTTTTCTCCTCCTTCCTTCTTTTTTCTCTCTTCCTTCTTTTTTAAAAAGCTTTTTAACAATTAATTTTAAATAAAAACCTTTCTAAAAATTAAATTTCAATTCAAAATTCATTCAAATTCAATTAATTAAACACAATTAATTAATTCTATTTACAATCACTTTAACTTCAATTAATGCCTATAATTTCTGTTGTGTGAGTTTGCACAAAAATTTTATTCAGAAAAAGTTTTGCACACGGCTTGAAAATTTTGCACACAAGCCGCCAAACCTTAGAGGGAACACTGGTTGCAACACGTGCTGCAGCACATTTCGTCTTTTAGTTGTTTGCTCCTCCCAGATCTCCCGCACTAGGTCAAGGATCCCCCGGGGCTGCCGCCCATATAGCAGCTCAAATGGGGAAAATCCCATGGATGCCTGGGGCACCTCCCGTATCGCGAACAAGGGGGAGGGGGAAGGAAACAGGCAGTCCCAATGCTTCGGGTCCCCAGCCACAAACTTTTGCAGCATCTGCTTGAGGGTTTTGTTAAAGCGCTCTACCAAACCATCTGTTTGTGGGTGGTAAATGGAGGTTTGTAGGGCTTTGACTTTCAGGAGGGTGCACAGTTCACGCATCACCTGGGAAGTAAGGTTCTTGCCCTGGTCTGTGAGAATTGTCTTGGGGATCCCCACCCTTGAGAATATCTTCACCAGTCCCCCCGCTATAGTGACCGTGGTGGCAGCCCGGAGGGGTACCACCTCTGGGTACCGGATGGCATAATCTACCACTACCAGGATACATTGGTACCCGGTCATGGTCTTCTCCAACAGGCCCATCAGGTCTAGCCCTACCCTCTTGAAGGGGGTATCTACCAGAGGGAGAAGCACCAATGGGGCTTTTGGGGGTCTTTGTTTGTCAGTCAGCTGACAGTCCAGGCACGAGGCACAATAGTTTTTAACCTCAGCGTGTACACCTGGCCAGTAAAATCGTGTGACCACCCGATCCAGTGTCCTTTGTCTCCCTAGATGCCCCCCGCAGGGTATGGCGTGCGCCAGGTGGAGGACCTGGCAACGGTACTTTCATGGGACCAGGAGCTGAGTTAAAGTATCCCTGGTCTGTGGGTCTTTAGCTAACCGATATAACTTTTCATCCCTCAGTTCAAAATGAGGCCATAACTTACACAGGGTAGGGTCCACCTCCTCCCCGTCGATTCGTGCCAACTGTTCATAGGGGTGGCTCAATGTGGGGTCCTTTCTCTGATCTCCGACAAAGTCTGGCATCAGCCCGCTATAATCCATCGAGTCCTGTTCCTGCTTTCCTGCCTCCGGTGTGGTAGCCGATTGGGTCGAACCACTGCCCCTCGGTTGGTTTTGCTCCCCCGGCTGCGTCAGGCTTCCCCCCTCCTCGGGGTGGTGTCAGGGTTGGCCTATTGAGCCCCCCCTTTCTGTTATCGGGTGGTTGGGCACCCCATGCCTTCACCAGCTCATCGAACTCGGGGATGTCCCGCCTCAGTATCACTTGGTATGCCAACTCCTTGGCCACGCCGACTCGCATCCTCCAGGTATGCCCCCGGATCGTGATGTCTACCTCTGTCACGGGGTACAGGCATACATCACCATGGATGCATTGCAAGTGCACCGTGGTGGTCGTGACCCCATCAGGAACCAGCTGTTGGCATACCATGGACTGGCTACACCCGGTGTCGATCAGGGCTGTCGTGGTCACTCCATTGATCTGGACCTCTGTTGTCAACTTTGGGGGGCTGTCTTCTCTGGGCTCAGGTGGCGGCTGTCCACCCCTGGCCATAGGAGCAGTCCATCTGCGGACAATCTCTCCAGAAGTGGCTGGGCCTCCCGCAAGAAAAACAATGTGCCTCCGAGGGGTTCGCGCCCGCCAGATCAGAGGTGGGCTGGGGCCTTCTGTGGTCTTCCCTAGGGTCCCCAGAGTCATTCATCGACCCCTGGGTGGGACACTGGGACCTTTTGCCTCTCGGCAGGGCCACTCTAGGCTCGGGCCTGGCCTCTTGCCACTTTCAGTCCTGGGACAGGGTCCTCGGGGCTTAGATCTTAGCGGGCCTTCTGGGTGCTGGGGCGGGGAGCTGGAATCATTGCCTCCTCCGCTGCCACGGCATTCTCGGTCAGCTGCACCACCTCAGCCAGGGTCCCGGGATGGTTCCTCAACACCCACTCCCGGGCTCACTGGGGGAGGGCCTGCGTGTACTGCTCAAGTGCGACCTGCCACTGCAGGAGCTTGTCGGCCTCCATCTTCCCCAGCGGCCCTGTATCAGTCTTTGCCCGCATTCTCCACCAGTTGTGACGGTCCCTATCGGGGACCCCGTTGACAAATGGGGTATTGGCACCCCTTATCCCTCAGGCAAGCCCCCAGCAGGCTTCCTGTCAGTCAAACCACTGGCCAGAGGGGCCTGACTGGCAGTTGTGAGGCCTGCTTCCCCGGGGTGTTAGGGCCTGCTCTTTACCCTACCCATAACCCCTGTCCCTATCTGGGGTACAGGGCGGCCTGTAGCAGGGGCCGGTGTCCCCTCGGCCCCTTAGCGTACTGTCTGCTCTGGCCCCCTTTTTCAGGATGGTGGAGTTCACTCTTTCCCCTGGCTGTAACCTGTGCCCTGGCTCGGGCCATGGGGTGGCCCGTGGTTGGGGCTGTCACCTCTCTAGCCCCCTTTAGACTGCTGGCTCCTCTAGCCTGAGCTGTCTCACTCTCCAGGACTTCCCCTGGTGGGGTCCGGAAGCGGATCTCTCCTCCTCCTGTCCCACCCCATACTGAGGCCCTGGCTGTCCTTTTTAACTTCCTCTTCCTGCCAAGGGGTGGGAAGCCTATGTGGCCAACAGAGACCTCCCCGCCCGCTGAGGTGGTAGAGGGCTCCCCCTCTGGTGGGAGAGGTTGGTACACCCTGTCACAGCACGGTATAAAATCAAACCCTACAGTTAGAATTGAGACTAAACCATAACCCACACTGAAAACGATGTGGTGCTCAGGGGCAGGAAAAAGCCATTGTGTCGCACAAACCTCCATGGAAACTATGGTGTAATCATGTATAGTTCCTCCTGGGAGATACCCAGGGAATGCAAATCCTAGTGGCAGATCCACCATCCTGGAAAAGGGTGCACTGTTTGCTCCTTCTGCAGCAGAGGGCAGAGACCATGGAGAGGTTCACACTAGAGGCAGCATTAGTGGTGAGGAGTATTTGCAATCCTCCAAACATCTGTGTCTGGCTGCTTCATGGAGAGTGGAAGACTTGCACCCTTTTTCCATCTTCCACCCTGGGTTTTCTCCATTACACAGTATCATCTTCCAAGTTGCTCCTTATCAATGGAATACTCACTCTTAACTGATCTACAAGGTCACTACTGCCCTCTTCTCAAGATTGCTCTTTGCTCTAACTTGTATATGAAATCAGCCAATCATCAATTCAGGGCAGATGGAAATAGCTGGCACATTATTTATAATGTTTTAAAAGTATAAAATACATATAAAATCATGTGAGATTTTATCCCTTTCCCAAGTCACTTTTTCCCCACCAAAAGGTCCCATATTGGAAGACACATATATGTAGTTAGCTTTATGTTTGTGAGCAGTCCTATTGAAGGCCAACTTGTGTGTGTGTAAGTATTTGCAGAATCGTAGACTTTACCTATAAGCTTTTCAGGGCAGGTACTGTGTATTCATGTGTGTTCACTGCATTCCTAACACAATGGGCCCCATCTGACTGGGGCTTCTGATCCTACTGTAATATAAATAATAGAGGCAATACTTTTATTTTAAGCGATCTCTTCTGAAGGGCTGTAATAGTTATTATAAACTATCTACTGATGACCACTTATAAATAAATAGCAATTACCGTTTTATCAGGGTCTTCAAAAATTTCTCTTGCTTCTTCGTAACTGCATAGCTCTTCATTACATTCTCTTTCTAGATTACCCGGGGTAAATGCTTCAAAATCAAATCTGTTATACAGAAGATGTCGTCCAAGGAAAAAATTGGCTTCTTTTTCCGATGTAAACACTAACAAAAAAATTAATTAAAGACAATTAAATTAGGATGGGGCTTAAAAAGCTCTTGAGAGCTTTAACATCCTAAAGGAAAAAACATCTCTCTGCTTTTTCCTTCAGTTTCACTAGAAACAAGTGGAGATTTCAGGCCTCCTCCGGAATCATTTTCTTTGCTGCCAACACAAGAGCTCTCTTTCTACATATACTACATAGAAATTGAAGTATTTTCTGTCCCCTGAAAATCTTTTCAGATTTTCTTATAGCAACTTTTGAGAATTTGGTCCTCATGCCAGCTCTCTGAAATGCAGGTCACCACAGCTGTGGTATTAACCCTCCTGGGATGTGGGAGTCCCTGGGAATCCTAAGATTTCTGTAATATTCAATTATCTTAAAATGGACTTTTAAGCAGACCCAAACTTAGCAAGGTCCAGCATCCACATCTTGAAAAAGCCTAAGAATTACCTCCTTTGATACATTCCCCAGCATACATTCCTTTTCAAACACTCTAGCATCTGAGGTCTTGTCTTTGTTTTAGAAATTGGGTTTCCATCAGCACAGTAGATAAGTCCCATTAGTTTCTTCTGTTGTTCTCCGCCAGGTATCATGCTATTTAGGAACAGTATCTAAGGGCAGATTGAAACTTTAAATTTAGAAAGGGCAATACATTATTTTTAGATCTTTCCAATAAATGCTGCTCTGTGATCATTGGGTTCATGATGGGGTTCTTGCTACCATCCTCAATTAGGCAGAGGTTTTAACATCTCCCCTTCTCCCCCCATCTTTTCTTTATTTTTGCCATTTTTAGGAGTTGGTTAGGGGCTTCAGAAAATAAAGTCACTCACCCTAGTTGTGAGGTAGGATTCCAGAAGTTAGTGAAATTATAGCAGACTTTAAGATATTGGAATGCATTTTCTCATCAGGTCTTATCTGGGCTCAAGTTTTAGTCTGTCTTTGCTGTAAGTTGTAATAGAGAACTCAACTTTGTACATATGCAACTGAAATATTTTATATCTAATGTCTAATTAATGGTATTCATGAAAGAAGAAATAGCATTTATACAAATTAAGGACACTTGCTCCAAGACAGAGTAAGAGATAAAAGACTAAGGATAAAATTATTTGGTCACAAAGCAGATCAGATACGTGCTTGTTAGACAATTTGTTTGTATATATTATCTCATTACTCAGGAATTTCCCCTTAATACTTACTCTTGGGTGTTGTAATTGTACCTCAAAGTATTTTGCTCATTATCACTCACAAATTACTGCTGCCTTTAATACTACACTTGAACACTTTGGGGAATTACTTACCTTAACATAATGACAAGATAATTCATTTTATCCACTCAGATTTACAGAACTTAAAATTATCTCATTTTACAGCATAGAGAAAGGGTCCACCTTAAAGAATAATAAGAGGGAAAAAAATCTCAAAAGTACATGAGCAGTTGTGAATAGTTATCCCCAAAAGTTTACCCTAATTAATGCAACTTGTATCAATATAAGTACTCTGAAACTGAATATACTATATTAAACTGAAAAGGTTTGTCATTTTTCAGCAATGTTTCATTCTCTTATCAAATACAAATTATACTTCAGAATAGAAGTGTTGAACTGAAATCAAAACCTGATCCTTTAATTTGTAGCATCAAGTTGTAGAGAAATCTACATGTAAATCCAACAGAACAGAGAAAATAGTGTCAAAATCAGTTCCATAATGTGAACACTAGTCAGCAGCCTAAAAAACTTGCACATATTTGCATTAAACTGTAATGCTTTAAATATATGTGTAATGGACAGAGTCATGGTTACTTTGTGGGAATTTTCTTACTTTTCTGTGTCCCACATCTGGAACAGAACATTAAATTAACAACTTGTGATTTTATTTTAAAATTGTGGCAGTTCTACATGTGGAAGATTTGCAGAATAAGGTCTGTATCTGTAGATTTACCTCTAAACTCACTAATCCAAACCCATCTCCCGTGTTTAGGTTACTCAGTAGCCTGTATAAAATGAGCTAGAGGTTTTAAATTCAGTTGCTAGGGGGCAATTGGGCACACCCTAAAAAAAATCCCTTTACACCTGGCACTATGGTTCATTTTACTCCTCCTGCCTTTAAATATAATCCTGCCTGGGTTAAGGAAAGGGCACACTGATCAGTAATGGTGGAGCAGACCTTGTTCTGCATACCCACATCCATTCTTGTTATTTGAAAATAATGGATTCTTCATATGACAGACTATATGCAAATACTCTGATGAAATAAACCAAATGAGAGATCAGTTTAAAGCTTCCATATGTTGGATTCAACATTGGCTGTTAGGAATATAGAAATTGCTAAACTGCACCTGACTAGTCACTAGTGATCAGCAGATGCTTTACATAAAAAGGCAAGCAGCCTCTCATTAGGCAGATGTGGGATAATTAGCCCCCCATGAAAGTCTCCTCCTAATCTTTTAAAGTTAGAGACTGTCTAAAATCCTGAAGAATGGGGTTTACATGCTTCCAAAAGCGTGCTTGTATCAACTATAACAACTCTGGATATTCCTTGCTATGCATATAAAAATGTATAGCCTCCCTCTGTCTTGCTAAATTCTTGGCTTCAGTGTCATCCATGGCTTAATTACACATTGAGTAGAAATTGTTTCCTTTAATCAAACAAACTGTTCATTATGTCAGAAGACAGGCAGGTGATTCAAACAGTTTCTGATGAAAGTTTTCATCTAAAAAAATGTGGATCTTTACTGAATGCCAAGAATGAAAAAAAAAAAAAAAAGCAGTCTAAATATGAACCAGTGCAGTTCAGTTTTAAGAGACGGAAGTATTGTTTCAGACTCATTACTAAGAAGATCTGTGACAACAGTCACTGTCAATGATAAACATCCACAGCCATAAGAGGGGAGTATATTGTCTTGTTTACCTCACTCTAGTTTTGTTTTTTGTTTTTTTTTGAAACTTCAGTGACAATCTGTTGTCTGCTGATCATTTTAGCAAAAGCATCCAACTACTTTAAAATTGTGAAAAAAAGCAAGAATATCATTTTTAGACCCATCTAAATCCCATTACTTTTAATGTTAGTTAACTATCAGACGTGTTACTCAATTTTATGTTTTAACCAAAGATTTCCTCAGTAAAACAGTGTAAAATGCAGTTTTGCTTAGAAAGCATAGAAGAACGTTACCTTCTTTTTCTGTACATTTTGAATCCTTTAATCTTCTTGTGTAATGAGGAAATGCAAACATTACTGGCAGCTGACACAGCAGTAGTAAAACCACAGACATAGTCTAATATCTGTCAAAAGAAATTATTAGTCAAAATCTCCCAGATGTTATTTGTGTATCTTAAATGAATCTTCCATATGCAGCTGTCAGACACAAGTCCCCACAAGCAATTTGGATTAATTTTTCCCTGAAGTATAGGCAGTAAACCTACCCAAACCAGTCCCACATGTATTTAATAACAATTGCATAACAACCGCCACATTAGTAGTCATCACAATCTGAATTAACAATGTTCTACCACTTGAGCTAGAGGAGTAACTGCATTAGCTGGCAGAAGTAGTACAAGCCAAATAAAGGCTGATACCACATATTTTGCCAGCTTGTGGCAGTTGCACTTGGAAGATTTTAATAACAATAATTCTGCAAGTAAACAAAACAAAATGCAGGTCTTACTGATTATACTGAACTACAGTTGTTGAAATCACTTTGCCCACTGATGTAGTGCAACTGCTGTTTATGAGAAGGCAACAAGTGATTTGACAGTTCACCGCAATTTGTAAGTTATTTAATGTAATTTACAGTTTAAATGAATCTAAGACAATTTTCAGAGAGGTAGCCGTGTTAGTCTATTTCAGCAAAATAAAGAAAGAGTCCTGTGGCACTTTTAAAGACTAACAAGTTTATTTTAAAAGTGCCAAAGAACTCCTTGTTTTTTAAAGACAATTTTGGTTCTTTGTCTAACCTTTGTCAAGACGTACTTAAAAAATACTTTTCTTGTTACATGAAACAGTCCAAGATCTTTCAGGATGATTTTAAGACATCTAAATAATCAAATTAATCTTTAAAAATTCCCTTCCAGTGCAGCCTGTTAGAAAGCATTGTTTTCTTTTGAAGGCAGGAATAACGAGGCTGTTTGCCATCTCCATCTGGAGAGCATCTGCCTATTGCCATTCAGAGCATGTTGATACCAGCAGAGCACTACCTAGCAGTTCTGCAATATTTGAGCACCAACCATTTGTCCCTCCCACACAATCGAAATGGGCAGCACCCTTTTTGTTCTCCTTCTAAGATTGTGTCTGAATCAGGCTCTGATGTAGGATCTTTCCTAAAGATTCTTTCCCCACCAGGTCTTATCTTCATTATAGAGCCTTTTCTTATTGTTAGAAGTAGAACATGACTGGCTGTGGAGAAAAACAACAGAGTCCTGTGGCACTTTTAAAGACTAACAGATTTATTTATCACATGAGCTTTCGTGGGAGCCCATGAAAGCTCATGCGATAAATAAATCTGTTAGTCTTTAAAAGTGTCACAGGACTCTGTTGTTTTTCTGCAATAGACTAACATGTCCACCCCTTTGGAACCTGGCTGTGGAGAGTGACACTAGCTAACCGGCTTTTTTCCACAGCAGAGCCCAAGTGTTCAGCATGCTGCCACCTAACATCACTCTCCACAGTCAACATTCAGTGGGACAAGGCCTCAGGGGCTAGCCTCACAGCAGAGGTGGCTTTTGGGGTAGGCAAAACAGGTGCCCAACTAGCTTCGCCTATCTCAAAAGCTGCATCTATCTCCCGCCCTGCAGCACATGTGGTGTGGAGTGGGGCCACTGGTGGGGAGACAGGGCTGGCTGTAGCGGTGATGGTGGGTAGTCTGGGGACTCCAGTTGGGGGTCAGGAGGGATTTTGGGGCCCCAAATGAGGTGCCAGGGCTGAGGGAGGTCCATGGGGGGGGTCAAGGCCCCCAGTGAGGAGGGCTGGGGCCAGTGGTGGGGAGCCTATAGGGGGCCCTGCAGTGGGCCTTCACCTAGGGCCCCAGATAGCCTAAGGCCACCTCTGCCTCAGAGTCAAATGAGAGCAGACAAAGTCACTTTATCCAGGGATCCCACTGGGACCAGGGAGTTGGCCCAGGCTTGATGGCTAATTGGATCTGGAGTGGCCCCCAGTTCGGTTTTGGGAATGAATTTGTCGCACCTTGTCCTGATTAGTCCAAGAGGAGCTGGAAAGATTTAAATAATGAGTCTTATCAAAGCCTCCTAGCAGGGCTGGATTACGGGGCCTTGGGACCCTCCTCAGCCTGGGGCCCTGGCCCCCCACCACCATGGGGCCTGCAGGTAGGCTGGTGCTGAGGGGGCCCTGGAGCCAAAGGCCAGTTTCCGGGCTCTCCTGTCCCAGTCTGGCCCCAGGGCACAGACCTCCCCTTGTGCCAGCCAGCCCCACCTCCAGAGTGGAGGGAACATGTGCTGGCCCAGCCCAGCCCACCCCACTCCTGGGGGCAGACCAGCTGGTGTGGGGGCAGGGCAGGAGAACCTGGGAGCATGGCCTCTGGCTTCAGGGTCCCACCCCTCCCCAGCACCAGTAGGGCAGGGCAGGGCACAGGTCCTTCCAGCATCCCCCTTGCCACTACTAAGATGGGCTGAGTGGTGCAGGGGGGACTGATTAATGCAGGGGCTAGAACCCAGGCCCCCCCTTTAGGCCAGGGCCCAAGGCTTCAGTCCTCATAGCCCCTGCATTAATCCAGCCCTGTGCTTACCCACACAGGGTGCAGAAGAGGTGTAGCCCCTGAGCACCAGGCTCCATGGGGAGCACCATGCTGGCCCTTTACAACGTACAGAAAGGCAGAGCCTCCTGTGGGGAGAGGGACATTGTGAAGGGGTAGCCTGGTGCCTCCCCCCCGAGGCTATCCCTTATCACAGCCAAAGGGGTGGGAAAGTACTGGGGGGCACCAGGCAGCTGAGCTGGCCCTTCCAGAGAAGCTGAGCAAGTTGGGTGCTGCCTCCTGGGTCCTAGTGCTGGAAGGGTTGCCCCGGGCTGCTCAGCATATAAGCTGGGCTGCGCAGCACATGTAGAAATGGAAGCCTTCCAGCACTAAGACCCAAGAGGCAGCATCTAGGTGTAGCACAGCACTCAAGCCCAGTGAAGACAAGGAAAGTAACATCCTCTGGTCCAGGGGCCCCTCAGAGCCCCCCACACCCTGTGAAGGGCTGCCACATCCCCCATCTCCTTCCTCCCTGGCAGGGCGGTGGTGATGGTGATGTCCTGTCCCAGCCTGGAGGGGATGACAGCCTGGGCTGGCTCTTCACAGTGGGGGGATGCAGGAGGTGCTGAGGACTCCCCCCCATGTGGTAAAGAGTCAACCTGGCCCTAGCCCTCCTCAGGCATGGGGTGGGGGTGTGGCTGCCGTGTCTCACCTGCGGGCCAGGCTGGAGCAGTGGACAGTAAATGCTGTGGACCAGCCCTTCACAGGAGGGATGCAGCAGGTGCTGAGAGGTGCTCCTCAGCACCCCCCTCCGCCGTGTGACCCGGCCTCCGTTCCCTCCGTGGGAGGTGGGGAGGCTGCCCTGCCGCAGCCAGAGCTGCAGGGATCCCACATGTTTGGTAAATGCAGGGAGGGGCATTTGCAACCCCCAGCCTCTTGCCCCTGCACGTACAGGGGCCGAGGGCCAGGACCCTGCTGCTCCTGGAGAGTGGCACAAGGTGTGTGGCGGGGGCATAAATGTGGGCTTGGCCTCCGGGCGCCGCACACCCTCGGTACGCTCTCCCACAGCCCCAAGGCAGGTAGTGTTCCAGCCCAGGGCCTGACCTACCTGCTCTGTGCGAGCTGCTGAGGCGTAAGGGACAAAACACCGCCCGCTCCGTCCCGCGGCAGCTCAGCCGGGAAGGGATCCTTCCAGCTTCCTCTTCTCGCCTTCCTGCAGAGGGAGCGGCGGGGATCACATGACCCAGCCAGCTGCTGTTTCATCTGGATCCGCCCCGGCTGCTGACATCTGGTCTGGCTAGAGGGGGTCTGCCGGAGCAGTGCACCTAACCTGGCCAGCCCGCGGGAGCAGGAGCTGACCTCCCACCCACACTAGAGGTGATCCTCAGCAGAGGCTGCTCAATCTCCCCGAGGAGGAACTGGGTTGCTGCTTCATACGCCCCTTCCGAGCTGAGCCCCAGGCACTCAGAGTAGGAGCTGAGCTCGGACGGGTAATGAGACCCTCTGGGCAGGAGCCTCTGCCTGCCTTCTGTTCTCTTAGAAGCAGGGGTTGCACCTCCCCAGCATTTGAGAGCCAGCCCTTCGGATTTGTGTTTAACCCTTTCTCTCTCCTTCACTTGGGGCTGGAGGTGCTGCACTGGTTGACGGCAGGAGAGCAGGAATTTGTTTCTGAAATTCAGCGGGAGCCACTCAAAGGGTTTACTGACCTCAATATCTTAATCCATCTCAGATCAATCCTAATCCATCTAGCAAATGATAATAGAAACTACTGAAAAATAGGGGGAGGAGAAAAAAAGAAAATACGTTTCCTGGGCTGGAAAGGTGTGAATGGTTGCAGTCAATGTTTGGGACCCTCCCCCCCCAGACTCTTCCAAGTAAATAACTGAGGCTCTGTACACACTATGAGGTATCGTGTGGTAAGGCTCCTTACCGTGCGATAACAATCAAAGCGTCCACACACTAAAGCTTCTTGTTGCGCGGCAACAGCCTCTTGCCGCGCAATATGTAAACCACCTAAACGAGGGTGATAAGGCTTACCACGGAACAGTTCTGTGGTACAGCCTGTGTGGACACTTTTTGCGCTGTTGACAGCCTCCAGAAATGTCCCAGAGTGCCAATTCAGGCCACTCTGGGACATTGGAGCTGTCAAATATGTCAATTTCACTGCTCTAGCCGAGCGAGAGCAGCCGGTTTGGGCCAGCCCCCTAGCTCAGCCCTGGGGCTTCGGGTGGCAGTGGGAGCTGTGCGCTTAAGCGCCGCAGCCCCCACCACACCCGAACCCCTGCAGCTGGAGCCCAGTGAGTGGCGGGGCTCCAACAGCTGCTGACGGTGGAGCCCCTCCACCCACCGGGCTCCAGGGAGCTCAGGTGGCCACGGCGGGGTTCTCAAGCCCCCGCCGGCCAGCTGTGGGGTTCAGCAGCCCAGGCAGGGGTCTCAAGCCCCCCCGCCGGGGCCAGCTGTGGGGCTTGGCTGCTGCCGGGGTCTTAAGCTCTCCGGCGGGGCTCAGCTGCCTGGAGGCTGGAGCCCCACCAGGGGAGCTGGAGCCCCTGCACCCCGGCTCAGCTGCGAATCCGGGTTTGCTGAGTTGCGGCTCAGCTGCTGCTCAGCTGGCCCGCAGCAGCTGAGCCCCAGCACATCTGAGCCCCAGCAGGACTGGGGCTCCAGCCAGCACCACTGCCAGCCTTTCGGCTGGCAGGGCAGTGCATGGTGGGATAGGTACCCTCCATGCACTGCCCCTTCTAGCTAAAATTGAAAAGAGCGTGTGAACGCTCCTTTTGCTAGAAGGAGTGCAGTCTGGACGCAGTAAAGCGTTATGATTATAACGCTTGCTTGTCCCGCAATAAAAGTTATTGTGGGACAAGTCTGTAGTGTGTACATGGCCTGATAAAAAGTAAAGAGAAATACTTTTGTAAGAAGAGATTAAAGAAAGGAGGAGAGGATAGTTAATTCTAGAGAAGCCAGTATGAGATCCCAGGTTAATTTGCTACAGAGTTTCTGACTGTGGAAAAAGAGATGTACATGTCCTTGACTAGATCTGGCCCTGAGACTGTTTTGCCCAGCAATGTACTCAGATTTAGTAATTGGCTATGCAAAGACGTAGAACCGGGTAACCCTGCAAAATCAGCAGCAGAGAGTCCCTGAAGCTGGTTCAGACTGGCAAAAAACACCCAAAACTAAAAACAAAACTAAGAAATGATTTTGCAAGCATAGGGGTGTGCCTATAAAAGCAGCGCCCCGAGAACAGCAAGGGCGGAGTCGACAGGAGTAGTGCCCTGACAAGCCGTCGGACTGATCACCCGGAGGCAGCTCCCCGGTCCTAGAATCTTTGGACCGAAAGGCCACCCTAGAATCATTTGGGTTGGTAACCGTGCATGAAAACTGGAACCAGTCTGCACTGCTGACTGATAACCCGCGGATGAAGTACCAAAACGAATAAGAAACCTATAACCAGAATGCTATTGCAGCTGCTTCTGCTTGTTGTTGGGTAAATATGTCTGCAAATGATACTAATTGTAGCCAAAAGTTACTAACGGGGCTATTTGTGGGAATAGGAGGAGGAATAGTTATAACCTAGCTTTAGCTTATAGGATTTGAAATGCTGTTTGTATGTCTGCTGTGTTGTTTTAGGCGAGGGGTCCTCAAACTACGGCCCGTGGGCCGGATACGGCCCGCCAAGGTTATTTACCCGGCCCCCGCCCCTGCTGCGGCCTGCCCCATGCGTCTGGGGCAGCGGGGTGGCCGCGGCCAGGGCAGGCTGCCGGTCTCCCATCCACTGGCCGCCTCGACTTCCCGGCCCAGAGCCGACCCCGCCCCGCTCTGCCGACAGCGTCGGCCTCCCGGCACGGGGCCAGGATCGGTCTCCGTTGCCGGGGTCTGTCTGCCCTGCCGGGGCCGCGTTCGGTCCCCGCCGGTGCTCCCTCCCAGCTGTGCAGGCTGCGGCCGGGCTGGGGAGATTCAAATCTCCCGCCCTGAGCATGCGCAGATACAGCGTGCTCAGGGCGGGAGCAGCCTGGCTGACAAGCAGCTCTGCCGGCCGTCCATGTAGTTCCCAGCCGCCGGCCAGGTAAGGGGGCTGGAGGGAGGCCTTGAGAGGGGTGGGGGTGGGGACAAGGAGACGGGCCGGGTTAGAGGGGTGGGGGTGGGGACAAGGAGACGGGCCGGGTTAGAGGGGTGGGGGTGGAGACAAGGAGACGGGCCGGGTTAGAGGGGCGGGGGGGGACAAGGAGACTGGTGGGGGCTGGGGAGGGGTGGAGGACAGTGTTCCCTTTAAGCTGTGTGGGTGCGTGGCCGTGCAGCGGCCGTCACAACCCCCACGCAGCACGGAGGGACCCCCGTGCAGGCCGGCAGCCCCCACCGCCCCCTCCAGACCCCCGGGGCTGCTTCCTTTCTCTTCCCTGCCTTCCTTTCTCTTCTTTCTCTTCCTCTTCCTTTCCTTCCTTTCCTTTTTTTTCCTCTTCTTTGTCTTCCTCTCCCCTGCCTTCCTTCCTCTTCTCTGCCTTCCTTTCTCTTCTTTCTTCCTTTCCTTTTTTCTCTTCTTTGTCTTCCTCTTCTCTGCCTTCCTTTCTCTTCCCTGCCTTCCTTTCTCTTCCTCTTCCTTTCCTTCCTTTCTCTTCTTTCTTCCTTTCCTTTTTTTCTTTTTCTCTTC
>ML685785.1:28371554-28390730 GCA_007922175.1 Pelusios castaneus | reverse complement strand
CCTTCCTTTCTCTTCTTTCTTCCTTTCCTTTTTTTCTTTTTCTCTTCTTTGTCTTTCTCTTCCCTGCCTTCCTTTCTCTTCCCTGCCTTTCTTTCTCTTCTTTCTCTTTCTCTTCCTCTTCCTTTCCTTTTTTCTTTTTCTCTTCTTTGTCTTCCTTCCTTCCTGCTCTTTCTGTCTTCGCTTCCTTCCTTTCTTTCTTTTTTTCTTTTTCTCCTCCTTCCTTCTCTTTTTTCTTTCTCTCCCTTCTTTTTTAAAACTTTTAAAAAATTAATTTTAAATAAAAACCTTTCTTAAAATTAAATTTCAATTCAAAATTCCTTCCAATTAAATTAATTAAACACAATTAATTAATTCTATTTACAATCACTTTATCTTCAATTAATGCCTATAATTTCTGTCTTGTGAGTTTTCCCCAAAAATTTATTTTGAAAAAGTTTTTCACACGGCTTGAAAATTTTGCACACAAGCCACCAAACCTAGAGGGAACATTGGCTACTAGTTGCGTACACAACAGCAGGCCAGCAGGCTAACATTGGTCAGTCCCACACTCTGGGCCTGGCCAGAGCCCACAGCACCAACAAAAAGTGTGTGGATGCATTACTGCCTGCCACCCAGTACCCAGAAACACAGGCCAGCAGCAGACGTGATAGCTACGCGTTCACGTGTTTTTCTAACTATAATACGGCCCCCCAACAGTCTGAAGGACCGTGAACTGGCCCCCTGTTTAAAAAGTTTGAGGACCCCTGTTTTAGGCAATTAAAAGATAGTTATTTGTTTTAAAGTATTTAGTCAATAAAAGTTACATAAAACAGTGTATACCAAAATCAGTGGTCTCAGGCGTTCTCCTTGAGTCCCCACACACCGCTCTTGCATCACAAAAGAACAGCACTGACTAGCTCTGCATCTCAGGAAGTGCTATGTTTAGTGGCTGTCAAGGAGCCTAGCCTCCTCCTCCTCTAAACACAATGGCTATGTCTACACTTGTAATTTTAAGTCGACTTAACTAAGTCGACTTAGTCAGTCTACACTTGTAATTTTAAGTCGACTTTGGGGGGAACTTACGAAGTCGACCTAGAGCATCCACACTGGACGCCTAAGTCGACTTCTAGGGGCTAGGGGGACCTAGGGCAAGTCCACAGGAGCGGGGAGGGGGCACCCCTTGCCCAGTGCCAGGGGGCTCAGCCTTTGCCCCATTGTACATAGGTACAATGGGACAAAGGGGGACAGGGACTCTGGCAGGGCACAGGGGCAGGGTGGGCAGGGCTCTGCCCTGCCCTGTGGGAGGGCATGCCAGGCTCCTCCTGTGCCCCCCCCGGCAGGGAGGGCATTGGTGTAGTCCTGGGGTAGCCCTAAGTTGACTTAGGGCTACCCCACGTCTACACTGGCTTAAGTCAACTTATTTTGAGGTTTAATAAAGTCGACTTAATTTTCATTAAGTCGACTTTATTTTCCTTACGTCGACTTAAGCAAGCTGCTTAAGTCGACTTAAGGAAACTGTAGTGTAGACGCGGGGTAAATTAAGTCGACTTAAGCAAGCTTAAGTCGACTTAATTTTCAAGTATAGACGCACCCAATGGGCCCACTTCTCAGGCCCAACCTAACCTTAACTAGGAAAAGAGTGTATTTTTAGTTCCTGCTAAACTAATATATGTTACACGTTTAGTGAGGACAAGGTTGTTGTACTTTTAACGCATGTTAACTGGTCAGGATAAGCCTTATGAACAACCTAGGATTTCTCTCAAATAACTAACAGAGGTTAAAATTACAACTACATTATCTAACATGGGTTAGTTAACAGATAAAATACACCTGGGCTTTATCTTCACTGCCATTAAAGGTGTGGTTCTACTTCAAGATTATTAACACGCATTAGCTTTCCTGCTGTAAAATCCTAGTGGAGACAAGGTACTGTACTTTTTGAAGTAACTAGGCAATGTCCGTAGTATACCTTCACCTGTGGCTGAGCTGATCTATTTATCTTTTTTTGCAGTGAAGACATAACTCTTTTCACTAGTGAAGACACCTCCTCAGTTGGGCTGTAAAGGATCTGAAAGGTAGCAGAAACAGCTTTCTGAGAATAACTCCTGCACAGGGGGCTGCTTGACTAGCATAGAGCTGTCATAAAGACAGTGCCAGATCACAGAATTTTGGGTTCCTGTATATTATGGCAATTGGGCCCTAGCCCTTCCTTCTTCCCTGCCTGGGGAGTCAGGTCCCAAGGGTAGGAGGCCTGGGGAGAGTTGGACAGCATAGAATCATAGAATCATAGAATAATAGGGTTGGAAGGGACCTCACGAGGTCATCTAGTCCAACCCCCTGCTAAAAAGCAGGACCACTCCCCCTAAATTATCCCAGCCAGAGTTTTGTCTAACCGAGCCTTAAAAATCTCCAAAGATGAAGATTCTACCACCTCCCTAGATAGCCCATTCCAATGCTTCACCACCCTCCTCGTGAGAAAGTTTTTCCTAATATCCAACCTTGACCTCCCCAGCTGTAATTTGAAACCATTGCTCCTTGTTCTGTCCTCTGTTACCCTCGAGAACAGCCTAGCTCCCTCCTCTTTGGAGCAACCCTTCAAGTAGTTGAAGGTTGCTATCAAATCTCCCCTCAGTCTTCTCTTCTGTAGACTAAATAAGCCTAGCAGCTCCTGTCCCATGCTGTTGACCCTGCTCCAGCCTATTGGCTCTTTCCACTGCATGGAAGTGGGGCACCCTCCCTGAACCTGGATTAGGGTTTTCTGTGGGGAGTCTGTCAAGTGGTCAGGGTCCCCATGCAAGTGCACTGAAACTTCTCCTGTGCCTATGCCTAGACTCCTTTCCTTAGTGAAGAGAGCAGAGTGTTTGGCTGGAGCATACCTTACTATGGCTATTTTTGCTTCCCAGGGACCATGGGAAGCAAAGCACAAATTAGGCAAGAGAAGAAGTACTTCAAAGAGCTGCAGAGCTGGATTCCCAGCCTTTTGAAGCAAAGGGGAAAAAGAAGCACCTTTATTCAACAAACTTCCACACTTAGCACAACCAGCTCCTTCTCAGCATGATAGGAAAATGATCCTAATAGGGTTTAGGGTCATTTTGAAGGTTGCAAACCAAAAAAGTTTGAGAGCATCATTGGGGTAGAATATATAATGAATTGGCTAGCAGAATTCTCAGAAGCAAATCCCTGTCCATGCTGGTCAGTAACCACACATGATTCATTATTATGCTAATAGTTTTGACTGATGTGTAGACATTATTTTTACTTACTAAATACTGTGATGGTGGTTTGTGCCAATGTGGAAGGAGAAACTCCTCTCTTGAGAGATAAATAGTATTGTTTGAAGGAAAGATAACACTAGACCCTATTCCAAAGGGGTAGCCGTGTTAGTCTATTGTAGAAAGACAACAGAGTCCTGTGGCACTTTAACTTTAACTATCTTCAAAGCATCTGACGAAGTGGGATTTTCTCCCACGAAAGCTCATGCGATAAATAAATCTGTTAGTCTTTAAAAGTGCCACAGGACTCTGTTGACTAGACCCTATGACATCCACACCTTGCAGTGAAGAGATATTTAGTGAATGTGTAATTTCTTGGGGAGTGTGAAAAGCCTTATATCTAAAGAGTTGCTGTCCTTTTAATGTCAAGTAGATGCAGAGGGGTTACAGGAATCTCACGAGTCTCTGGTGTGTAAAGTATAGTTCACCAAAGAACGTCATGAAGTTGTCAAATAAAAGCTGGTTTCATCCTGCTCATTAAGTCGTTGCAAAATCCATGGAAAGTGTTTGTATAAGAAGTTATATATATATATATATACACAATTGAAAATATGTTCTTATTGTCTGTGTCTATGAAGTTAGTCAACGGTTAGTCAATGGTGAAAAACAGGTTTTCTGTTTTCTTTATCTGTCTGTTTACATGTAACTTGAGTATTGTCTGGTTCATAATGGGTGTTCCATCACCAGTCTGAAACTAATGCAATTGAAAGGTTGTGGTGACTTCAGAAAGAAAGTAACAGGAGGAGAAAAAGAGGGATGGAGAGAACCTTATCTGGTGGTACAGATCATAGGTTTGCCTGAATATATTTGAGAGGACAAAAGGGACTCCTGGGCAGCTTTCAATAAGGAAGTAAAAAGACAGTGATTTTGCTTAATGAAAAAGGGGTCTCAACCAGGCTTGATTGAAAATGATGAAGAGAACTTAGGGTGAGCTCAACCTTTTTAGACAGGAAGTTATCCTGTTGCTTAATTTTAGTTTCTAAAAAATCAGTTAAGATTTTGTTTGATATGTAACTATTCTTCCTATTGCTATTCACACACTATTACTTACTATACAGTATTTTTACTATTGATTGAATCTCTGGTTTGTTTTTGTTTTTTATGATAAACATTCTTGTTTTCACTATAAATATATCTAAATGCTGTGGTGTTAAGCAAAATGATTGTCCTGAGTTCAATTTTACATAGTGATGTATACTGTTTGTTTGGGAACAGCTGGTCTGATAATTCTGTGAATATACAATGAATAAAGGGCTGGGAATGCTCTGAGATTGTGAGGGTTGGTGAGTGCCTGTTGTTACTTGTGCAGAAAGAGCTAGGTCTATGGGCCTGGAAGGTAGTGCCGGTGCTTCCAGAGGCTATGGTTTCAGGGAGCTGATCCACAACAGGCAGAAACAAAATTGCTTCAAGCTCAAGGCCAGGCAGTTGTTGTGGTGTCTCACAATCCTGAATACCGCCACTGGAGAGCATCAAACTGATCTATGGACTTCATTTGTTTGCTCTCTCCATTAGCATTGTAACATCAGATAGTTAACAGTGCAACTATAGATATATGACTGGCTTAGAGCATGGTATAATGATACATTAGGTTTTCAGACTGTACAAGAAGAAAAATGACTAAAACTTCTGATTAGCTTCTGAATGAATTAATTAATTTAATTAGCTTCTGATTTAAATCCACAAAAGCACAGAGACTCTGAATTAGGTGCCCACACCGAACCTAATTTTGATATCGTGGCATTTACACAATGTCATGTGAAAGATCATTTTTTCTAAAGTCACTGAAAATAGACTATATGGACTGTAAATACAAACTGGACAGGTAGGCTGAAAAAAAGTACTGTACCAACATTCCCCACACCTCCTTCTCTGCACTGGACACAAAGTACTCATAGAAGGCCTGAGATAGCACGTCTACCCTTGTTTCTCTTTGGGATTGGCATAGACTACCCCTTGCTTATGTGTTTTGGAAGCCCCTGACACCAAAGCCCAACTGCATATCTGTGACAGGATGCATGTCTGTGCAGCCCTAGGGCATGATCTGTGTGACTTTTCTGTTTAGTTTTGCAATGTAATTGTGTGATTTGATGCCAAATACGCTTTACCAGGTTCCTTTGTGAATGCTCACAACATATTCCACATAATTACCATGGTCCATGTTTCCTACAGCAACATGTGTGTACACATGTGAAGCATGTTACAGGGTTCAGACTCTCAGGACTTTCTCTAGCAGAGACGACAGGGAATTACATGAGAAAGGGAATGCTAATGCCCTGCCTGGCTCAGGTAGAAGTGAAGGTTTAAGTTTAAGGTCCAGTTAGACAAACACTTGGCTGGGAAGAGAATCTCACAGCAGCACAGAGTGGGAAGGACTGTCAGAAGTTTGTAAAAACAAAGTCCAAAGGGGTAGCCGTGTTAGTCTATTGCAGAGAAACAAACAAGAGTCCTGTGGCACTTTTAAAGACTAACAGATTTATTTATCGCATGAGCTTTCATGGGAGAAAATCCCACTTCGTCAGACGCTTTGAAGATGGGAAACTTAAAGCTCATGCGATAAATATATCTGTTAGTCTTTAAAAGTGCCACAGGACTCTGTTTGTTTCTCTGTAAAAACAAAGACACAAGCTGTTTGGGAGAGAGAAGCTTCAGGCTTTCGCCTGAAAGACTCCATCTTGCAACCAACTTCAAGCAAGATCTGGGCCCTGCCTTGTAGTAGGCAGAGAATGGCTGTGAAACACCAAACAGCTGAACACCTTGGGAATAATCTTGGACTATGAAGTCAGTTTAGGTAGAGATGTTAGACTAGTATGCAGTTTATACCTTTTATTTGATACTGGTCACTCCTGACTCATTTATAGCATGATTCTGCCTTGACTGGCCATGTTCTCACTTGAAATGGTACTCTGATCAATAAACTAGTATTCATTTTATCTACAGCAGTGTGATTTTTAGAGGGTGTGGATGTGGAAGGCTGGATACAATCCACTTCTTTGTTAAGTGGATGAACTAGAGACTATGGTGATTGGGAGTGGGTCCCAATATCTGTAAGACAGTGACTTCTGGTATGGGATCTGGGGCTGGGGGTGGTCACTTGGAGACCGACACCTGTGTGGCTAGTGGATTTACACCCACTGCCTGGGACCAATTACATACTGGTGGCTGTGGCCTGACTCAGGAGTGAGTGGTCACCCACCCAGCCCTTAATTCGAACTAACTAAAGCCTAGTGTAGCCAAGGCTTTAGTTAGTTCGAATTAAGACTCCTTAATTCGAACTAACTTGCCTGTGTAGACATAGCCCTTGTTTGGTGTCCCTATCTGGTTCCTGCTTTTGAATCTGTGACCTTCATTCCTGTTTTTCATTAGTTGTCCCCTGACCTCAGCCTGGACCTGAATTCTGTAACTCCTCCCCTTAGGTTTGCGGGTGGTGGGGTGGAGTGCGGGGATGGCCCTTTGGATGCAGATGGGCTGTGTCCACCTATTCCCAGGAGCTCAATCGGTGCAAATCCTCATTCCTGACATCTGCATTACACATGCAGTAGCTCAGCACCACTTCCCCCATGCACACTGGCTTGCTTAGGAAGCTGCAGGCCTAGAGAGCTGCTGACCTTTGCCAGCAGGAAAGAAAAGCAGTGGCTGAAGCCAATGATGATGTGATGCTGACACCAGTGCTAGGGTTTCTGAGGGTCTGCACTGAGGCAGGTCCTGGTTCTGATATCCTGTTCCCCTGTCCCTCCAATTCTTGCTCATCCTGGCTTGAGTTGGTGGATTCGCTGCTGGGGAGTTTCTGCTCCAGGGGGGCTAACCTGGGCAAGGTATGTTCCTCAGAGAGGAGTAGAGGAAGCATATACACAACCCTCCTGGTGCCTTTGAACAAGAGAAAAGTGAGGTAGCCCCTAAAAGTAGTAAGGGGGTTTGTGGGGGGTAAATAAATCTCACACTGGGTCCAAATGGGTTAAAAGACAATATTGGGTCCAAGTAGCCCTACCCCTCCAGGCCTGCCAAGTATGCTCCAAGCAGTTTGAAAGGGAGCCCAAAAGCAGAGGTAAATTGGAAGGACAGGCTGCAGGAGAGAGGAATGCTTCTCCAAGAAACAAGGCAGGTGGTTGTACCTGAGAGAGAAATCATACAGTGCATAAGGCCCATAGGTGGTGCTTTTTTCCCTTTTGAGAACTTGTAGGTCTAGCAGGACCCTCCTCCTTTGGACTCTGTTGTACGGTGATTGATTGTTTGGACTATCAGGGCCATGCCCCAATCTGAAGGGACCCATTGGTAGGAAGTAGGTCAGGAAAGTGAATTTAGACTTACTATAGGGAGGACTTTACCTGTGTTGCTTCCCACAGAGGCCTGGGCTGGGACTCAGAGTGGATGGAGGGACGGGGTCTCCTTACCACAACCATTATGGGCCAGCACCGAGCTGCAGGTGGAAAGCTGACGATTCCCAGCTTAAGGTCAGAAACTGATTTTGCTATCTTCTTGTGAGAAAGGCTGAAAGTCTGGTCTGCTAACCACTAGGCTGCCTGGTCCTCCGAGCCCACTATTACAAGGCCCAGATCTGCCCAAACCTCCCTGTAATTTGAGCAGTGGTTTTGGGCCTTTCAGCAGCCTCCATGGAAATGCTGTGAGATCAAACTTGCTACAAATCTGCAGATCTCCAGAACTGTAATTAATATCTACTCTAGTGTATAGAAATGAGTTCGGTAAGTGCAATATTATTTCCATTTTATAGGCTCTGTAAGTGCTCTGTAACTCTGTAATTCCCACAATTCAATTGGGTTTCTTTTGAAATCGCAAATTGCAGGGGGGGGGGGGGCTCTGTTCTGTCACAAGCGGCTCAGTGTGGACGCGATATTGCACTACAAAAACCACGTGACTTTTAAAGCGCAACGGGCTTGTTGCGCGATTATTCCTGTAGTGTGTACATGGCCTCAGTCATTCAGTTACAACTCTAATGATTTAACAGATCATGTGATAGGGAGCTGGAGAAGAGTTGTGGCCAACAGTAAAGGGAGCAATAGGGTGTGGTCCTTTAGACTGTCAGGAAAGCTGACTGCTTGTTCAAACCTTGTGGGATAATTGTTAGGAGTAAAAACTGTATGATCACATATGTTACTGTAGAGAGATTTTGAAACTTCAGAATAAGATTCCTAAAATGAGAAATTAAATAAAAATATTTTAAACCCTTTACATGAATACACATAATTATGTGGAAATTCATATTTCCTAAAATATCCTCAATTTATTGCTCATTTTATCTATCCATTTTATAAATCTATATTTTTATACCTCACTCATCATGGTGGTATCTGAGAACTATATTATCTTACTGAAGACCTGAATCAGAATTCCATATTTTATTTGCCTAAAAAATAAAACCATCTTTCTGCAAGGAGAGTGAACTGTTGGCATACTGAGTGTCTGCACTAATTTTCTGCACCCTGAATTAACATTTATTAGGCCACAAGAGAAAAAATAGCATCTTGGTTTCAGACTAGGCTCTAAATTAAAACACAGGTTGGTAAAATTTATTTATTTTTGATCAGGAGTACTCCAGAGCAGAAATAAATGTAATTCATAATTAATAGGATTCTCTCCAGCCGATGTTATGTTGTATTATTAACTGGAAATATGGCACCATTCATCAGTATTTCTACTATGTGTCTAAGAGCTAGTATGTCTGTCAACAAGTTAGTTGGGTGTAGAACCCAGTGGTCTGACAAACTAATAATTCAGACAGAACAGGCAAATGACTTCTCTTGGCCAATGCTACCACTGTTCTGTAATGTGCAAACCCCCCCCCCCCCCCCCGCCCCGACTATATGGCCACAGGATTTACAGAAATGAACAATCACCAAAGCAACAAAATATCCTTTCTCTGAAATATTAGGGTTTCAGTGTCACTTTCCAGTTCATCAGACAATCTTTCTCAGTCTAATAAGTATAAAATGACAAATCATTGGCTGTGCCAGATTTGAAAAGGCATATAGTTCTTTGAAAACTGGATGTGTTGGGTTATTTTATAACATTCTGAATTTAATGAAGTGTTACAATTCCTGAATTTAGGGTTAGAGTAGTGGTTCCCAACCTGTGGCCCAGGAGCCAAAAATGGCCCACCAGGCCTTTCAAAGTGGCCCGCAGCTTCCCCGCTGTTGGCTGCAGAAGGGAGCTGCTGCCTAAGGACCCAAGGGGAGTCTGTTTCTGTGGGGCAAAAAGACCAATGCAGTGTTAGAGAAATTGTTGGTTGAAAAGTTTTCAACATGTCAAGGGTTAATGTACAAGCTTTCTCACCAGTAAGCACCAGAGGGAGACACAGTGCCCTGAAATTGGTATTGAATGCAAAGGGTTTGATGTGGAGTGCACAGCAGTTTTGGGCCGAGTGCAAAGAAATTGGTGCCAGCTGCAGAGACAGAGGGCCATGTGCACAGCACTAGAGTGCCGTCTGCACCCTGTGGTGGGAAAACACTGTTTATATTCCAGCAAGATCCTGACAATTTTGCTGTCCGTTTGAGTG
Source organism: Pelusios castaneus (assembly GCA_007922175.1). Lineage (NCBI taxonomy): Eukaryota > Metazoa > Chordata > Testudines > Pelomedusidae > Pelusios > Pelusios castaneus. The sequence continues at coordinate 28,380,971 of ML685785.1, read as the reverse complement.
GCAATGTTGCGCGGCCACTTATTTATTATTTGAGCGACTACTTGGGATCTACAGAAGAGCCAGCCACTCACCTGCGTCTGTACGTTTCTTGAGGAGAAAGGTCTGGTATCATCTGAGGATCTGGTGTCCACTCCATCAACAAGACTTCGCCTGGACGGTAGATGACTGCTTCCCTAAGGAGAAAAGAAATAGCAGATAAGTCTTCATAACACCACAGACTTTGGGAAAGGGAGGCATAATATCAATAGATTCCCTGTCACCATTCATTTGTGTTATTAAATAAAAATCAGTGTTGTTTAAGTTTGAAATCACCTCTCTTTGCCGTCATTCCAATCTAGCACATATACTCTGATAGATGGGCGTGGGGCGAATCTGAGGGGCCCTTGCTTTACAAACAAAATTTAAAATCTGGGACTCCCAATCTGTTTGGGTAACAGCAGGCTCCTTACTGCTGTCAAGGGGATTGGAGATCAGCGCTCCCCTTCCCCTGTCTGTAGCAGGGAGCGCGGCACGGTGCTCTACCTAGGTCCATAGGCACTGGAGTCCCTGCTGGAGCCAGAGGGAGGGGACCACTGATTTTTCCATCCCCTTGGCGGCAGAAGGGAGCCACTACCTAGGGACACAGGTGGAGTACACAAAACTATAGGACGCATGTGGTTTCCCTGCTGCAGCCAGGGAGATGAGAGATCAGCAAGCAGGCACAGGCAGCCCCCTCACTGAACTCCTTCTGTCTGGCTGCAGGAGGGGAAGGACGGGGGTCTGCTAGCGGAGACTTGTGGCCCTTCAGAGTTGTAAAAATGATATATGTGGCCCTCGAGCTAAAAAATTTGAGAAACACTCGGTCAGAGAATGACACCCTGTAGTGGGCTTTGAAAATATCTGCATCTGAATGGTACTTTTGAACTCTGTAATTGACTTCCTGAATCATACAGTGTTTCTTTTGTCCCTTACGCAAAGTCGTAATTTAGAGTTCCAGGTGTAAGAGTTAAATTTTTGTCAGTGTGCTAAGTGTAGTATCATCTTAAAAATGGTAATCTGAAGAAAGTTATATCTGTTTTCATATAACTCATGTCAAAGGTTTTTTCAAAATTCAACACTTAATATGAGCTTTAAATAATGAGCATAGCATTTCGGAACCTGCCATAAGAAATATGTGAAGAAACTGGAGCGAGCACAGAGGAGAGCAACAAAAGTTATAATAGCTCTAGAACGAACGAGTAAAGGTTGAAAGAATTTGTTATGTTTAGTCTAGAGAAGGCTGTGAGGGGAGCATGATAGTCTTCAAATATATCAATGTCTGTTACAAAAGGGACAGTGATGAATTATTCCCCATGTTCACTGAAATTAGAAGAATTAATTGGCTTTGCTTGCAGCAAAGGAGATTTAGGCTAAAAATTAGAGAAAAAACTATCAGGTAGTTCTATAATAATTACCTATGGAGGTTGTAATTTAATTTAATTTAATTCAAAATTAATTTAATTTAATTTAGCCCTTCAGTTGTTGTGAAAATCAAGTCAGTAGAGGTTTTCCAGGGCTGAATTTAGCCTGTAATTTATAAATTCACACTTTTCTATATGACCAATTGCTTTTATATTTTTCATTTGAAAGAATATAGAAGTAATATTGAACATCTTGATTGTTTCATGTAAGTAAAGTAAAGTAAATTGGTATCCCAGATTCAGCAAAAGGAGGTCCTAATCTTGTCAGATGCTGAATGCCTTCACTTTCCACTGGTTTCAGTATAAATTGGGGATGCTCATAACCTAACAAGACTGGACATCTGCTGTCTACCAGTTGGTCAGATTATTTTAAGATATAATTTGCTTACATTGTACATTGTATGAAAGACTGTAAAAAAATAAAAGCTATTGGAAAGTCTAATATGATCTTAGACTTTTATATATGCACCTTGAGAGAAATAATTTTAAAAAAATAACTTGAAATAACCAAACAATTGTTTAGAACAATGCATAAGAGATAGTATCCAGAAATTAAAACATTGTCAGAATTCCCCAAATACTGTGATGAAAGGCAGTTTCTAGATTTTCTCAAAACAACTTTATCTTGTTTGCATAAGATACTTTTTGAATATCATTTAAAACAAACTGATCCCAATAGTTTCTGGTATCTAAGGGCCCTAATCAGCAAAAATAAATGAATACACTAAATTTTTTTTTTAAAAATCCATGGCCCTCAGAGACATGCCCCTCTGGAAGAATTCTAGCTGTGTAGGAGGGTGACCATAGAATAATCAGTTGGATTTGTCACAGCCTACTCAGTGGAGCCACAAAATCATAGAAATGGAAGATGTAAAAGAACTTATAGGTAATTTTGATTCTTGTCTATCTACAGCAATGTTCCCTATAAATACAATAGGAAAAATGGGCTAATAAACTCTTCATGTACCGTGTTCTGTAACAGTTAAGTACTAACAAAGAGTGAAAAGCTGCTCAAACCTCCACCCAAGGAAACTTAATAGATATTTTTGTTACGGTATGATGATACGGCCTAATTTAGTAATTGACCCATTTTTGACTACTGATGGTGGATATACCAAAGACCTGAGATGGGATGTTACATAGGGCGGGTTGTGAGTTATTACAGAGAATTCTTTCTTGGATGTCTGGCTGGTGTGTCTTGCCCAGATGCTCATGGTTTAAAGGGCCTTTGAGGTTTTTCACCTTGCTCTGTAGCATGGGGCATGGATCACCTGTTAGTGGATTCTATGTTCTTTAAAGTCTATAAACCATGATTTGAGGACTTCAATAACTCAATCATAGGTTAGAGGTTTATTACAGAATTAGGTGGGTGAGGTTTTGTGGCCTGCATTGTGCAGGAGATCAGACTAGATGATCATATTGGTCCTTTCTTTCTGACCTTAGAGTTTAAGTCTTTTTCACTGGTTATCTTCAAGTTTTTTGAGCCAAGATTATGTAGGAGGAAATCTCAGCTAAATTTGCCAACAGGCTTTGTACATTTATGTTGACCTTGCAGTTCTACAGTATGTTAGAAGCAAAAATAATGTAATTTACAAAATTATCTGCTCCCAAACCAAAGTAGCAGTGATATCCTCTGATCTCATAAACTACAGCTCAGGCTTGGTTAGTACTTAGCTGGGAAGAGGTGTGTTGGTTCAGCAGATGGCACACTTTCCGTTGAGTCTGCATGAATCAGTTCTCAGTCTATCTACAGCAATGTTCCCTGGAGCATATTTTCTACCCCCTTTTTCCCAATTTAAATAGGTTTTTTTAAAGGAGATTTTCACAATGCAATAGATCAGTGGGAAATTTTACCCGATATTCAGCCTAAATTTGCTCTTTATTAATGTAAGTTTGATTGGAACTGAAAATTGGGTCTTGTGTTTTCTTCTTCTGTACTTGGCATGTTTTTTTAAAAGAAGAAACTGAGTATCTCAACTTTTTTCTGTGTTTTGGAGTTAGAGGCTTTTTTCTTTGTGTTTTATTATATTCCTTTTTCATGTAAATAAAATGTTTCTTTGAACAATTCATACTGCAGTTTAAACTGCTTGCTTTTCTTTTTTACACTAGAGGGAGCATTTTACTGTCCTTTCTTTTTGCTGCTCTTGTATTTTCTATGTTCACAGAGATGTATTTGTTTAGTTCCTGTTTCCTGTTACATATATTATCATCAGAATGCATTTTATATAGTTTGCATACTGTACTTTGAAAATTTAGTTTTCTGAACAAATTACCATTTAAAAATGATTTGAGCATATGTGAATGCAATGCTTGTATCTGATGGGTTATCAGTCCTTATTCATGAAGTCTTCTATTTATCCACAGAACAGGTACAGCCAAAACAAGAATGACTCAAACGTCCGACACTGCACTATTGATGTGTCTCAAGTCTGAGTTTAAAGGCATTACTTTGAGCCTGATAGGTTCATTCATTCTTCACACCTATTCAATCCTTGATCTCTTTGCTAAGACTGTAAATAAATACACATACCAATTGCTATCCTGTATGTTGTGATACAGTCCTCATTAATCTTTCATTAGTTTAACTAAAATCAGTTTTTAAATCAAGTTAGTTAAACTGGTGGATACTTCTTTGTGGACATGCTTAACTCAATTTATAATGTGCTTGCAAATGTCTTCATGTCATGTCAAATGTCTTCATGTCAGTCAGTTGTAAATTGATTTAAGAGTGCCCATGCAGGATTTGTATCAATTTAACCAAATTTATTTTAAAAACAGGTAGGTTGACAATGCCTTAAAGTTTAAATAAAGGACTTTCTCTCCAGTGCTTTATTTCTCGTAATGTCATAGTCTCACAAGTTCTTCAATGTCCATATAGTACTCCAGGAGAAAATGGGATAGGAAGGACCAGATACTTCTAATGTTATAATAGAAGAATCCACCTTAAAAATAAACAGACCTTTCACACTTTATACACCAGTAAGAAACAAAAACAGGAAACGTGTCTTATTTTTCTCTTTGCAGATAATATTTAATGTGCTATTAATGTCATTGCCCTAGTGAGCTGATTTAAATATTTAAACTATTAAGCAAGCAAGAAACCTTCAACATTAGTAAAATAACCTTTTTATACCTTGCAATCAAGTTCCAAAGGGGTAGCCGTGTTATTCCTGTGGCACTTTTAAAGACTAACAGATTTATTTATCGCATGAACTTTGTGGGAGAAAGTCCCACTTCGTCAGACGCTTTGAAGATGAGTGTCTGACGAAGTGGGATTTTTTCCCATGAAAGCTCATGTGATAAATAAATCTGTTCGTCTTTAAAAGTGCCACAGGACTCTTTTTATACCTTGTTATGCTGTTGTAAGATTTGTTGGTAGCAGTTTTCAAAGAGAACAGCCATTCAAATGAATGGATGGCTAGGATTACCAAATATATTCAACTATAAGTATTTTTTTCTGAGGCACACTTAATATATTATTGAGTATAGAATGTGCTTCTCTAAATTCCATCCTCAATTTATCCATAATAGAGATCAGTGGTGATTTTACTTGTTGATTTTTTACATTTTTCCCTATGCATTTTCTAATCTGACATCTCCTGTATTACCCTACATCCACCAGAAAAATGGGCAAATAAATTCTTCATACACTTTTTCTGTAACAGATAAATACTAAGAGTCACCAGCTGCTCAGCACTCCACCCAAGGAAACTTAATAAATCCTTTTTCATTGATTATCTTCAAGCTTTTTGAGCCAAGATTATTTAGGAGGAAATCTCAGCTAAATTTGCCAACAGGTTTTGTACATCTATGTTGACCTTGCAGCTCTGCAGTATGTTAGAACCAAAAATAATGTAATTTAAAAAATTGTCTGCTCCCAAACTAAAATAGCAGCGATATCCTCTGATCTCATAAACTAAAGTTCAGGCTTGGTTAGTACGTAGCTGGGAAACCCAGCAGCAGGAAGTAGTGGGTTGGTTCAGCAGATGACACACTTTCCTTTGAGACGCATGAATCAGTTCTCAAGTTGGCATTAAACTGTACAATATAGAAGTGCCAATTTCAGATTAAAGGTAGGTAATCCATGTACAGAGGCCTTGAAGGATAGTATCCTTTGTTTAATCACAGCAATTCAAAAATCAAGTTTTTTCTGGCAAATAAAGAGAAGTGCTTAAACGTTTTGTTTGCAAACAACATTTTAGTTTTTCTTTGGAGGTAGGACTAAACATTCAAAGTCATTTTTAGTGGGCAGGGTAGGATGAGTAGATTGTGTCAGATTCTGAACTGTGTTAAATTCATGCAATGCAAACTAACTGCAGTTAAGACAATGAAGTTAGTTTGGACACGGTCATGTGATTTAGTTTAGGATGTGACAGTTGGTAAGGCAGATTTGGACACATTTCTTTTATAACCTTATTTTGAATGTTTATAGTCCTTTCAAGAGCAAATTTCTTTAAGTGCATTAATATTCAAACTTTGTTAGATCTCTGAGTATGCTATGCTAATATGTTACAGAAACTCAGTCTGAGTATTCAGGAGTAGCAGGAGACACGTATATCCCAGTGGTTCAATTGTGAATTCATAATTAGAGGAACCAGTGTCAGTTCAACATTTAGAGTCATCCCTGCCATCCATACATTGCAGTGATGTAACTGTTTTAAAAAATCATTCTCAACTGTGCAGTGGACTCTGAAATGTTTCCCCTGGATGATGCAGAGTCCTGTCTTTTTATTTCAAGTAATTAAATTAATGATGTGTTCACCTCTAATTTCATTCCCAGGCAAGACTTACTTAAAGTGATGTGACTGCAGTCTATTGCTTTGCATAAAAAAAAAAAAAAAGAAGAACGATTTCATTATGAGAAGAGACATGCTCTGAGGTGGAGCCTATAGAAAGGAGATGGCTTGCACACTTTCAAAAAACGTACATCAGCCATGTTTTCTTGAGTCTCTCACATTGTATAATCCAGGGAGTAGATTTATGGTGGATTTTTGGTAATGAACAATTATATAAAATGTTGCCTAAACAGTCTATGAGCTATTAGCTATGGCTAACACTGTTAGATTAAAAATAATTGATCCTAGCAATGGCTAAAGCTGCTGTAAATGTAATGGATTAGTCATTTTAGAGTCTGCTTTGTCAAAGGACTGGTTGGCAGGGCATCCTGTGGCCATGGCATAGCATTATGTCAGCTTTATACCACGGTGGGAGACCTCTGTGTGCTGCCTTAACACTATAAAGCATCTGGAAATGGGAGTTGTTATTATTATCATCATAATATAGAGTCTGAATATTCATAGACCAAACAGGTTGCCAATTAACAAATAGTGCCAATACAGGTCTGGGAAAAAAAATCTTCCTTCGGATGCATTTTCTTTTGTAAAGAATAGAAATAAAATCCGAACACATAAAATCAATTAACAGTAAATGAAAAGTAGAAATAACTATAAGATATCAAACACTGACTTTTTCAAAAAAATGTTTAGGATTAAATTAGAGAATTATTTCAATCCCTGTTTGTGTATAATATATATACATATACACATCATTTTATTAAATATATATTCTATTAATTGGGAAAACCAGAGTAGAAAATTAATTTGTCTCCCACACTCTTAATGAAGAAATAAAGAAACTAATTTTCCATTCCTGTTAGAGTGGTATCCACTCCTTCACATATTAAGAAATTAATGTAACAGATGAAGTCAGCTAATAGTTTCTGATCCTGCCCCCCTCTCTGATCCCTAACACAGGTGAAGGTTTCACATAAGATTATGAAAAACAAATCTGAAAGAGTCTACAAAAGGTATCCTAAGTGCAACCACTTCTCCATGTTTTTGAACCTAGTATCTATCTTCTGATCTGGGGTCCAATCCTGTTCCCAGTGAAATCTATTTGCTAATCTGGGCTCACCAGTAACAAAAGTATTTTGTTCCTTGCATCTATTTTAAAAAAAATATCTCCTTGATTTACTTTATTTTTCTCTATTATTTGATTTAATTTTGTCAAATGATCCCTTTTTTCACTTAAGTGCTGAAGAGAGAGGGAAAAAGTGTTATATGGTAGGGAAAAAACCTACACCACAGAACTGTCTTATTGTTATATCATCTGAAAATTCTATATTTCATCATAAAAGTTTGAGAACATGAAAATGTTATTAAACAATCACAAGAGATCAAGTTTTGCTTCGTGGAGCCCGTATGTTTATGCTACAACAAAATAACCTGATATTCTCCTGGGACAGTTTTTTTTTTTTTTTTTTTTGGTTTTTTTTTGCATAACAAACAAACAAACAAACCAAAACAAACAAGCTAAAATCAGAGGACTCTGGAATTGTAAAACCAAATAAATTTCCTTAAGGTTTCTAAAGCAAGTTTTATATTGCTCTTACTAGGTACATAATATATTTCCTTTCTTCAAAAGCCCATTCTTCAGAATTGAAAGCAGGTGAAAGGTGCTGAGACTGACAATACTGGAAAATACTTTTCCTTGGAGAGCCAAATAGTCCAGCTTACTTAAATGAGACCACTCACGAGTATGACTTCAGTAAGTTTTGGTCAGATAGGGCCAGAAAAAGATTGAGAGGGTATAATTCAGGTGAAAATCGGGACAGGTAAACGTTCTCCTTCCAATGTCTGCTACATCCAATACCTTATATCGCCTTAGGTATTCTGAAACTTACTATTTGTAGCAGATATCTTTTTATAGACATAATACTACATGATGCAGAACACAATGGCCCTGATCCAGCAAAGTATGTAATGGCCCTGATCCATATGGCTGGGGTGTGGCCCTGATCCAGCAAAGTATGTAAGCATATGCTTAACTTTAAGCATGTGACTAGTCCCATTATTTTAAAAGGACTACACGCACTTTTTAAATGACTTGCTGGATCATAGTCAGAATAACTTGTAGAACTGAGTCTTATCTGCAGTGAAATACTAAGGTAAATCTCATCCAGGACAGTAGCAAGAAGATATTTATGACTATGTCTATGGCAAAGAGATAACTTCAAAAAACAGTTCTGAACTTCTGCAATTCTCTTTGGAGAAAGACAACAGAGTCTTGTGGCACTTTTAAAGAGTAACAGAGGCTCTCAGTGATAGTGGGGAACATAAAACCAAACATGTTCTCTAACACCTAGGAACAAGAGAAAATTTCAGTGCCAAAGGATTTTCTTTGACCTGTGCTAAAAAAGGAAGTCCAGGAAGATGCAGGACTTTGGTTATAATAGGCACAAGTCACGGAAAAGAATTAGCAGAAGAGTAACAGGTAGAGTTAGCTCTATTGTCTTGGATATGCAAGAAAAAAGATAAAATACAAGAGATGTTGTTGAATCAGGCGCAACAACACAAAAGACAAAATTTGAAATAACCAATAAAAATTAAAAATAGTTATAAACAAATAACGTTAATACTTATGATGTTTATAGTATACTTATAATATTTACAGTACAGGAATAAATACCCAGAAATAGTGTTTTTCTTTTCTCTTTAGCATGATGCCTAGTTTGCTATCTCTGGTCTTTTTAAAAATATATAAACCTAAAACCTGTGCACTTAAAAATGCTAAATATAGATATATAAATTGCTTATATATATTTTACTGTATAGCATCAATACCTTTACTACAAATGTTCTCATGTAGCAATTACAGTAGAAAGCATTAGCTCTAGAATTTTATTCAGTGATGTAAAGATCATCAAATTAATGTTTTCAGGGGTAAAAATATGCCCTAAATGGTTCCATTTCAGCAAACTACATACAAACTCCCTACAAAGGTGGGGGAGTGAAAGGAAGAGAAGATCACTTACCTTGTGCAATAACTGAGGTTCTTTGAGATGGGTATCTCTGCGGATGCTCCACTTCAGGTGAATATGCTTTGCCTTCTAACAGAGAGTTTCAGCAGAAGTGCTTATCTGGGTTGTACATATAGAATCATAGAATCATAGAATAATAGGGTTGGAAGGGACCTCACG
>ML685785.1:28350856-28366554 GCA_007922175.1 Pelusios castaneus | reverse complement strand
CTGGTCGCTCAGCCACTGGCTTTTAAGGCCTTCTCTGCCTGGGTCAGCCCTTGCCCCTCGTTAAGCACACAGGGGAAGGGTGATCACAAGGCTGACTGAGCTGAGCAGGGCTGAGCAGAGAACAATGGTACAAACTATCCCATCTTGCGGTATTATCAATGCTTGTCTAGCATGCAGTCCAGATCCAAAGGGGTAGCAGTGTTAGTCTATTGCAGAGAAACAAACAGAGTCCTGTGGCACTTTTAAAGACTAACAGATCTATTTATCGCATGAGTTTTCTGGGAGAAAATCCAACTTCGTCAGACGCATCTGATGAAGTGGGATTTTTTCCTTCGAAAGCTTATGTGATAAATAAATCTGTTAGTCTTACAGTGCCATAGGACTCTGTTTGTTTGTCTAGCATGAGTGACCCAATCCTTCCCTCCCCCCCCATTTCCCTCTTAACCGTAGAGTTCAGAAATTGAACTGTGAAGTAGAGGAGAGGACGGTAAGGTAGTGGACCACCCATAGGGACACCCATCTCAAAGAACCTTAGTTATTGCACAGAGTGAGTAATCGTCTCTTTGTCTTTGAGAAGTGTTCCTGTGAGTGCTCCATTTCTGATAACTGTCGAGCAGAGCCCCTCAGTGGATGGAAGGAGCTTCAGAGTTGTATGGGAAATGATAACAGGATAGTAAGTCCTACCAAGGGATCCGATCTTGAGCTCTGATCTATTGCATAGTATTTTTTAAGAGTGGATGCCTAAGGGGCTGCTTTGCATCAGTCCATGATAGATATGTTGTGAGGAAGGCTACTGAAGTTGAAAGGGATCTGGTAGAGTAAGCTCAGATCCCCAATGGAGGTTGCATGTTTTTCTCTTGGTAGCAGAGGTGGATGCACCCAGAGATCCATTTAGAGAGTCTCTGTTTGGAAATAGCAGAATGCTTAGAATGTTTGATAAAATATTTGTGGTTCAGATTAAATATCCTGGACTGAATAATTGTAAAAAGTATTAAAATGGACTGTGATATCAAATAGGTGTATACATTGATAATTGTGGTTGGCTTAAGACTAACACTAAAATCAGTTATTGGATATGATTCTAGAAGATATAGGGGGTTATCTTGTTTCATAATCAAATACAATTATTAACTTATTTCACAAAGAATGCATATATGATATGGAATATATTACCATAACAAAGTGATTGCAGAAAAGAGATAATAGTTGAGAATTAGTGGCACAAAGATGTAACTGGATCCTACGACTCAGAGGTAGGCAACTCCTGGCATGTGTGCTGATAGTGGCACGTGAGCCCATTTGGAGTGGCACGCAGCACCGTCTGCAGCACTGCAGAAATTGCCGTTCCTTGCACTGAAAACCACTCCATATGGCTGGGGTGTGGTGTGCCTTGGGACCCCCAAAGGAAACTCTCTGGGTAGCTTCTTTCCATGGCATCCCTGGGGACCCCCATTTCTGGGCATGCTGCCAAGAGGAGCTGCTCTGGGCAGCTTCTTTCTGTGAGCAGTTAATGATGTAAATATGTTGTATTGGGTTGACTAGATGTTTGTGTAATTTAGTATGTATGTCAAGCCATAAGGGGGCAACATGGTGCTTATGCCAACACCAAGCTGTCAATCACCCTGAACGCCATGTTTGGTGTCGTCTGCACAGAGGTTTAGTACCGTGTGCAGAGTATTGTGTGCCGAGTGCAAAGCAGGGTAGTCCGGTAGAGCCAGAGCAGTTTGACCAAGAAATAGTATGTAGAGGGTATGCAGGGATCTTTGGTCTGCACCTTGTGCATGTGAATATTAGTGTGGAGGGATCTATAAGCACCATCCCTGTAACATGAATCACCCCTAATCAGAGCATAGAAGATTCTGTAACATGCAAAATTGGTTGGGCATATAGAGGTCCACCCTCTGGCACAGAGAAACTCGTCTGTACAGATACATCAGCAGGTTTTGTTACTCTGTGCCAGGGTACACTGTATCCAGGGGTACAGTATGGGGACAATGGTGTATGGACTGTCATTAGTTTGTATGACCTGCGTGCATCTATTAAAATGCAGGTAATTAATCAGCCACGCATAGTCAAAGTAGGTGCAATCACCCTGGGAAAAATGTTCCCCGGAAGCATATTCTCCAATTCTATGTATAAACTGAGAACAGTAAAAGTGCATTTGACAATGTCAATTGCAGATATCCAACCCAAATGTGCACCATATATCCAAACTTATGTCCAAGGATGGAATAACTGGGTCAATTTATTAGCCATCAATCCCAAAGATAGAGGCAAAACAGACCTAATGGCTAAGATATTAGGAGGAGTAAGTACTGGCTTAAGTTTGAAAAACTCCATTGATGGTGAAATTATGGCAAGAAAAATTAAAGCAGTAGGAAAGGATCTGGTCACCTTAGATCAACCCTTATCTGAGGCTATGTTAAGCATTGCACATCTTGACTTAATCAGCACTTGGTACACCACCACCAAACAGGTTTCTAAATTAGTAATTGAGGGAATAAAAACCATGCAGGAAGGCATAGGATGGGCCCTAACTTGTGTACAAGCACAAGGATGACTGAACAACACTAATAAGGCTCTGATCCGTGCAGGTATACAAAAACAAGATAGTGGTGGAATTACATCCACTATTATTAAATAATATGTCACAATTTGAAAGCAGTTCCCAGAGTGGTGGGAAGTTACTGAATTTCGTTATGATTTGAATTCATATCATATGGTTTTACTTCTGCTATCCATGATCAATGCAAGCATAACTAAGGTATTCCCTGTCATCCCATTGGGTCTGTTCATCAAAAATGTATTCATGTTCCCCATAGACTTGCCATCTGACGCACTGAATTGGGAGTGGTCATTGACATTAGTGCCTGTGAACAAAATGTGGAAAAGGGTCATGTGTGTTATGGTGAACTAATTAAAAGAGACCATGTGTGTTTAAGTAAAGCTACTTGAAAATGCCATTACATTTTACAGCCAGTTGCCAGAAGCCATTCAATTTAGTAGTCATCACACCTGATGTACCTTATGTAAAAGGTTTTAGTTAATGGCTTACACAATGTAGATATATCTGAAGGTAACTTGTGTATTTGTGGGGTGCAAACATTTGTTGCTTGTGATATCAATTACACCATAGCAGCTCTTGGTATTGGGGAGTTAAAAGTGGATTTGCCTTTGTATGACCATATCATTCCTGTTATGATAGGGCCAAATATGAGTAGCATACAACAGCTACTACAGCATCCTAGTCTAGATGCTTATGTAAGAAAAGCCACCAAAGAGGGAACCAAGGTCCTAACCACTGTCCACCATGACAAAGATCAGGTCACCACAGTTATGGAGAGAATCTCTAAGGACACCAAAATCGTCCGTGGCGGGGAGAGTACATTTTATACCCCAACTACTATGTGGCATATCCTTATTCACCCATTCCTAAACATAACGTTAACTCAAATTTTATTAATTATAGCTTGGATATCATTGTGTGCTTATGTTTGGAGAAAAGTCAAATGGTTAAAACATCAATAATTGTGATGCCTAAAATAGTGTCACATATTTTCCCCTATTTTGGCATCAAGGAGGGGATATGTTAATGATGTAAACATGTTGCATTCGGTTGACTAGATGTTTGTGTAATTTAGTATGTATGTCAAACCATAAGGGGGCAACATGGTGCTTATGCCAACACCAAGCTGTCAATCACCCTGAACGCCATGTTTGGTGTTGTCTGCCATGTGCAGAGTATTGCGCACCGAGTGCAAAGCAGGGTAGCGTGCCGAGTGCACCCTTTTGGTGCCGGGGTGCGAACCCCCGTGTCAATCAAGGCTTGTGGCGGGAAAAGCGCCTATAAATATCTGTCACACCCTCTGCCTCTTGCTGTCCGCCTGAGAAGCAGCGTGGTGCGGGTCCAGCTCATACCACAGACTACGTGGGACAGTTCGTGATCCATACCATCGATCGAGATAGTCACCTGCGTGTTCTAGTCCGAAGGGTTCCTGGGAGCAGATTCCATCAAGGCTTCAGGATCCTGGTTCCTGTTCCGTTGATCTACGCCTGAACGGGAGACAACATCATCCTGTGGGGTGAAGCATATCATAGATAAGTGATCTCCCACGGACTGAGGAACTTGGGTAGGGTTAGAGTTTTGTCATCCTGTCATTGTTTGTATTAATCATTTTATTGCTTATAATAAATCACTGTTCTTGTTAATTTTCATCAAGCCTCTCTTCTGGTACCTCACATATTCTCACGCTCTGACAGATGGGCAACGGGCGCTGAAGAATTTAGGGGTATGATGGGGTCCTGACCAAATATAAATTTAACTAGATCCCTATCCCTTCACTGTTAGGGTAACAGAGCGGCTCCTTTTAGCAGCATGCCTGGGAAGCTCCCCCACCCCCAGCTGTGGCTGACGCTGAATTTTCAGGCTGCCAACACTTTTTTTCAGCGGAGGGGACCACCGGCACCAGCTGAGGGTTGGGGAGGAAGGGCTGGTACAGGGGTTGGCATAAGTTGGTGACCCCTGCTTTAAAATATATTTTTTGTGAAAAGGATTTCAGTGTTGTTCTTAATACACCCTTACTTGCAGAAAAGTTGCATCTTTGAATGGACCATAACAATTCATGATGAAAACCATTAGAACAATGCTACAAAATTGCCTAGTACAGGTGTGGGCAAAATATGGACCATGGGATGGATCTGGCCTGCCTCAAGGCCTCTCTCCAGCCTGCTGCCCCGGCCTGCTTTCCCCAACCCTCCTTTGGGCCCCCACAGCCAGCGCTGTGCCGCTCTAGGACTGGGGCCAATGTTACCCCCTTCTGCCTCCCAGCCAGCGCTACATAGGCTAGGGCCAGGGCCAGCACTGTGCCATATTTAAAAAGGTAATTTTAAATGGACATTCATCCTTCAATGGGATGTTTCTAGTAGGATCTATGGTATCTGCTCTTGGTCCTAAGGTATTTAATATCTTTATCAATTATTTGGAAGAAAATACAAAATCACTGCTGATAAAGTTTGCAGATTACACACAAATTGGTAAAATGGTCAATAGTGATAAAAACAGGTCAGTACTACTGATGATCTGGATGGCTTGGTAAGCTGGTCTCACTTTAACAACATGAGTTTTAACACAATCAAGTGCTAGGACATACATTTAAGAATAAATATTGTAAGTCACATCTACAGGTTGTGGGGATTATATTTTAGAAAGCAGTGGCCCTGAAAGGAACATCAGAGTCATAATAAATAACGGAATATGAGCTTTGACTGCAATGGTATACATAAGAGGCCAATCACAATCCTTAGATATATAATTAGGGGAATATCATATAGTAGGGAAATAGTACTGCCTATGTATATTGCATTAGTGAGATTGCTACTATGTCCAGTTCTAGTGTCCATACTTAAAGGTATTTGAAAAATTAGAAAGAGTTCAAAAAGAGCTACAAAGATGGCTGAGATCTGGAAAAAATGCCTTACATTGGGAGCACGCAGAAAGGGGCAACTCTATCAGAACAGACACTTACCACCCTTTCCTTTTATTTTGGTGAGGTCAGAATGTTAACTCTACTAGGACATTACAAACGTGATCATCCTATTGTTCAATCACACTACTCTTCCTCACAATCCACCCTCTTCCTCCACTTGCTTATTGTAAGTTACATTGAGAGACTAAAGAAACACAATCTATTTAGTTTCTCCAAGAGGAGGTTAGGAGGTAACTTGCTCATAGTCTATAAATACCTACATGGGGATAAGCTTTCTGATAACACAAGGCTCTTTAATTTAGCAGACAAAAGCATAACAAGATATGACTGGTAGGCAAAGCTACACAAAGTCAGACTAGATATAAGGCACAAATGTTTTAGTGAGGGTAATTAGCCATTGGAAGAATTTATATAAAAATATGATGAATTCTTGTAACTTGAAGTCTTTCAATGAACATTAGATATCTTTCTAAAAGATATGTTCTAGCTTAACTGGAAGTTCTGGGCTTTATATAGGAATTACAGGAGAACATCTATATTTATGGTAGCATATTAGCATATATTTGTGTTCCTGAATAGTGATGGATTTTATGCTCTGAATCAGGGCCAATAATTATAAGTGTTTCATTTCAGGGAATTTGTCTTCCTATATGTGTGTACACATAGATCAGGCACATTCTACTCCATGAAGCCAAAAATATTTTTTAAAATATGTTATGATTATTTTCTGTCATATTGTACTATTTGCATTTACACATTTTACTGAAACTCTGGTCTCTTCAATTTCAGTTCCTCTAAACTGTCTCTTGCAAAACTAAGGTTAAAAAGCCATTTTGTTTTATCTCTTCTTTAAATGTTCAAACAATATTTAGCTTTATCCACTTATAATATCTGACCTTGCTCATGTTGAAGTCAATGGGAGTTTTGCCATTAGTTTCAGTGAGAGCAGATCAGGCTCTAAATGCATAAGATTGGGGATTTATAACATCTAAAATAAATATTCCTGTAAGTAAAGAGACAATTTACAATGAAAAGTGAAAATTTGTGATGACAGGCCCCAAGTGCATGTTTTCAATCAGTAATCCACATGACAATGAAGACATTAATGAGCATTTATGGAGGAAGAAAACATTTTGAACAATCATGTATGATTCCTAAATTGTTTAAAACTTTATATGGATTGACAGTAGGAATTTTTCAGTACTATTTCTACCATGGTTCATTTGTGATAGCTTAGGTAGTGTTATCTCTCTTGTGCATGCACCTGTGGTAACTGGTAAGGACAACAAAGACTAACTTGCTAATATATTAGAACTGACCGAGTGACATGGCCACTGTTTTTTATGTTGGCAATAACTGACAATGCTGAGGTCAATACCGGCTGCAGTAGTGTAAACATCTGGGGACTGGAAAACATTATGGATCATCTCCATGTAACCTCCATTGCAATTATTGTTGCACTCAGATTCATAAAAGGATATTCCTTTTTAATGTCTATATGTTAACAAGCAATCTGAGAAAATACAAGATTTGATTAAAAATTATTTTTTTTTATTTTAATTGACATCAATCTGCTCATTTTTTTATGCCAAAGACATATTTCAGACATATTTGTAAAGAAGTCAACTTCGTGAATCTGAATGGTTCCATTCCAATACACTTCCATTATTGACTATTGCTTTGTTCTGCATGCCTGACTGAAATTGGGTTGTATATTTCCCAGATGTCAAATTGTTCACAACTCCTGTTATTTTTTTTTTGTAAGGAACTTAGAAGTCTGAGATGAATTTATTTGGAGATATGACCTTTAGCTGAAGTAACACTAATGGAGCACGTTTGAAAAAGATAAAAAATATAGTGCCTATTAAAGTATGTAATAGAAGGGATTCGGAAAAAAACCCTATTATATCAGGTTAGGAAGATGGAGGTTCAAACATTCAAGTAATTTAGTATGTTATGAGAAAATCTACCAACAACTCAAATACTAGACAGAGGTAAACTGAAATCTGAATGACTATCACAGATTTTTCACTTACAAAACATAGGAAACAATGGGAAAACTTTGGAGCCCAATCTTCTTAACTTTTTGTTTACTGAGATCTCCTTCTGTTTATACTGTAGTTTGAGTTAAAAAGAACTGTTAACTGTGGAATAGCTGGAATTATAAATTAAGGTTTCATTCAGCAACCAATCAAACTTTTCGTTTTTTATTTATAATTATTTCTATAATGCCATTTGTGTGCATGGCCTTTACACAAAAATTAGTAAAAAGATTTCTAGTTTAAGGACCTGATCCTGCAATCTGTACTTTTACAAGTACACCTTATATAATTGTTGCAGATTCAAACTCTACACTTTATATACAGAACATCATGGAATGACAAGGAAGGTGGGTTTGGGAAGAATGACAACATAAAAATGACATACTTGTGTCATGCATATATTTTATTTTTCTGTACAAATGATTTGTGCTCTTAAAACTCTCTTTAAATATTATCAAGGCATCAGTTGTGGCTTCATAGTTAATTTTTAATTCTGCACTTAAAGCAGGTTCAATTTCTTTGTTGTGAATGAAAAATGCAGGTTATTCTCCCAAAAACTATAGCATTAATTCTTTATATATGTAATAAACTGAGAATTTGAAAGTAAATCTATTATTTTAGATGTTAAAATTCATTAAAAATGGGTCCTTTAAAAAATTAGAATGCCTTGTCAGATCTTTATTTGTCCCTAATGAACTTCGTGACAGAATAATACAAACTTCCCTAATAATTAAAACTCAGTTAAATCTGGTGTATAAAGTTACCACCATGTCTAAGTGGGTCACACATAAGAATGCCAAATTCAGGACAAACTGCTGAGAACTAGGGCAGGCTCATCCTAAACTGGTGGTTAGATTACACTGAGTCAGTGACAAAAGTAAACTTCTGTTCTCATCACACTGGTTAAAAGGAAGTAAAAAAATGCAGGCTCCTTAAGGCTTTCCAGCTCTTGTTTCACCACTCAGACATTAGACTTTAAGATGAATGGTTACTGAAAACCAATTTCATCAGATATAGGAGTCCTTCTATTCCCATGAGATCAGCCACTTTGTTGGGTCAATATATAACTCAGATCTTACCCAATAATCACACCAATGCCAATTCTTTAGTAACTAAAATATAAAGATTTAATAATAAAAGCAAAGAAGAAGAGAGTTAATGGTTAACAGATCATATACATACAAATACTTGAAAGTCAATACCTCAGGTTTGTAGCGGTGATGGATCAAACTGCTAGCTTGTAAAGTGTTACTGGTAACTTTGAAAAGACTGCAAAATCCTCAGTTCATAGTTCAAAATACTCCTTTTAGATATAAATCCACAGTTTAGAGAATCAGGGTGTGGAAGAGGTAAAATGGTGTCTTTTATATCCTCTGCCATGTATGTGCATGGAATTTTACTGTCTCAAACACAGGTCACAGCCTCTCTTGGTGGAAAGTTATTAGCTCAAGATGGAGTCCAAGGTCACATGAGCATATCACATGTCCTTACATGCTTTGATGATTCACAGAGGCAGACATAACCCCTACGTTACCTGTAGCATCCACAGGAAGGTTTACTGGGCCAGATGAGTTTATTCTGTGGCCCATTATTAGTGAAGTGTCCTTAATAGACTAACCATACAAAGCTGTCTGGCTCTAATGTAAATTGCACGTTGTGGTTGTTACCAGAACACAACACACATATATGATGCCAATACATGGCCAATATTCATAACTTCAAATAAAAAAAGATACATGCATATAAACCGGATAGTCATATTTAGCAAATCATAAGTTTTCCATTGACACGTTACCTAATATATGCTTTGTACAAGACTTGTTGCAATCGTAGAATAGTGGCAATATCAATGATATAAATAGCCATATTCAATCATATAGCATCACAAAAGTACACTTTATTTTGTTTAAAGATTAACTTTTAACTGTTAATTTTTTCTAATTATAATAGAAATGTTCTCTTTCAGGACAGGTTGAAGGCTAATTTTCTTCTAAAGAGAATTCCACAGAGAACATATGAGAAACTCACAAAAATTTATCCTCTTCCAAAATGGTCAGCATTTCCCATTGTCCTCAAAAGGAGTGAGATTCAGCTGCCCTTTAGGAAGACGATAGTAATCCCTCCATTATTAGGAGGTGGAGAGGAGCACTGAGAGGAGAATGGGGAGAGCAGCCATTTTTGATGAGCATGGCTGTGGTCTCAGTCCCATTGAGAACAGGAGATAGCAATAATTTTTTGAAAGAAATTCAGTACTTTTGCATGTTTGGATTCCTCTTTATTTAAAACACAGCTCTTCATTTTGGGATTATTAGGACATTTTACCCTAAATTACTGATATCTCCATTTTTGCTTGGTAATTTTATTTGAGGTTTGAAAAATTGAAATCTGTGAAGAAGGAAAGGGAACTTTAGTGTAGGTCAGTGTTCACAGGGTAATTTTGAGAAAAGCTGAGTCCAATCAGAACCATTGTAGCATTCCAATACTGAAGCACAGTCACAGCCTTGCATCTAGGTTATTAAAAAGGTAGAATTAACAATTTTCTTGTCACAATTAACTCTTGAATATTAGGGATTTCATATAAAGTTAAAAAAGGAGCACAGGTAAGTAGTATAGTAGTGTAGTTTAGATAAGATTTCAAGCAAGATATTAGAATCAAATGTTTGAGAGTCCAGAAGTGATATTCTGATCCTGGTGAAGTCAATGGGAGTTTTGATATTGACTTCAATAGAGCTAGGATTTTACCTTGTAACTCTTCCAAATAATAGCAGGCAAAGCCTACCTTTTTCTCAAGTTCAGCAACTATCTGTGTGCACCTAGTCATTGTCCGAGGATTCATATGCACTGTGTTGAGATATTTTGTAATTATATCAAGTGCAATTAAAATCTATGCCAAAATATTGCTGACACATGTTTTTACTTCTACATACTGACATTTAGCCAGTGTGGACGTGGAGTAGCCCTAAGTTGACTTTAAGTCGACTTAGGGGTCTTCAGGGCTTCCCCACTGCCCTCCCTGCCAGGGTGGCTGGCTATGCCCTGCCAGGGTCCCTGTCCCCCTTTGCCCCATTGTACCAAGGTACAATGGGGCAAAGGCTAAGCCCCCTGGCACTTGGCAAAGGGTGCCTCCCCTGCCACCGTGGACCTGTCCCAGGTCCACCTAGCCCCCTACAAGTCAACCTAGGCATCCAGTGTGGATGCTCTAGGTGGATTTTGTACGGTCCCCTCTAAGTCGACTTAAAATTTGAGTGTGGACATGCTAAGTCGACATAGCTAAGTCGACTTAAATTAACAAGTGTAGACACAGCCTCAGTCATAGGTTAGTGGCCTAATGCTGGAGTGGCTGGGTAAGGTTTTGCCGCCTGCATTTTGTAGGTCAGACTAGATTATCATACTGATCCTTTCTGACCTTAAAGTCTATGGCTATGTCTACACTGGCAAGTTAGTTCGAATTAAGGAAGCTTAATTCAAACTAGCTTATGCCTTGGCCACACTAGGCTTTCATTAGTTCGAATTAAGGGCTTTCTTAATTCAAACTAATAAATTCTATTATACTTTTCTAACTAATGGTTAATTTGAACTAGTTAGTTCTAATTAACCCAATGTGGCCATGTTAATTTGAACTAATCACTTAATTCAAACTAACCGGCACATTGACCTTAATGCAATTGACTAATTGGAACTAAGCAAGTGCCATGCATGGCACTTTCTTAGTTCGAACTAGCATTCTAGTGGAGCCGCGCTAGTTCGAATTGTTAATTCAAACTAACTAAAATTAGTTCTAATTAGTTAGTTCAAATTAACTAATTCAAACTAACTTTAGTATGTGTAGACATAGCCTATGAGGCTATGTACAGCTTCTGGAATAAAAGAGAAAACACTCTGGACCAGGATTTTGCTGTTTTGCAAACAATTTTTAGGAAAGCTAAAATTTGTGCTGGTGAATGATCTCTCCCTTGTTTGTAAGGTAGGAAAATGGTGTGAAAACCACTTCCAAACCGTGAGTGAGTGCTATTTTCTACAGACGCGTGTGAAGGTCACCTGTAGGTTTCAAGGGCTGACCTCAGGCCATGGGGTGAGCGAGACCAGGGACAGCACCGCCAGCACAACCAACGGGCAGTGAATGCAAAGGCAATGTGGTGGCGGCGTGACTGAGCCCCGCCCTGGCGGATTCCAGCCCGCGCGCCTCCCCAGCTCTGACTCCCGCCACGCGGCGGGGAAGCGACGGGGTGGAATTGGCGGGAAAGAGGCGGCTGGAGCGGCCAGGCGGCGGTTCTGCATGCGGGTGAAATAGGTGGGGACCGACCGCGGCTTCTCCTTTGGCGTCTCTCCGCCCCCCGCTTTCTCCACGTGTGTCCTCCCTTGCCCTGCCCTCCCCGCCTCCCTCCTTCCGCCCGCGCTTCCTCGTGCTACTTAGGCGGCGCTCGCGGGTGGGCTTTGGTTTGTCTCCGGGCCTGGCAGTAAATGCATGGTTTAGTGCAGGGGCGGTGGGTTGCGAGGCGGGGCTGAGGAGCTGGGCTGGGCGCGGGGCTCCGCCGGGTGGGTTCGCGTTAAGCTCCAGAGCCTCGTCCGAGCTTCTTCCCTGCTCGGGGCGGGACGCGGCTGTCTGGGGAGCAGCCCGCGTTGAGCCCGTCCAAGCGCGCCGTGGGCGGCCCGTGCCCGGCCGCGGGTGGTTTGGGTGCATAGGCTAAAGCAAACACTGATAGGAACATAATGGCCAAATCAATAACTTCTTACCTGCATGGTGTTGGAGAGCGAGCACCGAAGGTCTGGGCCATAAGCGTGTTGACAGGCCAGTGATGTAAAAATCATCAGCAAACAGGTTGAGGTAAGAATGCTGTTGGTCATATGGGGAAGTTTCTTATACATTGGGTTTTTGGGGTTTAACCATTCTGAAATTTGGATTTTGAGTGAAACTGGAAACTGGAGGCCTGATTCTCCACTGCGTTATTCCCCTCATTTATAGCTCTGTCTGCAAAAAGTGTCAATTGGAGGTAAAACAATATCTAAGCAGAATAGTATCGTTTTACATCCAAAGTGCACTCATTTTGCACAGGTGTAAATGGCTATACAAGGTGCACATTAGGCTCCCGCTTTGCCCTAATAACAGAGAATCCAGTCATTCCCTCTATGTCCCTAAGCCTGCAGCCAGGGCTTCTTTGGTTCCATTGAATCTCCTTTGCCTGGTAGAAAAATGAGTTGGAGAGTCTGTAAGGTCACACACAGCTTCTGATCCTCCCCACCCCGGTTATCTCCCAAAAGGTATATCCAGATAGGGTTTAATCTGGCTCAGAGTTCCTAATTAGAACTAATACATGTGCAACAGCGAGACAGCATAGTTTTTTATGGTGTCAACTAGGTGGCAGTATAGTGTATAAAACAAACACTAAAAACTTTAATATTCTATGGGTGAAAAAAAAGTAGATATAACTTGATCAGGTTTCTGTAAAAAAAGACCTCAGTAGAGGTTTCTAGTTCTATAAAATGTGGGTAGAAGTTAGTTACTTTTTCTGTTTAGTATTGATTACTCCACTTATTCTAAATAGCTCAAAAGAGCTGAAATAACTAATAAAAATATTGGGGTTGATAGGTGGAAGGATGAAATCATCTTATATCACTATGCTGGCGGTCCATATACAATTTTAAAATTTCAGTAAAACTGAGATAGTCTTGTATTTCTGTATCTTGTTTTGGAATGTGTTAAAATAATATAACTAAACTTTTCACAATCCTATTTATGCTTGAAATGTCCCTATCCAAATTGTAATTGTGTTCCAACCATATTAATGACCTTTAGATGGCAGATACAGTATATTGTATTAAAGGAAAATTAATGTTGTTTCTGGAGTTAGTTTGAGGATATTGTAAATAAATTTGGAGTTCAGTGGATCAATGAAATCTGCTTACATGATGTAAAAAGATAATTTGTTAATCTAGAATTTCTAGGCTAACTAGTTTTCAAAAGATTTCATATTTTCTTCATAAGAACTCAAACTATTAAAGGGAACTTCTTGCAGAGGAAGAGAGGTGCTGTCTCAGTAGACAAGTCCAAAGCCGTTATATGTTCTTGTACTGGAGCATGAGCCTGTAGGACACAGATGTAGACTTGCAGGCAGAGACGGTCCTGTTTGTCCTATTGTCATTCACCTGCTCATCCACCAATGTGATTTATGCCAGTGGTTTTCAAATCACAGGTTGGGACCCAGTACTGGGTTGCAGACCCTCAGGTACTGGGTCGCAATGCCCCTTGCTGCCACCACCAAAAGGCTGAAATGCATTGCTCAAAGATGTTGAGTTGCAGACATAAATGATTTTTTTCAGCTGAGTCCCAAGAAATTGTTTTTGAAAACCACTGATTTATGCCATCTTGTGTTAGCACTGCCCCTCTGGCTTATACATTGGACAAACAGGACAGGCTCTGTGCAAAAGAATAAATGGATGCAAATATGACATCAGAAATAACAATATTCAAAAAGCAATAGGGAAACACTTCAATCTTCCTGCTCACTCCATTGACAATATGTTAATAGCTGTGCTTAGGCAAATGGATTACAAATCAAAGTTTCAAAGAGAAACTGCAGAATTGGAATTCATATGCATATTTGACACCATTGCCTTAGAGTTAAATGTGGGATTTCGGGCTTTTTTTTCTCATGACAGATGATTTTGCCTTCTTTTTACCATACTTCCCTCTAGTATATATTGTTCTCCAGTGTTTGAATATAAACAACTGCTTTGATTTGCTGTAAGAGTCTGACCTGATCCTGACTTACACTTCCCTGCATTTATTTTCCTCCCATTCTGTAAATTCTCCATCTTCAAACATCGGACAAAGGGGGATTTTCTCCAACAAAAGCTCATGCGATAAATAAATTTTAGTTTTTAAAAGTGCCACTAGAGTCCTTGTTTATTTTTTTCCTTTCCAAGTCTGTAAGCAAATCAACAACACTTCATACTTGGTAGTATCAAAAGCACTTGATAGATCTAATACTGGCATGCATACTTGTGCGGTCTCAGTGCCATAACCAAGTAAGTCAGATGGACAAAGGCAAGAAGATTTGAGGTATCTAACAACTGAGAGTTTTTTCACCACTACCTTCTCACTAATAGAATCAGGACTATAATTGACTGGATTGTCAGCATCAAAAAATAGTTTCTTGAGCAAAAAGCATCATAACAAACCCCTCCTTAAGAGTACTTGCTACTTTGCCCTCCTAATAGGAAATTTTTGACAGTCCTCACCAGCAAAGGATGTAGTTTTCTCCATGTCATTCATCATAGCCTTTAACAGCCAGGAGGACCTTGTGTTGGAAGCACAGGCTGTGGAATTAAGATCTTTCAGCACATCCAGAATATAAGTGTGCACCTAGAGTTTAAACATGGTAACAGTTGACCTAACCACGATCCCTTCAAGATCCTGCTCACTTACCATAGACCTGGACAGCTCAGTCTGAATCTGATCAATTTTCTTTGCAAAACAACAGCTAAGAGGAGGTACTCAGATCTCCTGGAATAAAACAGATTTAATAGGATACCCAATACATGAAATAAATTTACTGTTTCAGGTCTAGCAGGTGCTATGGTGGAGACAAAAACAACCTTACCTTCTATAGCAGGGGTCGGGAACCTATGGCTCGCGAGCCAGATGTGGCTCTTTTGATGGCTGCATCTGGCTCGCTGCCAGTGTTCCCTCTAAGCTGCGCAGGCACGCGGCCTCGTAGCGGCCGTCGCAACCACCGCACAGCAGTGAGGGACCCCCGCACAGCCCGGCAGCCCCCGCCGCTCCCTCCAACCCCCGGGGCCGCGGCACACCCGGCCTGCGCCCGGCCTCTGGGCTGGCCCTCCCCGCCCCCAGGGTGGGACAGGCAGGCTCAGATCAGGAGCGCGGGCCTGCCTGCCTGCCTCACACAGCCGGGGCACCGGGGTGGCTGCGGCAGCGGCGGGATCCCGGGCTCTCACCCCCCGACCGCCTCCTTCCCGGGGCTGGGGCTGGGCTAATCCACGGCCCCGGCCTCCCAGCACGGGGCCGGGATCAGCCTCCAGGGCTGGGGTCTGCTCCCCCCCCCCACCGGTGGCTTCCCAGGGCCGCGGTAGCGTCCTCCCCCACCGGCGGCGTTGGCTTTCTTTCTTTCTTTCTTTCTTTCTTTCTTTCTTTCTTTCTTTCTTTCTTTCT
>ML685785.1:28345350-28350846 GCA_007922175.1 Pelusios castaneus | reverse complement strand
TCTTTCTTTCTTTCTTTCTTTCTTTCTTTCTTTCTTTCTTTCTTTCTAAAATAACCCAACCTTTTAAAATTAATTTTAATTAAAAACCTTTTTAAAAGGTTTTTAAAAAACCTTTCTATAATTAAATTTCAATTAAAAGTAATTCAAATTCAATTAATTAAAACATAAAATGCACACATTTACTTGTATTTAGTTTTAAACATATTGTATGGCTCTCATGGAATTACATTTTAAAATATGTGGCGTTCATGGCTCTCTCAGACAAAAAGGTTCCCTACCCCTGTTCTATAGAGTCACCCTATGAAAACTTAAGAAATCTTTGTTGCAGTTTGTCATCTTCAGGATTTTTGCCATTGGCACTCCAGCTATCTGGCAAATTGCTTCATCTCTCCCAGATAATTAAGTAAACAAGTATGTTATCTGTAGCTGAAGCCATGAAAGAGGAGACAAGAACCTACCCTATCAATGGAAGTGAAAAGATCATTATAAAGTCCTATAAATCCATCCTTAGAATGATCTTTTGGAATTACGGTGTTTTCACGAAGGCCTTGTTTACACTAGCACTTATGCTGGCAAAACTTTTGTTACTCAGGGATGTGAAAGAACACCCCAGAGTACTCCCCTCGACATAATAAAACCCCCTAAATGACTGGTGTTAGCTATGTGGGTAGGAGAGCCTCTATCTGACAGCGTTGTCCACACAAGTGCTTATGCTGGCAAAATTTATGTTGCTGGCGGGGAGGCGGGGGGGTTTCACACCCTTGAGGGACAAAAGTTTTCTGACATAAGTGCTATTGATGACAATGCCTAAGTGCTCTCTGGAAATGTTTTGGTTTCATCTGCCACAACAGTGGACCATCAAACATGACTTCCTGAGAGGAGAATAGTGCCCCAAACTTAAGCAATGATTGGCTCATGAAAGATGTACAGTATCTTGCCCCTTAATCTTTCACCAGCTAGCAGATGCACAATGTGGCCATCCATATAAACTGAATGTTTATCTAGTTTGGCATCATATCTTTAATTGAAAACAATGCTAGTCAATCAAGTCCCTATTATCCTGTCCTCCAAGTTAAATAGAATTATATCCATGTCATCTCCGTTTTTTCTTTTAATTTTTATTTGGGAACTTCTATAACAATAAACTATTGTATATTGAAAGTTGCAATTGGTGTTTTCTGGAATTAGATAGAAAACAGTGTTCTCTGGTTTATATACACACTTAAAAATGTTTTCAGGATTGGTTAAATTGGACTTGTTGCTGAAATATATTTTCACCACTGGTTCAATGTCCTTATATGACACAAATATCACACCGACTAAGTGTATCTTGATTCAGTGGAGTATTGAATAAGGAGGTGAGAGAATTATTTATTTGACTTTTGAGACACCATGTGTTCAAGATGAAACCAGATAAAATTCTCAGATTTGTTGAGATCATGTTGCACAGCATATAAGCAGCACAAATTGGCCTTAAATCAGTGAGAGAGGATCAATGGAGAATCTCTTCATGCAAGTGAACACTCCACAGACAGAAAGCTGGAAGAAGCAGTTCTTCCACTTCCTGCATCTACCACACTGTCATCCCTGCCATAGGGGAAAGGAAGGAGCACTGTGAAGGATGGCGGTAGAGTGTGTTAAAGCAGAACTCTGCTATGCCTGATCCAGTACTGGCATAGAAGAATATAGAACAATGGTTCTCAACTTGCAGCCTATGGTTCAACTGCAGCCCAGTCAGCACACAGCTGTGGTGCATGTGATATCCTCAGTGCCATATAGGCAGGATTGCCTGAGGCCCACATAACACATTTTGGGCTGCATATGTAGCTCACAATGATAAATGGATTGAAAACCATTGATTTAGAGAGAAGGGGAAATGTAGTATATCTTAATTTCCTTTCTTGAAGTTCTTTTATACTAGCCTGGATCTCCTTCCTGTGGTTTAATGCATTTTAGAATCGTAGAATATTAGAGTTGGAAGGGAGCTCAAGAGGTCATCTAGTCCAGCCCCCTGCTGCATGTATGACCAACCCCAACTAAATCATCCCATCCATGTTTTTGTCAAGCCAGGTGTTAAAACCTCTAAGGATGGACTGCCTCTCTACATAACCCATTCCAGTGCTTCACCACCCGCCTAATGAAAAGCTTTCTCCTAATATCCAACATAACCCTCGCCCTACTGCAACTTGAGACCATTGCTCCTTGTTCTGTTGTATGCTATCACTGAGAAGAGCCTAGCTCCATCCTCTCTGGAACTCCCCTTCTGGGTCACTCTGCTTGTTACCGGCTGCCAGCTAGACAGGGAACCATTGATCCCTACCTGTTGAGTCCAATAATCCAGCCAGCTTTCTATCTAGCTTATAGTCCATTCATCCAACCCGTACGTCTTTGACTTACTGGTAAGAATACTGCAGGAGACGATATCAAATCCTTCGCTAAAGTCAAGATATTTCATGTCTACCACTTTCCCCACATCCAGAGAGCCAGTCATCTCATCATTATACTCTCATCATTTAAAATAATAAATTAAAATTCAGTTATATATGTATCTCTCTGTCCCTCTGGGTGATTCCAAATAGTTAAATTCTTATTGCAGTTATTGTATTATTATGGTGTTTTTACTAGATCACTGCTTTCAAATTGGTTGCTCGCTTCATATAAGTGGGAGAATGACATAATCAAAAGGTCTTCATCATTTGGAAGGGAAAAGTGTAACCAAGACATTTGCACTTGTATGGAAGAATCTGAAGAAAGAAAATAGTATTACATTTCTCTTTTAGCCTTGGTTGCAACTTACTAGATAAGACTGGTTCACTTTTTCACTTACAGCAGAAATGCAACCTTTGTTTTGTACAAGGAATACAGTATATCTTCCCCAAATTTGCAGTATGCAATCTGCGAGTAAAGATCTAATTTTCTGAGATTTTCAAATAAATCTTTTATTTAGTTTCAGTTAAAAATTAATTTTAAGTAGGTCTTTTAAGAAGGTCTACTTCGAATCTCATGAGTCACTGGGCCCCTCCAGTAAATATAAAATTGACAACCCCAAACACCGAAAAATCATGAATTAGGCCTCCTCCCCCAAATGATGAGATTGATAAGATTGCAAAACATAAATTTGTGGTTCTTATTGCCTCCTGGAGCTTGTGGCTTTAGTGTTCATGGTTCTGAGTTTTTTTTTCTTCAACCATGAAAGCCGGAAACTTAATTTTTTAAAACAAAAGTGGAATTGTGATATTTGATGAAACTTCTGGATATTTTTAAAAACTGATTGATTAACTTGAAAATTTTAGCAGAAGCTAAAGAAAAAGCTAATTTAAGACTTGTCAGTGTTTGCTTTCTTGACAGAATTTGTCATAACTTTTTTTTTCTTCATGATGATTTTAGTTAACAAATATTTTTGAAAATGAGTGGATATTCCAGAACTTAAGCTTTTATTTTTTTAAATATTTGTTTCTAACCTCCCTGTCTGTGGAGCAAATCTTGAAAATATGAATTAAGTGTTGGACTTTCTGTTAGCAGTCTTACATTTTTAAAATTTGTCAGCTAGCAATATATAATTTTGTATTTGCTGTTTGGTAGTACCTCCTTTAACAAAATCAGGGTCTTTGAGAAAATGCTCAGCCAAATTTTTGTGATATATTTATTTTTGTGTGTGCACATATGTGTGAATGGAATCATTGGTCTCCTAGGTCTTTTCTAAAACTAAAATAATTCAAACAAAGAAACCGTGGGAAATGGATACACAAAATACCGTATTGTGTTAGGGTTAATGACATATTCTTTATTTCTCCACCCAGAGACAAATGGCCTCAATCGCTATACACCACAGACAGTCCATCGAAAACTTCACTCCACTCCAGTAGAGATGCTGGCCTTCCAACCAGGGCCATCCCTGAGGGGCGGCGAACGGGGCAATTGCCCCGGGCCCCACGGTTATGCGGGCCCACGCTGTCCCGCTCCTATGAGGGCAGTGCGGGGCCTGCACCGCGGGCCCCCCATGGCCATACTCTTCCCTGCTCCCCACTGCCTTCGGCAGGGAGCCGAAGGCAGCTGGGTGGGCCGGGAGCACTAAGCCCGGCCTCTGGGCTAGCCCTCCCCGCCCCCGGGGCGGAGCAGGCAGGCCCAGGGGTTGGGCAGGTGGCTGGGGCCCACCTCTGGGCCGGCCTGTCCCATGCAGCCAGGGCCAGCTCTCGCTGGCGAGGTGCCCTTGGCTGGAGCCGGCTCCCAGCCGGCGGCCTCAGGTTCCCCGCCCGGGCTGGCTCCCTGGGGGGGTGGAGCGGTTCGCCTCCCCTCCAGCATGGGGGGGAGGGAACGGGGCCCCGCCTAGGCCAGTTGGCCCTGGGCCCCGCTGCCCCCATGGGACGGCCCTGCTTCCAACATAATCTTTTCAAAGCTTAAATGAGAGAGGGTTTCCAGAACTGTGCAGAAGGGACAGTAGGGAGGGAAGTTTAGTTTGTTCATGATAGTAGTGGTGGAAGAATATAGGGAAGAGGTCCTGGAAGGTTGGCATCTACTAGGTAAAATTAAGATTCTGGTGCATTGTTGGACGTGCTGCTGATGGGAATGTATATTTCTGGGTGGAGTAGGATTATTATTGTAGACTTCTCCCTATTTAAAAATGTCTTTCTTATTGTTAAGTCCCCAAAGAAAAGTATGTATAGGGGAGATAATAATTTAAATATTAGACTGTTTTGTAATCTCTGGTACCAATCTTCAAGTGTTGGATGAAGTGGGATTTTCTCCCACGAAAGCTCATGAGATAAATAAATTTGTTAGTCTTTAAAAGTACCACAGGACTCCTTCTTTGTTTTGCTGAACTAGAGTAACAGGGCTACCCCTTTGGAAAATAATAATTAAAAAGATGACTTTCTCAACCAACACTTTTGTGTAAAATCTCTGATTCTAAAATATCTGAGGAAAAAAATAATAATACCAATTATGAAAGGGAAATGACGTAGTCTTTTACCAATGAGGACTCAAAAAACTTGAACATGTTGAAATAACTCTTGATCCAATAAAAATTGATATACTCAATCCTCTAAAATAAAAATTCCCTAGTCCATGAAATAGTATGGATTAAGAGCAAGTGTCAGATTCATGCTAGAAGTTGTTTATTTCAAATTTCATCTGTCTGTAGTGTTCTCCAGATACACCAGTCTGAGGTATAGGGCCTGTTTTGTTCCCTCTGTATGGGCTGGCGATTTTCCTGGCATGAAGGTATCTCAGCTGGCATATTGAACTGCAAGGCCTCCCTCTTTGGCCTCGGTGTAGGAGGTGTAATAAAGACATAATCAGAGCATGCTCTATTCTGTAAAAGCTTTATCATATGACGAATTTTAGAGCAGTTCCAAGGAACCTGTAGCCAGTATAATTCAGAGAATCAGGGATCCCTGATGGCCTCTCCTCTTTGCTGTGCCCTGGCATTGCCTTGGCATTTAAAGTGCTATTTGCAAGAGAAAATAAAAATAAAATTCACTAGTGAGATCTAGCTTC
>ML685785.1:28335350-28340350 GCA_007922175.1 Pelusios castaneus | reverse complement strand
GGAATATTTAGGCGTCTCAGGATTAGGTGGCAGCTAAGTGGTGGTTTTGAGAAAATCAATAGACGTTAGGTACCTAAAGAGGCAGTTAGGCAACTATATGCCTTTATGTATCTAGCCCAAAGAGTTAACCCTATGGGTGCGTCTACACTTAGAAATTAAGTCGATTTAAGGAGGCTTAAGGCGACTTAATTTACTCCATGTCTACACTGGGCTTTCCTTAAATTGACTTAAGCTGCTCCTTAAGTCGAATTAAGGAAAAGTTGGTTCGAATTAATAACACCTCGTTTTAATTCGAACTAGCACTTAAGTCGACTTTATTAAGTTGACTTAAGCCAGTGGAGATGGGGATTAGCGCCTTGGTGGAGCTTATTAAGTCGACTTAAAACATTAAGTCGACTTACTAAGGCCAAAAAGGGGCCACGTCTACACTTGAAAAGTTAAGTCGACTTTTGTTAAGTCCACTTAATAAGGTCAACTTTAAGTCAATTTAAAGTCGACTTAAAGTTGACCTTATTAAGTCGACTTCATAAAGTCGACTTAACTTTTCAAGTGTAGACATAGCCTATGTGACTATGATATTTGAAGTGGAGCATGTACCAGGTCTCATCATTATAATTTATAGTCACAAAAAATTGTTTTTTAAATCAGAACTTAGAATGACTAAAGGTGGACTCAGTAGTTTTCTATCTACTATGACAAGAGATTAGGCTCCTTAATAGTTATGTAACTGTTGATGGCCTCCGTAACACTAAAACAGTCTGGAAACTTGTATTCCTTGTATTGCTTTATAAATTTGTGGTGTAACTCTGAAAACTGGGGTCATTTCAAGTAATGAAGAGAAAAGAGAAATTATTTACATCTGTTATTGGGTGGGGGGAGTTGATTCTGCAGTTTTGGATTCAGTGGCCGTTTTGACTAAATAAGGATTGGCCTCTTTGTTCTGGATTTTACTGCCAGAGTTTTTTTTTAATTAAAACATATTAAATCTGTATTCTATACACAAAATTGCTGGTTAATCTGAGGAAAGTACTGTAACTCACCATTATCATCCGCACTCCAAACAGGCTGTCCCAGCAGTGGTATTTATATGAATCTGTATTGTGTGTGATACAATTCTTTGTGTGTAAGGGAGGGAAATAGCTGAGCTGATGAAATCCACTGCCAAATCAACATAAGGAGCAATGCTGTTTGTCAGGCACTGCAGCTGCTATCAGTGTTTTCAACTCTTGCAATTTTATAGTGAATCTCATGATATTAACTGTTTTACTTAAAAGCTCTAGTTCTTGTAGTCAAGTGATCATTAGAAAATCTCATTTTCAGTTTTTAAAAAGTTTGTAGTTCTCATGGTTGGGAGACAAGCCACAATGCATATATTTTTAAAATTTATGATTTTAAGCCAATCTTAAGTTTTTTTTGTTTGGTTTTTTTGAGGCTTGAGTTATGATTTTTGAGCTGTTGGGGTTGGCAATAGTGTGTATTCTTTTTTAGGTTGAAATAGCACCTGCAGCCTCCCCATGTCAATGCTGAAGGCTGTTTACGCCAACAGATTTGCATGAACTTGGATCTTATATCTCTTCCTTTTTCATAGCCAGTGCAATTTTTTTTTTGTAAAAAAAACAAAACAAAGCAAAACAAGTGATAAAAGAAAAAAAATGATGGGATATGGTGAGATAGTGATAAAAACAGCTTTTGTCTTCTACCATCATTATACATCTTTTAATAATTAAGATGATATTCATAACTAATGTGTAATCATTAATGGTTTTAAAATTTTGAAAAAAGTATACAATATATCTCTAATTTTTTTGTAAATCTTTGGAAATAAATACAAAATAAAGCAGAAGCCAGCCAGATCTTAAATTACATCATGCATCTCCTACCACAATAAAGAAATCTCAGTTAAATATATTAACTCTAAAGTAAGCAATGAGCAAGGGATTAATTTTTTGTCAAATTAAATATTATTGCCTAATTTCACAGTTTATAAAAACATGTTTAAATAGCTAAATTATGATATAATTTTCACTACTTGCAAGTTTTCAGAAAGTGAAAGTCATCTTTAAAGGCAAAATTTGAATGGATGATATAAATTTTTGTATTGCAGATGTAAATATGGAAAGAGACTTTAAGACGACAGTTGCATATGTTTTTCAAAGTTCTTCAGACACATTGCTTCCTATTCATCTGTTAGATTTTAAAACAAGTTTACTAGAGGCAGTAGAAGAACTGCGTGTAAGAAGGGTATGTGTGTTTGCATTGTTTTAAGCTCTCCATTATTTCTTATTTCCATCTGTTCATTATTAGTTGTAAAAATTCCTGCTCATTTATAAAAGCAAATAACCAACTTTCATACAAAAGAATAACTATCCACTGGGATTTTGTATAATAAATATATATATACATATATATATATATATATATAAATACATATATACATATATAAATATATATGTAATGGAATTTTGTGGCAAGTGTATATAGGGCCATATTTTAGAGTTGGACAGCTTTGTTCTTATGGGTACATTGAGACAATGTATAGGACTGTCACATATTCATCTATCAAAATTAACATAATTGTTTACCAAATTAATAAGGCAAAAATTGTGTGTATTCAACTTTTGTTTTTTCATGATGGTTATTTTATTATATTCTTATAAACAATCTTTTCAAAAATGACCGTGATGTGAAAAACAAGTCAGATATACTGAGTCTGCTTCAATCTTTATTGTGTAACAGATTGATTTACTGTGTACCAGGAAAGGCATAGTTTTGACCTGCTTTTCAGTCAACATACTGATGCATTCCTTACATTAAAAAAGAAATCAAAATGTCTTTGGTATACACAAGTAGATTTTATTAAAGCATCTTGTTGGTTGTAAACAGTCAATAAAAGACAAAGTCAAACTATTGCCTTAAAGACATCATGATCATTGCCATGCTAAAATAAGAGTATTTCTTGATTTAAATAAAGAAATAGCGAGAGATTTATCTTTATTTTAAGTATTGCAATTATTTTTGTATAATTAAAGGCCAATGATAACACCTATTTTATTTGTCAATTATATTGCAAAAGATTCTAGTGTACACTTGCCATTGCTTTTTTTTTTAGATTTTCTGAATGATTGTCTTTGTATAGTAAAGAACTATACTTCAGTTATTTGATACCTTTGATCTGTTTGACAATAGTGTAATGTAGACATTATACAAAAAATGTTTGCATTTTTAACATGTTTATCTTTATTTTGATCTATTTTAAAAACAATGCTTTTTAAAAAAAAACCCAATACTTCTGTAATGACTACTGCACAATATTTAAACAAGAAGGCTCCAAGCCCTAGTTTTTGGTGCAGTACTGAATTCATCCACATCCTAATCACTATTAACCATGGATTTAGTCTAGGGCAGACGTAGTTTAGCCTGGTACTGCCATGTTTGAAGTAGTAAACAGATTCTGGAGAATTTTGATTTAGATAAGAGATCAGAATAACAAGCTCTATAGGCTAATATATTTTGGTCTTGTGGTGGCTTGCTGCCTTTACAGCAGAGTTATCAGAGTTCTGACCTCTGTATTACATTTGGTTAGAGTCCTATAAGACTAAAATGGAAATATTGTAATTGCCAAAGAATGCTATACATTCTTTTTTCTCTTCTCTCTCCCCTGCAACTGTATACAAGAGAAAAAGAATAAAGCAAAGACTATAACTACTGTATTTGATTGTCTCTGGAAAGTAAGTTGATCTTTTTTCACTGTATGTACTTTTAGTTGCAAAATGCCTTCAGCCAAGAGCCAAATTCTCTGACTAAGGTTTGGCCTTATATGTCCAAAATACAGATTTCTCTATTCATGCTGAAGATGTTTCTACGTTCTTCTTAATCATAATTTGCAGCAGGGAGAAAAAGTTAAAATGTTTTGAAGGCTAGTAACAGAATATGTATGTATTATTTGTTCTCTCCCTGAATTGAGGGTTACCTGCTTAAAGAGGATGAAAAATGAAATTATTTTGAAATAGAATTATAAAGTATTATGGGTCATAATGTACAACCACTGATTTTTAAGCAGAACTCTGCATTTAAATCAATTTTTACAAAACCAATGGCACAAAATGCTCCCATGATTTTAGTTATGCATCTGTTACGAATAATAACGTACCTAAGATTAGTCTGTAAATTTACTATCTGCTTTGAATGGAGGATAGCAGGCCGTTGTATCACCACGGTGTGACAGGCTGCTCCCCAAATCCAGTCTGGTGTGCTGCTATGACCGCTTGAACCCCACTCCTGAACCCCAATTCACTCCGCTCCGCTGGGTGACCACTCACTCCTGAGTCAGTCCACACCAGCCACCAGCGGGTAATTGATCCCAGGCAGTGGGTGCAAATCCACTAGCCACACAGGCGTTGGTCCCCAAGCAAGCACACCCAGCCCCAGACACTACACTGGGAGCCACTGCCTTACAGGGATTGGGACCCACTCCCAATCACCTTAGTCTCAAGTCCGTCCACTTAACAAAGAAGTGGATTGTGCCCAGCCTCCCACATCCACACCCTCTAAAGACCACACAGCTTTAGGTAAAACAACTACTAGTTTATTGATCAGAGTCTGATTTCAAGTGAGAACATGGCCAATCAAGGCAGAACCATACTATAAATGAGTCAGGAGTGACCACTATCAAATAAAAGGTATAAACCGCATACTACTCTAACATCTTCACCTAAACTAACCTCAGAGTCCATGATTATGCGCATGGTGCTCGGCTGTCTGATGTTTTACAGCCATTCTCTGCCTGCTCCCAGGCAGGGCCCCGATCTTGCTTGAAGTTGGTTGCAGGATGGTGTCTTCTCAGGCCGAAAGCCTGCAGCTTCTCCCTCTTCACAGTCTCTGTCTTTGTTTTAACAAACTGCTGACAGCTCCTCCCCCTCACTGTCCTGTTGTGAGATTCTCTTCACTCCTACCTGAGCAGGGGAGGGCATTAGCATTCCCTTTGATGTGTAAATCTTCAG
>ML685785.1:28320817-28335340 GCA_007922175.1 Pelusios castaneus | reverse complement strand
TTATACAGGTCACGCCCAAGGGCTGCACAGATGTGCATCCCGTCACACACGGAAACAGACAATAGAATCAATAATGGCTCAGGATCTCAGTTCCTTCCTTGCTCTGAGTGAACCCTTTTCATGGAACAACTTACACCCCTCTGTACACCTGGCAAATGGGTAAGTGAGGTGGGGCTGAGCCAGAGGGATTCTCATTTCCACCCTTCTCTGCCCTCATCTCGCCCAGTTACTTCCTAGGAGTAGTATTTGGCCAGTAGCTCAATGGAGGGTAGTGTGATCAAGTATACAGGACGTTAAACTAGGTGTCAGGAAACCTGAGTTCTACTTTCACTTCTACATATAAACTGCTGTGATATCTCAGAGGACTCGTTCCACCTCTCTCTGCTTCTGTTTCCCCTTCTATCCTTTGTCTGTTTAGAGTGGAAGCCCTGTGGGGCAGGGACTATTATGCTTTTGCACAATGCCTAGTATGATGGAGCCCTGTTGGTTTGAGAGATACAGGCTGTACTGTAATGCAAATATTAAATTATAGAAATGAATGTTTCCCCTCCTGAAGCTGGAGTCATAATCTGAGCAGAGCTGATCAGTGATAAAAATCTCACCCAAAATAATTAAATACTGAAATAACAATGAGTCTCTGAGGGTGCGTCTACAGTGGCAACTTAAGTCGACTTAAGGATGCTCAAATTGAGCTACACAAAGCCGCATCCACATTGAACCTCAGGCTATGTCTACACTTACCAAAGTTAGTTCAAATTAGTTAATTCGAACTAACTAATTCGAACTAATTTTAGTTAGTTCGAATCAACTTAATTAATAATTAACTTAATTCGAACTAGCATGGCTCCACTAGAATGCTAGTTCGAACTAAGCAAGTGCCATGCAGGGCACTTGCTTAGTTTGAATTAGTCAGTTGCATTAAGCTCAATGTGCTGGTTAGTTCAAACTAAGTGGTTAGTTCGAACTAAGCAGTTAGTTCGAACTAGCATGGCCACATTGACTTAATTCGAACTAACTAGTTCAAATTAAGGGTTAGTTTGAAGTAAAATGAGGTTTTACTAATTCGAACTAACTTTTCCTTAATTCGACTTAAGGAACTGCTTAAGTCAAATTAAGGAAACTCAAGTGTAGACACAGAGTAAATTAAGTTGACTTAAGCCTGTTTAAGTCGACTTAATTTACAAGTGTAGACACACCCTCAGAGTTACAATTATCAGATTTATGAACTGACCAGTCAACCATATTCCTCATTTGGAACCAGAAGTACATGATCAGGCAGCAGTGGGGAGGGGTGATAAAAAGAGAGCAAATTCTGTATAGTAGTGGTTTAAACCTAAACTACTAAACAAAAATAAAGGGAAAGCAGGATTTTTCTTCTGCATAGTAAATTTCAAAGCTGTTCTAAGTCAATGTTCAGTTGTAAACTTTTGAAAGAATAATCATAATGTTTTGTCCAGAGTTATGAACAATGCAGAGTTACAAACAATCTCCATCCCTGAGGTGTTTGTAACTCTGAAGTTTTACTGTATGTAAGAGACAAAATCAGTTCTTATAAGTGTATGCAAAACTCCCATTGAGGTCAGTGGGAGCTGAACATGTCTATCTTACAGTAGACACCAAGTTAAATTTTGAAAATGCATATGGCTCTACCTTATTTTTAAGATGTCAGTAGAATGTGTGTTTGTAATGTGATTTTTTTGACTACAATGCTTAATGATGTAATCTGATCTATAAAAGTAGTAAGCAGAGATTACTCTTTTGCGTTTCTTCCAGGGGATTCTTTATGTTTTGGTAGAGTATTGAGGGTCCACTTACTTTTTGCCGGTTTAACCTCTGACACTTCAGGCTCAGAACCATCTCACTAATTCTTCCATTGCAATAAAGTGGACAAGTTGTCCTCTGAAATCTGTCAGCGTGTTCTGCAGTCAGCGGGACCTTATGTTGGGTAATGTGAGGAATTTCTTCCACAGGTGCTAAAATGCTGTCTTAACTGTAATAATTTTAGGTGTAACTTTAGGTATGATAATATAAAGTCATATATGATTTGTCACAACAAAAGTCTAATGCGGCCATAACTACCATCAACATTTGACAATTGAAGTTAAGTTTAAGATAATTTTTACAAGGGCTAGGGAGCACGTGAACTCTAGTGTATTGTCTGAATCAGTGTGAACTATGGTCTTGATTCAGGAAAACATCCTTATGCAGGAAAGCATTTAAACACAGGCTTCAGTGCTTACTTGAATATGGATGTACTCTGATATCGAGAGTACAATGGGGCAAAGGCTGAGCCCCCTGGCACTTGGCAAGGGGTGCCCCCCCTGCCACCGCGGACCAGTCCCAGGTCCACCTAGCCCCTAGAAGTCGACCTAGCCATCCATTGTGGACGCTCTAGGTCGACTTTGTAGGGTCCCCTCAAAGTCGACTTAAAATTTAAGTGTGGACATACTAAGTCGACCTAAATTAATAAGTGTAGACATAGCCACTCAGGTCTGGCAGCGTTGGTTACATGATATCTGCAGGTGCAAATGAATCTACAGTAAAGTCATCCCCTGCATCATACTACCTGTTTTTCTACTATTCCAGGCTCCCTGGGGTAATAGCAGGGTTTGGGAACCCCCCGGCATGCGGGCCAAAGGTGATACGTGGGCCAAGCCTGAGCAGCACAAAGCGCCACTCAGCCTCCCCTGCTGGCCCTGCCCCCTACTGTGGCCTGGGGCCACAAGAGCCACGTGCCGCGGCTCCAGGACCCTGCTCGCTGCACTTCCCTGCTGGGGAGTGTGACCAGCAGGGAAAAAGAAGCTGCGGTGCAGGGCTCCTGGCCTCTGCTGGCCCTGCCCCCTGCTGGGCAGGGCTGCTGGAGGGGAGTGGGATGGGTGAGTCGGCCCCGCCCAGAGCTGCCGCTGCCTGCTTCATGCAGGAGCTGGCCCTGGCCATGGTGGGGAAGAGGGTGGGTCGGCTTGCCTGGAGCCGCCACCCGCCCACCGGCAGGAGCTGGCCCCTGGCCCCAGGGCTAGGAACCGGTGGCCACCCACCAGGAACTGGAGGCCGCCCGCTAGCTATAGCAGGCCCTGGCCCTGGCCAGGAACCAATGACTACCCACTGGCAGGTGCTGGTCCCGGCCCCGCCCCCACCCCAGCTGGCAGGGAACCCAAGGCCTGGCCCCGCCTCCTTTTGGCCTTGCCCCCAGCACTTGGTGAGGGTGCGGTGGGCGGGGCTGGCACGGGGGCTGGCAAAGGTTGCCGACCTCTGAGTAATAGGAATAATAGGAGCCTTGAGAAACCATCTCCCTGCTTTCATTTCCTGTGCCTGTACTGTGTCAGCTCCTGGTTGCTAGGAAGAACAAATTGCAAGGAAAGTCCTGCTGACCCCTGAAGCACTGGTATGGAGAGCATATTAAGAGCAGACGAAATCTTAGTAGAATTAGCTGCCAAGCTCTGTATAACACATCTTTGTTGAACATGTGAAAACTAAGATTTTTGAGGGGCTTATAATTTGGCCAAATTGCAGTAGATTTTTACATGAATAGCAAAAGGCACATCCCTGTCACTAACATGACACCTCCCTCATGTCAAATTTCAAGGTCTTGCTTGAAAGCATGGAGGTGTAAAGTGTATTTTCCCTTAATATTGGTCTGATAAATGGTGGAACTATTTAGCTGAATCTTAAAAAAAAAAAATCCAGCTGAGGCAAATATTAAATGTGTAAAGTTTCAGTCTGAAGAGTTAAAGTTTGTCATAGTTATGAACAACTGAAATCAGGGTCTAACAATGAAAAGTTTTAGGCATCCTTAACTGTAGGCAGTGCTACCAGCTTTACCTATAATCATAGAAACTGGAAGGAACCATGAGAGGTCATCGAGTCCAGTCCCCTGCACTCATGGCAGGACCAAGTACCTACTTAAGCCATCCCTGACAGGTGTTTGTCTAACCTGCTCTTAAAAATTTCTAATGATGGCAATTCCACAACCTTCCTAGGCAAATTATTCCAGTGGTTAATCGCCCTGAGAATTAGGAAATTTTCCTAATATTCAACCTAAACCTCCATTGCTGTAATTTAAGCCCATTGCTTGTTGTCCTCTCATAGGCAGATAAGGAGAACAATTTTTCTCCCTTCTCCTCGTAACAACCTTTTAGGTACTTGGAAACTGTTATCATGTCCCCCTCTCAGTCTTCTCTTTTCCAGACTAAATGAACCCAGTTCTTTCAATCTTCCCTCATAAGTCAAGTGTTCCAGATTGTTAATCATTCTTGTTGCTCTTCTCTGGATTTTCTTCAATTTGTCCACATCTTTCCTGAAACGAGACACCCAGAACGGGACACAATACTGAGGTGCAGAGTAGAGCAGAAGAATTACTTCTCGTGTCTTTCTTACAGTACTCCTGTTAATACATCCCAGAGTGGTGGTTGCTTTTTTTGCATCAGTATTATGCTGTTGACTCATATTTACCTTGTGGTCCACTATGACACCATGATCCCTTTCCACAGTACTCCTTCCTAGGCAGTCATTGCCCATTTTGTATGTGTGCAATGGATTGTTCTTTCCCAAGTGGAGTACTTTTCATTTGTCTTTATTGAATTTCATGCTTTTTACCTCAGAGCATTTCACTAGTTTGTCCAAATTATTTTGAACTGTGATCCTATTCTCCAAAACACTTGCAACCCCTCCCAGCTTGGTATCGTCGGCAAACATTATAACTGTACTCTTTATGCCATCATCTAAATCATTGATGAAAATATTGAACAGAACCAGACCCCAAAATGATCTGTGTGGTACCCCACTCGTTATGCCCTTCCAGCATGACTGTGAGCCAGGGCTTTATTTGTGATGGTACTCAGGGGTACTTTTTTTTCACAGTGATGAGGCCCCAGCAGGATCCTTCTAGGCTGGTAGGGGCTCCAAGTCTCTGGCCAAGTACCAGCACTTTTTTTTTTTAAAACAAAAAAAGCACTGCTGTGAACTATTAATAACTACTCTCTGGGAGCGGTTATCCAACCAGTGTTGCACCCATTTTATAGGTGCTCCATCCAGGTTGTTCTTCCCTAGCTTGTTAATGAGAATGTGATGTGAGACCATATCAAAAGCTTTACTAAAGTCTAGATATACCACATCTGCTATTTCCCCTCTACCCACAAGTCTTATCTTGTCATAGAAAGCTATCAGTTTGGTATGACATGAATTGTTCTTGACAAATCCATGCTGACTATCACTTAACCTTATTCTCTTCTAGATATTTTGTAATTAATTCCTTAATTATTTGCTCTATTATTTTTCCTGGTATAGAGGTTAAACTGACTGAATTTGTACAGAATATGTTCTGCTATTATTCCCTTCTCACATTGTTTTGGTGGTTATTTTCTGAATTGCACAATGATTTTGGTCTCCACTTCTTCCACATTTGTGCTGCCATTTAAAAAAATACTTTACTTTTTCCATTAATTTACACTCACCCTCATTAGTAAGTCAGACAGGATGCATTCCTCTTTTCATCACCCCTAACCTTGCCACTTGGTTTACTGAACATTGGCATAAATATGTGGGTCCTGAATCTTAAGAACCCTCATCATTTCTTTAAATCAGTGATAGACACATCCAGTTGTCTCTGCCTTTCTTGTTAGTAAACATGTAAGTTTATGACTGGTATCTATTACTAGGCAATTCATGGATAGCTAAGGTGAAATTTTCATTGTGCCTTCTTATCTGAACTCAAAAAATT
This sequence comes from Pelusios castaneus, assembly GCA_007922175.1. Lineage (NCBI taxonomy): Eukaryota > Metazoa > Chordata > Testudines > Pelomedusidae > Pelusios > Pelusios castaneus. The sequence goes on along the minus strand of ML685785.1, from coordinate 28,329,624 downwards.
AGGAAACACTCCTATTTTGTACATCTAGAATGGGAAATTTCATATGCAATTTGACATTTGGATGTACAATTGGTGTTCTGCATTAAAAACACGCGGTTTTGTGCCTGGAGAATAGATTTTAGGGAGCAATCGAAGAAATGTGTTCTTCAGTGAAACATAATAACTGAATAATAATTAGAATATCTGAGAGACAAGGTGGGTGAGGTTTTTTTTTTTTATTGGACCAACTTCTGTTGGTGATTGAGACTCGCTTTTGAGCTACATATAGCTGAAGAGAGCTCTGGTAAATAATTTTGAAAAACAGTTGTATATGTATTTAAGTTAATAATACTGTGTGAGTTGAAATTTTAAAGGGAGGGGAGAGATTAATTGCTTGTGCCCTTTCCTTTCTGAAAAGTTTTATGGTCATATACTTACTTAAGTTTATAAATACCAGTACAGTTTCATTTAATATTGTATACAACTTGCACATCATATTATAACTACTGTAAAGTGTTACCTACTGTAATAACAGAGGAAAAGAGAAGTATAGACAGGAAAAAAGTTATATTTTAACAAGATTTAAAATGATATGGAGCCCAGTGAGGCAGATAGATATACGAAAGCCATTCCAGATGGTAATAGCTGCAGTAAACACTGTTCTTCTTTGAGGAGTGTCCCTACGAGCATGCTGCTCCATGTGTATATGTGCCTTTTGAGCCCTTGATCAGAGATTTTCTGTTAATAGTGTCTGTTCTGCCCACACATGTGCTCTATATAACTTCATGCTGCTCTTTGAGGATATATTGGGCTGTGCAGGGGAGCCGCCTTCAGTTCCTTCTCCATTGCCTCAGCCTGAGACAGAGCTCTAGTATGTCCACCTCAGCATGTTTTGTAGTTACTGTTTAGTGTCAGTGTTAGTTGTTAGTAAAGAATGTGAGAAATTTCAGTTTTCACTCTCTCTCTTTTTTCTTCCCCATTTTTTCTGAGGTGCTTATTTGGCTTAGCTTGGCATGCCTGGCTTTCCAGGTTTCAAATGCTGCCTTTCTTGTTGGGAGGCTATTCCAATCAGTGATAGCCACTCTATATCTGTTTCTTGGGAGAGTCCATATCTCCCCAGAGTATAACTTTCCTGGCACTAAAATCTAGAGAAGAATTGGGAGACCAAATTGAAGCTGCTGCTGCTGGAGTGCTCCCTTAGATCAGCTTTTGACTCGGGTCTAGAAGCTGTCCCCCATACATCTATCACTAAACAGATCAGGCATCTCTTTTGACTTTGGCTAAGGTCTCACCTAAGAAGGGGGAGATATTTGGTGACTCAAGGAAGGCTCTGAAGAAGAGGAGCTCAGTTTCCCATCACAAGGAGCTAGTTCCCACGAAGCTCTTATTTCCTGCTAGGTCTGCAGTGTCGGAAGCCTTGACCTTGACCTCTCCACTTAGTACCTTGGAGGTGAAAGATTCTTTGTTCAGTACCAGCTCCAGGTTTCTCTTTAGTGCTCCAGGAGTGCTCAACAGAGCAGGAAGATCCTGGAGCACTTAAGAGAAATTTGAGGCCAGTATGGCCCCAGTACTGTCTGCCTCCATATCAGCACCATCTATTTTAGACTAACCAACAGTGTCTTACCACTTGGCTCTGTCAATACTGAGAAAATCAAAGTGATGTGGAGGGAAACCCCACACTGATAAGGAGACTCATTGTACGTCTCCTACGTCCTGCTCAATGTCCTCCAGTGGGAAGGGGTTGTAAGGAGCAGCAGAGAAGGATGGAGAATCATGGAATACCAGGAAGCACTGGTAGTTTGGAGACTGGGGTATCAGCACTGAGTCATTCAGTGCCCAGAAGCAGTAGAGTCCCCAGCTCATCTAACACTGACAAATCCTTGGAGTAATGGAATCCTGTGGTATTAAGTGGGCAGGTACCGACAAGGCAGTTGATTTGGGCAGTATTGTTGGTCTGAAAAGTGTAGGAGACAAGTGGGAAGGCACTAGTGGTGTAGCAGCTCCAGTTGTCAGGCTGACAGTGTTGTCTAGTTGGGCTGGGAACCAGGGGCTGAGATCGCAGCTCACGGTGGGTCTGGGGCCATGAGCAGGTCTGGAAGTGGAACCTTGGTTGGGGTAGGGGCCAAGGCTGGGGGTTGGGTTGTGGGGATGCCAGGAGCCAGGAGCCAGGATGGAGCCAGGGCTGGGAGCAGCACCGGGGCAGAGCAGGACTGTGTGATGGGACTGTGTGGTGTTCCCTTCCCACCCCTGCCCCTGTGGGGGCTGGCCTGGACTCTGCTACATCCCCAAACGTTTCTCTTCACCCCCCCCACATGGGGGCACACTCCACAATTTGGGGACCTCGGTCATAGTGGCTCTAGTTTTCATGCTTCCCGAGAAGATCAGAATACTGTTGAGTACCTCCCTTTTCTTGGTCAGAAACTCTTCTTGGCATGTATGGCTGAGTCCCTGCAGGGCTACCTATACAAACAAGAGGAGATTTAGCAGATCTCAAACTGTCCAGAGATTGTGCCTGGCTCAGTTCTTTGTTTGGAAAGGACAGAGATTCTGGAGGAAAAGAGTTACCTACTCCCTTACAGCTAATACCCAGTCATCATTGAAACAGCGGTTTTGATAGGCTGGGTGAGGGCTTGTTACCTCACTCATCTCTAGTTTGCAAACTACAACTCTTTGCCCACTTGCCTGCTTTTGGAGACTGCTTTTCTCATTTCCAACAGGCTTGGCAGTGTATAACAACAGACAAGTATGTCGTAGACATGATAACATTGAGTCACACCATCCACTCGATATCCCTATCCACCCCCCTTTCCCATGTCTCCTCAGTGATACCTCTCACAAGACTATGTTGAGTCAAGAAATAGATTCTCTGCTTTGTTTAGGAGTAATATACTGCTCGGAGAAGCTTCTTACGGAATCCTCCAGGTAAAGAGCTCCCTGGATTGGTGAAAAGATCAATACCGTATCTGTGCTGGTGTCACTGTCATTTGCCCAGCTCCAGCAAAAACTGTGGCAGTGGACACATCACTGCTGTGGGAGGAGGGAAATACATTTCAACACATCGCAACTCAGGGCAGATGTTCACCTCAGGAAACTGGTCTCTGTATCAGCTTGATGGAGCTCAAGGCAGTCAGGAATGCCTGCCTTCAATTCCTACCACTCATCAAGGGCAAATCAGCCAGAATAATGACAGATAATGTGCCTTAAATGTTTTACATCAATAAACAAAGAGGAGCAAGATCCCCTCCCTATGTGCCTCAGCTATAGAGTTATGGAACTGGTGATTAGCCCATCAGATTCAGATCTCAGCCATTTACTTTTCTGGAGTCCAGAATATCACATCTTCCAGGATTATGAATGGGAATTGGATTCTTAAATCATTCATGGGGTAATCCAGGGGTGGGGACTTCCACGGGTGAACCTATTTGCCATATCCAGCTACAGGAAATTCCCCCTTATTCTGCTGAAGAGGAGCCCTAGGTCACCTCTCTTTGGGAGACATCTTTCTCCTTTCTTGGGGAAAGGGCCTATTCTACATATTCCCTCCAACACTACTAATTCTAAGGATGATTAACAAGACCAGGCAGGACAGGACCATGGTTATCCTCATAGTACTGACCTGGCTAAGGCAAGCTTGGTGTTCTTACCTGCTTCATCTGTAGGATCAGCTGGCTCTCAAGCAGACTCAGAGGCTAATGGTGAGGGATGACCCCAATCTTTACAGAATCTATGATCTCTTCACAGAGACTCTTGAAATGGTTCTCAGGTGTATTACTGCTCGCTGTGATGCAACTGGTGCTTTGCCTCCCTAAAGGATTATAGCACATTATACCAGATCCCAAGCAGCCTCCACAGCATTATGTAAAAACATTCCAATGGCTGAGAGCTGCTGCATACCTTTTCTAAACACTGTATCTTGGTCCACTCCATCAGATCTGATTTGTCACTTGGTTTTTCTGTACAGTTTCCTTCCTGTACTTGATTCCCACGCTCCCTCCTTCCTTTGAGGTTACTGCCTGGTGTGACTTGAAGTAGAGCACTGGTAAGGAAAATACTCAAAGAAAAAGAAAAGTTTACTCACCTTTTGCAGTAACTACTGTCGTTCTTCGAGATGTGTCCCCCTACGAGTGCTCCATTACCCATCCTTCTTCCCCTCTGTTTTGGACTGTTCTTGTTGGGCCTTTGGGTAGTGAAGGAGCTGAGAGCAGTTTGTCTGTACAGCCCTATATAATCTAGGAGCACAGCATAAAGTTGTACAGAACCCATGCGCAGGCTAAACTGACTCCAACAGAAAATCTCTGATCAAAGGTTCGAGAGGCATATGCACACCTGAAACAGAGCACCCATAAAGACACACATTTTGAGGAGGATTTTCTTGTACCATAGTAGTAAGATTGGTGGGAGGAACAGAAAAAAGGCAGTACTAGATGAATGGAGGGACCATGAGAGAGGGAGACAAGATAACGATCCTGACTGGATCAAGTCCTTGAAATAAATTTAAAATTAGATGAAGTTTGAAAAAGAAGACCATTTTTTAATTGGATTCTGAAGTGATTTTGAGGAAAGTGACATTGTTAGAGGGTTAAGTTGATCCGTTATGCTTTGTAGTATGAGAATATCACAGATCTCTTATCCTGTGACGATATAGATGCTGCCTCAGTTTCCTCACTGACCTGTGCCTCAGTTTTCTTTTCAGATGATGCAGTAGTTTAATATAGGCCTCTGGCGAAATTAGGAAACTATTCCTTTCAAGGCCTATTTCTTGATTCAGGTAAGTAAAAAGGTACTTCCATCCACCTCTTCTGGAAGCCCTGCCATTGACTCCAAGAAAACTAGTATTCAGTAATTGTCCCACGCTCTTTGTGCTGCCATTGCCCACGGCCTCTTTCACTACCTTGCTAATCACACTAAACCTCCTTCCTTACTTAAGTCCTGCTCTGCTGGGCTTACTGACCTGTATCTGCAATTGTCTCATAGATCTCTCTCTCTCTGGAGATTCCCATAGTTCCTGCCCTTTCTCATTCTTTCCCACTTATTAGAGGAGACACCCTTCATCACAATCTACCCTCTTTGAGACACCAAAAATCTACATGGACTCTCTAGTATGACCTGGATCCTTTTTCAGATTCTCTCAGAAGGAAAACAATTAAATATTTTGCTATCTCTCTAATAGCTTCTTCACTGGCAATCCAAGTTCTTTTTTATTTCTCTGTCCCCTTTCCCAGAATGTATTGCTATCTAAACTACAGTTCTCAGGGTCCTCCTGAGAACTACACTTCCTAGGTGTTGCTGGTTTAGCCCACCCCATCGTCCCCTAGTGGGGAGAGTCAAAGGGGGCGTGAGGGAAATGGGCATCTCAGTAGCTTTGATTAGTCCTTGTGGGTTCTCCCAGGCTGCAATAGCCTCAACATGATCCCATTAGCTGTCTCTTGGGTCAGGGCAGCATGGCCCAGCAGCCAGAGTCAACAAAGAAGTGGTGTGATGCCTGGGTACGGAGGGCTCAGGCCCTCCCATTCCACTGAGCCCCAGCCCAGGGCCCTGTTGGTGCTAGGGGTCCGGTACCAAGTCAATGCGAATCTGGTCTGAAACATGCTGACTTTGATCCCACATTATCCCTGGTTCCACCATTCAGGTCCCTTAGACTATTTCCTATTTGGTTGTTGCTGAGGTACTCACATGGGTCTCTGAACTGTCCATTTTCCCCTATCGCAGTAGTCATCGTCCACATCCCCAGGGGTCCTGGAGCCTACTGGTAGTGGTGATTTCCTGGCTGTCTGGCTCTGGGCTGCTGACAGAGGGTGGCTGCTCCTCAATGAGGTCTCTTGGGTTGTTCCCTCTCACTGATGGGGTCTGAATCAGCTCCCAGCATGAAGCCTCCCGCGCATGTCCTTCTTCTTTGTTGGTCAGCCCCAAATGAGCTGGACTGCACCATTTTATAGTAGGGCATCAGTTGGAGTATGCCCAACAAAATCTGGGGGTGCTCCAACACGTGCTCCAACTGGACCCACAGAGTTGGCTGAACTCCAGTGCAAGGGGAGCCCACCCCGTCACACTAGGATTCCTTGGCTGTTTTTCTACTAGAGTCCCTAGAAGTGCTCTGCTTCAGGTGAACTTTTGATCAGAGGTTTTTGGTAGCAGTACTCATTTGGCCCATGCATACACCGCACACCACCTCCTGCCCCATACTGAAGATATATAGGACTGCACAGGCAAACTTATCTCAATTTTTCTCAGCTGCTTGATGACCTATGATAGAGGATCTAGCATGTTCATGTCAACCTTGAAGTTATCATTTTAGCTTATCTGATATGAGTTTGTTTATATTTTGGGGCATTCTGTTTAATTGTCTCCATGTCTGCCCCCCATTTTCCCCTTCATTATGAGGGATTTTGTTTTGAGTGTTGTTATTGACATGGTATGCAAGGATCCCTGAGATTCAAACACTGTCTTAACTGCCAGAAAGCTATCCTGGTCAGCATTAGACATTCCTGCATTATCTGCTTCCTGGGAGACATCTACATACCAGCTAAATGCAAATTCTGCTCAGCTTTTAAAAGCAGATCTCTTAAAAACCAGGAGATTAAACTGAAGCTGTTCATGTTGGAACACGTGCTGCAACTGGACTCAGATCTAGATCCAGATTCCCTGCCAGCCTGACTTAACATAATGTCCATTGACCTCAGTATCTAGGCTTTTGCAGGATAAGACCTCAGAAGGTATTGCTAGAACTTCCTGGAAGAGGAGTTCTACACCTCCTCACAAGGGCTGCGTCTACACTGGTAAATTAAGTTGACTTAAGCTTGGCTTAAGTCGACTTAATTGGCCCTGCGCCTACACTACACTTTGCTTAAGTCGACTTAAGCAAAATAAAGTCAACTTAATGAAAATTAAGTCAACTTTATTAAACCACCTTTCTACTCGACCTAAGGCTTAATTCGACTTTTTAAAGTCGAATTAAGCCAGTGTAGCCCTGGGGTAGCCCTAAGTCAACTTAGGGCTACCCCAGGACTACACCAATGCCCTCCCTGCTGGGGGGGGGCACAAGGGGAGCGTGGCATGCCCCCCAAAGGGCAGGGCATGTGGGCAGGGTGTGACGCTGTCTGGATTTAGGGACGCATTTATGATATTATTTTCAATGGGTATCTCATAAATGCTATAATCCATAGGAACTAAGTCAGGGGTGGGCAAACTTTTTGACTCGTGGGCCACAATGGGTTCATATATTGGACCGGGGGCCGGACCAAGAGCAGATGGATGGGGCGTTTGTGTGAACTAATATAAATTAAATTTAAACTTTGTAACATTAAAGGTTTAGTTTAATTCAAGGTAGAACAGAATTAATTAATTGTGTTTAATTAATTGAATTTGAATGAATTTTGAATTGAAATTTAATTTTTAGAAAGGTTTTTATTTAAAATTAATTTTTTAAAAGGTTTTTTTAAAAAAGGAAGGAAAAAAGAAGGGAGGAAGGAAGAGAGAAAAAGAGAGAAGGAAGGAAGAGAGAGAAAAAGGAAGGAAGAGAAAAAGAAAGAAGGAAAGAAGGAAGAGAAAGAAGAAAGGAAGGAAAGAAGAGAGAAAGAAAAAGGAAGACAAAGAAGGAAAAAAGAGAAAGGAAGAGAGAGAGAGGAAGAAAGAAAAAAGAAGGAAGGCAAAGAAGAGAAAGAAGGAAAGCAAAAGAGAGAAAGAAGGAAAGAAAAAGGAAGGAAGGGAGAAAGAAAAAGAGAAGGAAGGAAGAGAAGGGGAGAGAAAGAAGGAAGGGAGAGAAAGAAGGAAGGAAGAGAAAGGGAGAGAACGAAAAAAAGAAGGAAAGAAAGAGAGAAAAAAAGAGAAGGAATAGGAAGGAAGGAAGCAAAGAGAGAGAAAGAAGGAAAGAAGAGGAAACAGGAAGAGGAAGGAAAGAAAGAAAGAAAAAGGAAGGAAGAGAGAAGAAAGAGGAAGGAAAGAAGAGAAAGAAAAAAGGAAAGAAAAAGGAAGAGAGAAGAAAGAGGAAGGAAAGAAAAAGGAAGACAAGGAAAAAAGAGAAAGAAGGAAGAGAAAGAGAGGAAGAAAGAAAAAAGAAGGCAGGCAAAGAAGAGAGAAAGAAAGAAAGAAAAAGGAAAGCAAAGGAGAGAAAGAAGGAAAGAAAAAGGAAGGGAGAAAGGAAAAAGAGAAGGAAGGAAGAGAAAGGGAGAGAAAGAAGGAAGGAAGAGAAAGAAGGAAGAAAAAGAAGAAAGGGGAAGGAAAGAAAGAAGGAAAGAAGAGGAAACAGGAAGAGAAAGAAGGAGGAAGGAAGGAAGAGAGAAAGAGGGAAAGAAGGAAAGAAAGAAAGAAGCAAGCCAAGGCCGCCGGCGGGGGAGGACCCTACCGCGGCCCTGGGAAGCCGCCGGTGGGGGGGGGAGCATGCCCCAGCCCCGGAGGCTGATCCCGGCCCGGTGCTGGGAGGCCGAGGATTAGCCCGGCCCCGGGAAGGAGGCGGATGGCGGGTGGGAGCCCGGGAGCCCGCCGCTGCCGCAGCCACCCCTCTGGCCCGGCCGTGTGGGGCAGGCAGGCAGGCCCGCGCTCCGGACCCTAGCCTGAGCCTGCCTGTCCCGCCCTGTGGGCGGGGAGGGCCAGCCCAGAGGCCGGGCTCAGGCCGGGTGTGCCGTGGCAGAGCCGCTTCCCCGGGGGTTGGAGGGAGCAGCGGGGGCTGCCGGGCTGCGCGGGGGTCCCTCACTGCTGCGCGGGGGCAGCTCTGCGGGTTGGATAAAAAAGTCAGCCGGGCTGTATACGGCCCGCGGGCCGTACTTTGCCCACCCCTGAACTAAGTCATGTTTGGTATCAATAGAAAGGTAGTAATTTGCTGGGAATGATTA
>ML685785.1:28270030-28315817 GCA_007922175.1 Pelusios castaneus | reverse complement strand
TTCTCCTTCGAGTGATTGCTCACGTCGACTCCAATTAGGTGTGCGCGCGCATCGTGCACGGCTGCCGGAAAGGATTTCCCTAGCATCCCCAGAGGGTCGGCTACAGAGCCCCCTGGAGTCGCGCCTGTATAGCGCGCCTTATAAGGGCTCGCCGACCCTTCCCCCGTCAGTTCCTTCTTACCGCAGTGACGGCTAGTCGGACTCTGGGTCTCTCGTTGTAGAGATCCATCCTAGCACTCTCTATACTCCTTACTTTCGAACTTAGCAAGTCTTTCTTCTTCTAGTCTTTCCACCTACTTAACAGTGTTAGTTGCTAAGCCTAGGGGCCGGGGCATGCCTCGAGCCCCAGGCTTTAAACAGTGTGTGGAGTGCAACAAGCCTATGCCCAAGAGCGACCCGCACTCCACCTGTCTAAAGTGCCTCGGCGAAAAGCATTTGGGGGAGAAGTGCAAAATTTGTAGATCGTTCCGGCCCAGGACTCAAAAGGACCGTTCCCAAAGACTCAAGGTACTCCTCATGGAGGCGGCACTTAGACCCTCCCCCAACGCTCCGGCGCCGACTACGATCTCGACGCCGTCGAAGAGTTCCCCGGCACCGGGGCCTTCGAGCCAGGGGAAGGACAATCGGCACCGGGTATCGTCGGCACCGAAACCGGGGCCACGGCACCGGTCTTCTTCACCGGTGCCGCGGAAAAAACACCGGGCGGATAGAGGTCGGTCACCGACCACTAAGGACGGCGCCAGGGGTAAGGACACCGTGCGACCCGTGTTGGGCCACGTCGCTGCCACCCCGAGGACGCCCAGGTCGTCACCTCCGCCCCGGGACATCGGGAGATCTAGTCCGGCTCCGGTGATCTCCGTTCAGGAGCTAATGGAGGATGTGGACATTACAAGATCTCCCTCCACGCCTGAGACATTCGAGGCCGCCAGGGAGCTTATAGAGAGTACGGCACCGCGTAGAGGTGATCCCGACTCTGCGACCGCTACTCCGGCGCCGGGTAAGCCCCGTCAGTCAAGGGGCAAACCCACGCCGCTACCGGCCCCTCACTCTCCAAGGCACCGCTCCCCGAGGTCGAGACCCACGGCACCGCCATGGTCGCCCAGGAGCGTATCGCCTTCGGAGTCCGAGGAGGAATCGATCGCGTCCCAACGGAGCCGCTCCCGCTCCTCCTCACGGCACCGCAAGGAGGCGTTTCCGGCACCGTGGGGTCCTGCATGGCAGAACCCTAATAATTGGCCCTTCTGGACGCCCTGGGCATATCATCAGTCCAAGGGGACGCATTCATCTCGTTCCCTCTCTACGGCACCGACTTTTCACAGACCACGTAGTCGATCCGAGACAATTTCCCGCCCAGACTCGGTACCGGAAGGGGACCGGCACCGTCCACCTAGCACGGCACCGCGTGGGACCGGCACCGTGCCTCCACCCGAGGAGACCGGCACCGCTGCCGAAGCCTCGACGCCGCACGATACCCTTGAAGAGGAAGACTGCTCCCTTGTCAAGGGTTCCTCGTCTTCGTCACCAGACGAGGCAGTAGCAGGCTCTGCACCGGCCCCACCATCGGAGGATGGCAGGGCGCACCAGGACCTCCTTAGAAGGGTTGCCCTCAACTTGGGCATTCAAGCCCAGGAGGTCATTGAGGACACAGAGGACCCCATGACAGACATTCTGACCTCTTCAGTTCCCTCGAGGGTGGCTCTGCCCCTAATAAAGACTATTGATAGAACCATGAGGTCTATCTGGCAGACCCCCTCTTCAGTGTCGCCCACTCCGAAGAGAGTGGAGAGGAAATACTTTGTGCCTCCCAAGGGGTATGAGTACCTTTACACCCACCCAACTCCAGGGTCACTCGTCGTGGCGGCTGCCAACGACAAGGAGAGGCAGGGGGCACAGGCACCAACGCCAAAGGCCAAGGATGCTAAGAGACTGGACATTTATGGCAGAAAGGTGTACTCCACGGGAGGTTTACAACTCAGGGTGGCAAACCAGCAGGCCATCCTGAGTAGGTACACTTTTAACTCTTGGTCCTCGGTTGAGAAATATGCCACCGCATTGCCGCCGGACTCCAAGAAGGAGTTTACGGCAATGACAAATGAGGGCAAAGAGGTGGCCAAAGCCTCCCTCCAGTCGGCCCTAGATGCGGCGGACGCAGCTGCACGGGTCATGGCTTCGGGTATCTCAATGCGTCGCAGCTCGTGGCTGCAGGCCTCGGGGCTCCCATACGAGGTCCAGCAGACTGTCCAAGACCTCCCTTTCGAGGGCCAATCCCTCTTCTCGGAGCAGACAGATTCCAAGCTCCATAGCCTCAAGGATTCAAGGGCGACGTTGAAATCCTTGGGAATGCATACACCATCGACGCAAAGGCGTCACTTTAAGCCGCAGCCCCCGCCACGCCCCTACCAACAGCAACAACGGCAGGACTTGGGCCGTAGGAGGGGCAGAACCAACACTGGGGGCCAAAACAGAAAGAGGCCTTACCCCTCGTCGGGAAAGCACGATGGCCCCCCGGGCAAATCCCAAGGCCCAAAGCAGGGCTTTTGAAGGACCGCCCGAGGGTGGAATACCAGAACTCCCGGATCCAAACCCACTTTTCAGAGACCGCTTGTCCCATTTCTACCAAGCCTGGGCATCTATTACAACGGACAGATGGGTCCTACGCACGGTAGAGGTGGGATATTCTATCCAATTCCACTCTACCCCCTACCCCCGCCCTCCCAGATCCCCGTCCCTCTTCAGGGACCCCTCTCACGAACATCATCTTCGCAGGGAGGCCCAGCAGCTCCTAAGCCTAGGAGCGGTCGAAGAGGTCCCATTAGCGCTGCAGGGAAGGGGCTTTTATTCAAAGTACTTTCTGATCCCGAAAGCAAAAGGAGGCCTCAGGCCAATCCTGGACCTCAGGGCGCTGAACAGATTTATAAAACGGATCAAATTCCGCATGGTCTCCCTTGCTTCAATCACCTCCTCTTTGGATCCAGGGGACTGGTACGCCACCCTCGACCTCAGGGATGCGTACTTCCACATCTCAATCATCCCGAGGCACCGGAAATTCCTAAGATTTGTGGTCGGAAACGATCACTTCCAGTTTACAGCACTCCCCTTCGGCCTGTCCACGGCACCCAGGGTTTTCACGAAATGTATGGCGGTCGTGGCAGCCTTCCTCAGAAAGAGGAGAGTGCATGTGTTCCCATACCTGGACGATTGGCTGGTGAAAGGGAAGTCCAGCGCACAAGTAAAGGAACACATAGACCTCATCAGACACACCTTCCACACGCTCGGTCTGTTAATAAACTTAAAAAAGTCCACTCTGGTGCCGACACAGAAAATAGAGTTTATTGGGGCAGTAGTGAACTCCATCACTCGCACAATATCCCTCCCACCAACACGCTTCCTCAACATTGGAGCTCTGATAGAGGACCTGTCTTGTCACCCTATGACCACGGCCAGGACATGCCTGAGTCTGTTGGGCCACTTTGCAGCGTGCACCTATGTCGTTCCCCATGCCAGACTACACATGAGACCCATGCAGCTTTGGCTAGCCTCAGTGTATCAACCATCCAGGGATCGGCTAGAAAAGGTAGTAACCATTCCTCCTCACATTCTGACGTCTTTACAGTGGTGGACAGACGCCCATGTGGTGCTCTCAGGAGCCCCCTTCCAGAAACCACAACCAACCTTGACTCTGGTGACAGACGCATCAGACTTGGGTTGGGGGGCCCACCTAGGCCACCTAAAAACTCAGGGCCTATGGACACAACGAGACCTGTCCAGTCACATCAATGTCAGGGAGCTGCGGGCAGTGCTCCTGGCTTGTCGGGCCTTCGAACACCACTTACAGAACCAATGCGTGGCAGTGAAGTCGGACAACATCGCAACCGTCTTCTATATCAACAGGCAAGGGGGGGCCCGCTCCTCCCCCCTGTGCAAAGAAGCCCTGGACCTCTGGCGATTTTGTATTCCCCGGAATATCCACTTGGAAGCGTCTTATCTTCCAGGAGTCCAGAACGCCCTGGCAGACTCCTTGAGCCGGGCTATTCAAGTACACGAATGGTCGTTGCACACGGAGGTACTTCACTCCATTTTCCAGTCCTGGGGAACTCCCCATCTAGACCTGTTTGCCACACAGGACAATGCCAAGTGCAGCAGATTCTGCTCCTTCCGGGGGCTGAGTACAGGGTCGCTGGCGGATGCCTTCCAAATCCCATGGAAGACCGGTCTACTCTATGCGTTTCCGCCGTTTCCACTAATCCACCTGGTTCTGTCAAAAATAAAAAAGGACAAGTCATCAGTAATAATGATCGCCCCGGCCTGGCCTCGCCAGCACTGGTTCCCCACCCTACTAGACCTCCTGGTGGCAACACCCATCAACCTCCCACTGTTGCCGGACTTACTCACCCAACAGGCAGGCGTGGTTCGCCACCCGGACCTTCAATCACTCCACCTCATGGCGTGGAAGCTTCATGGCTAAACCAGAAGGAAATGCAATGCTCGAGCCTCGTTCAAGAAATCCTGCTGGAGAGCAGGAAGCCCTCCACCAGGGCAACTTACCTTTCAAAGTGGAAGCGTTTCACCATCTGGTGCGAGGAACGTTCGTTGTCCCCGAGGGAGGCCAGCCTTCCGGACATACTTGATTATCTCCTCCACCTCAAGCATGAAGGACTATCCATATCCTCCCTGAAGGTGCACTTAGCGGCCATCTCAGCCCTACACCCTCCGTCTTTTCCAACACTATCGTGGGCCGCTTCCTCAAGGGCATAGCAAAAAGGTTTCCGGACGTAACGGAACCAGTTCAACAATGGGATCTGAACCTAGTCCTTAGAGCTCTCACTAAAGCCCCATTCGAGCCCTTAGCAACATGCTCAGAACTATACCTTTCATGGAAGGTCGCATTCCTCGTGGCAATCACCTCTGCCAGGAGAGTCTCCGAGCTTCGAGCCCTCACGTCAGAGCCGCCGTATACGGTATTTTTCAAGGATAAGGTCCGACTCCGACCACATCCAGCCTTCCTACCTAAGGTAGTCTCGGCCTTCCACACGAGCCAAGATATCTTTCTCCCGGTGTTCTACCCGAGACCTCACGCCTCAGACCGGGAGCGGACCCTACACTCCTTAGATGTACGAAGGGCCCTCGCCTTTTATATCGAAAGGACAAAGGCCTTTAGGAAGTCCCCTCAACTGTTTGTGGCTGTAGCCGACAGGATGAAGGGACATCCAGTCTCTGCACAGACAATCTCCTCATGGATTACATCATGCATAAAGACATGCTACGGGCTAGCCAATAAGCCAGCCCCAAAAATCACGGCCCATTCGACAAGAGCCCAGGCCACGTCGACAGCCTTTGCAGCCTGCGTACCGATCCAGGAAATATGCAGAGCGGCAACCTGGTCCTCAATTCACACGTTCGCAGCCCATTATGCGATCGCCCAACAAGCAGCAGAGGACGCAGCGGTCGGCAGGGCAGTACTGAAGTCCCTAAGAGGCTAATCTCCGACCCCTCCTCCGGTAAGTGCTTGGGAATCACCTAATTGGAGTCGACGTGAGCAATCACTCGAAGGAGAAAAGACGGTTACTAACCTTTTTCTGTAACTGTCGTTCTTCGAGATGTGTTGCTCACGTCCACTCCAAACCCGCCCACCTGCCCCTCTGTCGGATCCTTGGCAAGAAGGAACTGACGGGGGAAGGGTCGGCGAGCCCTTATAAGGCGCGCTATACAGGCGCGACTCCAGGGGGCTCTGTAGCCGACCCTCTGGGGATGCTAGGGAAATCCTTTCCGGCAGCCGTGCACGATGCGCGCGCACACCTAATTGGAGTGGACGTGAGCAACACATCTCGAAGAACGACAGTTACAGAAAAAGGTTAGTAACCGTCTTTTCCTAGGATTCCTTGGTTCTGGGCTAAACTAGATAAAGGCTGTGCCTTGCTTATAGCCTCTTGTAAAAAGCCATCAAACAGTGGAAATATAGGTAGAAACACTCTGAACTTAGTGTAGTCTAGACAACAGAGTCCTGTGGCACTTTTAAAGACTAACAGATTTATTTATCGCATGAGCTTTCGTGGGAGAAAATCCCACTTCGTCAGACGCTTTGAAGATAGGAAAGTTACAGAGTGGGAGGAAATTAAATGCAGGGGAGTGTATGACATAGCATCAGGTCAGGCTGTAACAGCAAATCAAAATAGGCGTTAGGATTCAAAACACTGGGGAACAGCACATAGAGGAGGGGGAGGTCAAATCACTTGTTGTAATGCGAGAAAAATCCATAGTCCCTGTTTAACCCCAAGACAACTGAGTCAAATTTGCATATAAGTTCGAGTTCTGTAGTCTCTCCTTGAAGCTGTGATTTGTTATTCATCTGTTTCAAGACAGCTATTAACAAGTCATCAAGGGAGTGAGCAGGGAGATTGAAGTGTTCCCCTACAGGTTTTGCAGTGTTGCAATTTCTGATGTCAGATTTGTGTCCATTGATTCTTTGGCACAGAGACTGTCCTGTCTGTCCAATATATAAGGCAGAGAGGCATTTCCGGCACATGATGGCATAAATCACATTGGTGGATGAGCAGGTGAACGAACCCTTGATGGAGTAGGTGGCATGATTAGGCCCTGTGATGGTGTCATCAGTGTAGATATGAGGGCAAAGTTGGCAGCGTGGTCTGCTGCAGGGCTGTGTTCCTGCTTTAGTGTTTCTGTTCTGTGATCTGTAGTTGCTGGTAAGTATCCTTTTAAGATTAGGGGGCTGTCTGAAAGCAAGGAGAGGTCTGTCTCCTAAGGCTTGAGAGAGTGAGGGATCATTTTGTAAAATAGGCTGTAGATTTTTGATGATGTGTTGAAGAGGTCTGGCTTGGGGGTTGTAGGTGGTGACCAGTGGCGTTCTGTTGTTGTTTTTCATGGGCTTCTCCTGCAGTAGTTGACTTCTGGGTACCCGTCTGGCTCTGTCAATTTGACTTTGCTATCTTCAAAGCGTCTGACGAAGTGGGATTTTCTCCCACGAAAGCTCATGCGATAAATAAATCTGTTAGTCTTTAAAAGTGCCACAGGACTCTGTTGTCTTTCTACAATAGACTAACATGGCTACCCCTTTGGAATTAGTGTAGTCTAGAGAGTTAAGACTTGGGAAGGTTCTGTAGCTTGCACAGGGAAGACAGGAGGAAATTAAAACATGGATCAGGATTTCAGCAGTGGTTGAGATGATGCAGTGACATTACTGGGCAATATTGAGACAATGGTATTGATAGAGATACACATATAGGGAGAGGTAGGGAGAAGATATATTCTGGGCCACAAATTTACTTGTCAAGATAGAGAGGGAGAACTGACAAGAACTGACAAAGGAGAACTGACTATTTGTGTAGATGACTGTTACTGTAAAAGAGATGGTTATGGTTATAGGCAGGACTAAGATGGTGGAAAAGAGTAGTGGGCCAAGAAACAAATCTTTGCGGACTCTGTATAGAAAGTGTCTTGATGAAGGAAACGAGCCATACCTGATATGTGGAAGAGTTGTTAGATTGTTGAGAGCTGAGTCTTAGCAGGAGGAAGCCAGAGATACCTGCAGAACTATGTAGGTAATCCAGGAGGAAGGAATAGTTCACAGTGGCCAATTCAATGACCAATGATGTCAAACCATGAGGCAGATAAACTGTAATCAGAAGTAAAAATAAAGCAGTTGTTGACCACAAGGACGAGAGTAGTTTTCATGCTACATCCAGAGTAAAACACATATTAGAACAGATCATGGATGTAGTGTGAAATAGGATTGGAAAAATGAGGGAAGTCTAGATTTTGAAGAATTTTGAGAAAAGGGAAAATTAAAAGAATGGGCAGTATTAGGGAAAGAATAAAGGATTTTTTAAGGAAGCGTAGACAGAGGCAGATTATACAGAATTGGAACAGATACTAAGGAAATGAAAGCTGTTGACAAAGCTGTAATGTAGTGAACAACAATAGGAGCCAACAAATAAATGATAAAAGAGTGGAAAAGAAGTTACAGGAGGTAGTTTTCCTGAAATATCCAAGGTGGAATAAGGGGATGTATTGGCAAGGAAGGAGAAGGAAGCAATGGTGAGAAATGTGGAGAAGGGGAAGATTGTGTTATGAGTAAAAGAGAAAGTAGTAATAGAATTACCGTAGCACGCGGGAGCCCCATTCATGAACAAGGACCTCATTGTACAAGGTATTGTACAAACACAGAACTAGAAGGTAGTCCTTATCACAAAATGCTTATAATCTAATTTATATGAAATAGAACAGTCTGACAAAATGATGCCAGTAGTTCCTCACATATGGGGTAGGAAAGGTCACATCTGGGGTAGGAAAGACTCAAAGGAGAACACCGAAGGGGTGTGTGTGAAGAAGAAGGTTCCTGGTATGGAAGAATGCAGAAAGATTACCAAGAAAACAGAAGAAGAGTAGAAATTAGACTTAATAGCCAATAATGGCACAATAAAGATGTGGGTTGGCATTTGAGGGTTTATGTTTCAGACCACTAATTTGTGGAAGTCATACCGTGAGCCAGTCTTTCTGACTCTGGGAGGAGGATGGAATATAAGAAATTGTAGAGCATTTGATGAGGTTTCCAAATCTCTCGATTGATACTGAGATGAGGCATACAACACTAACCATTGTGTTAGACAACCCACAATTGCTGATATTGAAAATTATGGGAGTTTTGATAGGGAATAGGTTGGTTAAAGGCAGAGTGTATTGTACGTGTTAGTATAAGTAACTGTGGTCAGGTAGTGAAGCTTTAAGAGAAAAATCTAGTCAAAGATTATGTTGAGATCAATGAGAGAACAGTGAAAAAAGAGCTTTCAAAGGGAAAAATGGTTAGACAGTGGGTTACTTATCCCAATTATAAATAGACATTTAGTTGACAGTGCATTTCTGAAGGGAATTACTTTGAGAACAAATCCCAATGCCTGATTGTTACTGGTGTTTAGGACCTCATATCATCAAATTTCCAGTGAGGTCATATCAGAAATGTTGGAAGTTGTCAGTAAAATTCATGTAAAGCTGTTATAACTCTAGTAATCCTCTGAATAAATGTTAAAGACAATCAAGATTAAAAAATACCCAGGCGGTCTGTTAAAAGTTTTACTTGGGTATTTAGTTCATATAGAGAATCCTGATCAGACTGGGAAACAATCAGAAAAACATGAGAATTATTTGATTGAGCAGCATGAGAAATTGGATGTGCAATTTCGTAGGAGGTGGATTATGGAAAAAGATAGTAAAAGTACCTAACAGCAGTTTTGGCTGCTTGGACATCAGCCAGCTGTCCTCTGTTCCTAAATCTGTTCAGGGTCAAGAATTAAGGGGGCCTGACCAATCCACAGCCCATCTTGTAAAACTACAGCCTGAAGCAAACACTTTAAAATAAGCTTGACACTTTCTAAAGGTTATAACGAGTAAATAAACCATCAAATTACTCCTCTTTTATTGTTATGATAGCACTTTTTTAAAAACACTTAAATCCTTGTAGTCCTAAGGCATCTAATAAAAAATAAACACTTTAAGCTTTTGTGTTCTTTGGTACCTTATTAAAGTTATATGCAGTTTTTTCTTCCTAAATATAACAAAGTTTTTTTTTTAACAGCTTCAGGAACTTTTTAAAATGGGAGGACAACTTTTAATAACTTTCAGTCCACAATGCGTAAAAGACAGAGGGCCTATAAAGGAAGTCAAAGAGTTAATGTAGGCTAAGATTTATAATTGTTAGCAATTTCATATATAAATATCTTTGTCAGATAATTGGCAATTTAATATAGTTGTTGCTTTTCACTGTTAGTCATTGTGTACATTGGCATTGTTGATAGTTTCCAAATTCATTTTTTGTTATATCTAGGAGAGAAATCCAGATAAAGTTCATGTGGGTTTGTAAGGAAATTAAAAAACCCTATTTGTTTAGTTGTTTCCGTTGTCTTTGTTTTTTTTTGAGGCCATGAACTTATCAAACACTGTTTTAAAATCTAATTTTCAAACTTGTATTGAATAGTTTGTGTTTATTTAGATAAATTTAAAAATGCTTAATATTAACATAATAGCTAAATAAATATAAAAGTGTCTAATTAGCTAATTAGCCAAGTTTCCTATCTTCAAAGCGCCTGACAAACTGAGATTTTCTCCCACGAAAGCTCATGCGATAATAAATCTGTTAGTCTTTAAAAGTGCCACAGGACTCTGTTGGTTTTCTGCAATAGACTAACACGGCTACCCTTTTGGAACTTAATTAGCATTAGCAACAGTACAGTTTTCTGAGGAATTCTAATATTTTAAACCAAAAAATATACTGAAATGTAGCTCCAGTTGTTTCCTCATGCCCTCATTCACATTTAAGACTCTTAGTTACATGTAAAATTTGAAAGTAAAGAAATGGAGTGTGCGTGGGATTCAGAATAGGCTGCAAAATGTATTTCTTATAAAAATACTTTCATTTGTTGTAATAAAATTACCTTGTACTTTAAACTAATGAGCATTGCCTACATTCAGACAATTGTTAACAAGTGAGCTACAGAATCATAAATCTAATTAACTGAACTGGAAACTCCATGAGCAAAGAACTGGAGAGACTGATCTATAGTACTTTACCCAAACCCTTTAAAAATGTGATATACTTTTCCCTCTGTTTTCTTTTTCATTATAGCTAATTATAAAATGCCCATTATAGTTACCCACCCTACTTCCATTTAAATCAGTTCTAGTGTTGCCATTGTTTTCAATAGGTTCAGGATCAGTGTGAGTTAGTAGCTTCTCCCCTTTTTCATTAGTCTCCTCATGTCTTAATTATGTTAGTAATGTTACAGTCTACTGTCTGACCTGTTTTGTAATGACACAAAACATGAATATTGGCTTACTAACTGCATCAAAAGGACAAAACAGTTGTAAGAACAAAGCTTTTATTTAGACAAAACTATGTTTGTAACGGCTACACTTGGGAAATTTGATTTATTTATTTTTTTTAGAATTTTGAGGGGAAATATTAATGTTTATTTTTAAGCATTTTTTCTTATTTCTATTTATTTAAAATTTCACAAATGCAGGAAAGTATGGTGTAGAGGCCAGACAAAAAGTTAAAGCTTTGTAATCATTAAAAAAAAATTATTAATGTCACCTATCAAATATACAAAATGTATATAATAAAATCAAACTAATAAGCTTTCATATAGCATTTTTCTTACCTTGCCTATCTGTGAATTTTGATGACTGTTGTTGGAAATATTTTTTCATTTGTTTGTGTGTGTATAATGAAATTGACCTTTACTCACATTTACCAATAAAAATCTAATCCTTCCAAGCCTAGTAATAGCCAAGGAAACACAAAACATGTATAATAATCAAATTGGATATTTTAAATATATAGACTTAAAAATTAGCTGGAGTGTAAGGACGGCTAGTTAAAAGCATTTTTATAGTAGCTCAATCCTGCAAACACATGAGCTTTTTGTGATTTTGCTAAATTTAATCAATTTAGTCCCTCTGCAGTCCAAATCCAAATGGCAGCAAGAAACTGCTATTTAAGGGGCTGCTCATGTGAGTAAAGTTATTCACTTATGTGAGTGCTTGCAGGACTGAACTCATAAAAAGCAGTGTTTGGCCCCTATTGTTGCTCTCTATATCTCACACTTCTTTAAAGATGATAATTATGTGATGTTAAAGAAGCAGTTTCTACCATTGCATCTTTACAGTTTGAGGGATTATGATGAATACATTCATAGTGACCAACAGGATAGTTTACTTGCAATTTCTTTATGTTTTAGTATTTTCTACAAGAATTTTGCTAGTGATGTATCATTTTTTTCTTTTCATTAATGTGTAGTTTAGAAGTAGTGCATATTAATGAAATTTGTAAATAAATTGTTTGAGATTAAACTTCTATAAAAAGCATATATCTTTGTATCTCTGCATATCTATTGAGAATTTTTTGCAGACTATGAAGCAGAAAAGGCAAAGATCATGTGTTAATCCCATTTTGGGTTAGGTGTCTGTTTGCCTTTTCTTTATCTCTTTTTTTTCTCTTGATTGGTATAAAAGCTTCTTGGTACAAGATGTTGATAAATATTCAACCCTTTTTTCTAAACTGACAGGGTGCATTGAGCAAAAACTTAGGAGTATTCTGTTTTGATTATCTCTTCCTGTATCTAGTATTCTTTCCGAAAGTATTGTTCAAGTATGGCCATAGTAACAGAAGTGATTATTGGTAGGAAGTTTTCAGTTTTATTGTGGAAGACTTCTTGAAGAGGGTCAAGTTTAACATTTTGTGGGCAAGACATTAACCATGGTTATCTGTAACTAACCATTGTTAAGTTGATTCTTCACACATTCATTACATTTTGTTGCATTTGTTCTCATCTCTGTATTTTGAGTTGGTTTCGTCAGAGTATCTAATCATAAAGCTTTTCAAGTTCAAGACAAGTCCATCTTCCTCTATTCGCTCTGACTCTTGGTTTGTTATAGTATAATGAAGATGATAGATATGACAAGGAAAATAGTACTCCTTGCTTTCTGATGGATAGAAACATACTATTCTGTGTATTGAACGATAGGTGAAAAATAGAAAAATAAGTCTACATTAATCATGTTGGTCACTGGTCTTTACTAACAGTTTTTACGTATTTAAAATTATGGGTAATTATCTTTTTATTTTTTGAAAACTAGGATGCTGAAATTAATTATGAAGATCAAATTAATAAAATTACTATGGAGAAACAGGAACTTGAGTGGCAGAAGGTTGGTATTTTTTTCATAAGCCTGATAATTTTAGTATGTAGCTGTTGGGATTTCATTTTAATGGGGTGTTAATGGTGTTTGTGAATAGATACAATTGAACTGGATCTGACAATGATCTTCCATATTGCTCCTACTATTTTTGGCAATATGGTAGCTGTCATCAAGATTCTAAAAACATGAAATTTTGTTAAAAGTGTCACGAAATTTGTCAAGATTGAAAATCTTTGCTGAAGAGAGATGTAGAACTCGAAATAACAGGGTGTTGCAACTCACCAATTGAGATGTCATGACAGAACTGTATCATGGGGAGGTAATACAACAGTGTTTGCTCTATACCTGGCTTTAGCAAGTGCTAATTCTATCCCAGTATCATCAACAACAAATTCACTCAATATTTTTTTTTTTGTGGCGGGAAGGGGAAATCCAAAGAAATCTATTTTCATCAGTAAGTTACATGTTTATTGATGTCCTTAAGTGATTTGGCAGCATTTACACTTTCAAGATGAAGACTTAATTAATATGGGTTTAACATTCTTTTTAGGGTTAGGACTCATGAGGTTATACTTTAATATGAAATATATTCCCTTTTCTAACATAATTAAACCTATGACCTATGTCTCTAGATCACAGGATAAAAGGTTTCACTCAACATATTTTATGATCTCAAAAAACCCAAAAACTTCAGCTGTATCCTTGATCTTGGAATATTTAACTACTAGTAGTGAAGGAAGACTATTTCTTTCTTGGACTTCGTCCTAACCATCTTAAATTAATCACCTTAACCTGTGAATATAGTCTTTCTCAAACCCCAGAGTTAAAAGTATCCATTTTCAGTTGAGGCTCAATAAGCAAAAAGGAGCTAGACCTCTCTAACCTCAGAGACTGTGTGTTTTTTTCCTACTGGGGGAAAAACCAAAACCATGCACCAGCTTGGGGAAGAACTGACACCCTCTTCACCATACCTCCATTATTTCACTCCCACCGAGGGGCCAGGGAAAGGTATTCCTCACTGGATCTGGGTTTTATAGACGTACACTGCCCCGGCCCCTGCCTTGTATGGGAGTGGCATTCTTTAGTCCTGAATCACTGCCCTTTCCGAATGCTCTAAGCTGGGATCACTCAAGGGAGAAGCTAAAAGACACCAATGCCCTCCCTGCCGGGGGGGGCACAGGGGTAGCCTGGCATGCCCCCAGACTTGGCAGGGCAGAGCCCTGCCCACCCTTCCCCTATGCCCTGCCAGGGTCCCTGACCCCCTTTGCCCCATTGTACCTAAGTACAATGGGGCAAAGGCTGAGCCCCCTGGCATTGGGCAAGGGGTGCTCCCCCTTGCCCCCGTGGACCTGCCCTAGGTCCCCCTAGCCCCACAAAGTTGACCTAGAGCATCCACTGTGGACGCTCTAGGTCGACTTTCTAAGTTCCCCTTTAAGTTGACTTTATTTTTAAGTGTGGACACACTAAGTCGACATAAATTCACAAGTGTAGACATAGCCTGTGAGTCCTGTGGTTCCTACCCTGGCAGCCAGCTGGGGCATAGCTCTCCCCTTCCAGATTCCTATTATGAGGGTTCCCTTGTCCTTCCTTTCCCAGGGTCAGGCTTTCCCCCCTACAGGCTGCTGGGCCTACGGGCCCTAAGGCCTTTTTGGGCAAGCTTGCTCTGACTGCCTGTACCTTCCAGGTGCCAGCAGCAACAGCTGCAGGTCAGCTCTGTCTGGCTCCAGCTCTACTCCAGACTCCAAAACTCCACTTCCAAACTCCACACCCAAACTTCATGCTGTGTGGCTGCAGTAGTGACTTTTTATCTAGCGTGGCCAATTACCGTAGTGGGCCTCAGGTACCCTAATAATTGACCTAAAGTAACCCTGTCTTAATTACTAAGGAAACAGGAATTTGCTGATACTGGGGCTAATATATCTGCTCTCCACCACTCTCTTATAGCCATCAGGCTTAGCTGTCACTCCATTCATTTATAACTGTGATGGTGTCACACTAAGCCTCACATTATAAGTCCATATGTCAGAGTACATATGTGATAGCCTTGCCAGGGGTACCGCAGAAGGCAAGAAGAAATGACACACTCTGAACATATCTATAGCTCTCCAATATTACACAGATGGGACCAAATTTTTCAGACTGTCACCTCATCTGTTTGTGGCTATGGTTGGGTCCTGCAAAGGCAAGGCTATTTCATTATAATGTTTGTCAAAATGGTAACCGAGTGAATCTTACTGGCAGATGTACCACCATCACTGACTATCAAGGCTTGCTTGATTATAGTCAAAGCAACATCCTTGCCTGTTTCTGAAATATGCTGATATCCAAAATCTGCAAGGCTGTATATTGATAAATCCATTTGCATTTGTAAAGCATTGTGTACTTTACTTCTCTGGTAAATTCGATGCCATATTGGAAGAATGGTACTCCAATCTCTGTTCAGCTGATGCTCCTCCTTTCCACCATCCTGGAGAGTATACTTCCTGCCATTCATTTATAGAGGGATCCACAAAGACACATATTCAAAGAAGAAAGAACTGTTACTTACCCTGCAGTAACTGTAGTAAGTTTTCTATCTTCAAGCATCTGAAGAAATGGGGTTGCTCCCATGAAAGCTTATGCATCAAATAAATGTATTAGTCTTTAAAAGTGCTGCAGGACTCCTTTCTTGCCCTGCAATAATTGTGATTCTTCTTCGAGTAGTGACACTATGGGTGCTCCACTCAAGATGATGGCTTGTCCTTTCATCATTGACTGGAGATCTGTCATCAGTGCTCATCTAGGTCATGCATGTAGTGTCTCCGTCTACTGGCGCTGATGAGTCCTCAGCAGCTCTTCGCAGCCCACTTCAAAGAAATTGTTAATAGTTAATTTTTCCCCAGTTAAAGTTAGTCAGTTTCGTCCAAGCCACACTCATAGGGACCAGCCCCAAAGTTAAGGCACCTAAGTGTGCTGGCTGTGGCACTTCAGAATGCCCCTGCTGCTGGAAAAAAAAAATGTTGGTGCCAGCAGCTTTTTTTTTAAGGCGCTGGAGCATTCAGCTAGGTGCCACAGTCAAATTTCTGGGTGCCAAGGTGACCCTGGGATTTGTCAAGCCCTGTTTTAGTCATAGTTTAGATTATTTTACTTCAATCCTTCCTTTAAAAAAAATCCCTCAGTTTTTCCTGTAGTTACTAGTTATAGCAATACCATGCCTGGTATAGGAATACTATGCCTGGTTCTTCAGAATTCAAACGTTGTGCCTCCATATTTGAACAGACACTCTGAGTGTAATAGGTGGCTATGAGAAGGACACATTGCTCAAAAATGCATCCACTGTAAAAGCCTAAAGTCCAGAGCCAGGTGTCACAGGGATGTCTGCCTGCAACTAATTCTTATGGAAGGGTCTCTGAGACCTTCATCAGATCCTGGACAGGGTAACAGCTCCTTGGATAAGTCCCCAAAACAACACTCTACTCCAGGGGTCTGCAACCTGTGGCTCTGGAGCCACGTGCGGCTCTTTGGCTGCCCCCTTGCGGCTCTGGGCTCCCCCAACCACCGGGGTACCCTGCAGGAGGCCCATGCCTGGCTCTGGGCTTCCCCCAGCGACCAGGGACCCCACGGGCAGCCCATGCCAAGCTCCAGGCTTCCCACCCCCCTGCATAAGGGGACCCTGCAGCATGTGGCTCTCAAAACACTTTGTTATTGAAGGAATTTTCAAAAATGGCTCTTCTTATCTTTTGGGTTGCAGACCTCTGCTCTACTCCAACCTCAATGGAGCACACCAAGAGGAGAAGGTGACCTGGACTGTACAAAGGAGTTGGTACAAACAAGGCTGTAGGATCCTCCAGTAAAATGACTTCCAAATCAAGGAAGGATTCTCATAGCTATGCTAAAGAGCAGAGAGACAAACAGCTCCTACCCAACAAAGCACTTCCCAGAACAATGGCACAGACAATGGCTATACCCATTACCTCATTGCCATCAACTCAGACCATGGTGCTGATGGTCCCTCATGGCTCCGATACATGCCACCTCTACTAAATCGGCACTGATCATGACCCTGGCACACATGGCACCGATAGTGTTCAAGAGACCAGTGGCACCAATAGTGCCGACAGCACCAGTGCAAATACCCACACAGACTACTCTTACAGTGCAGACTGCAGTGCCAGCACCACCAACTGCTCTGGCAATGCTGGTTCCACAAAAACATACTGAAAAGCAGAGGCACTATGAAAAGGAGGATGAATTCTTAGCTTAGTCTTCAATTTCACCACTTTACAGCACCAACACCTCCCTTGTGCAACTTAGCCAAGGTGAACCTGTTTCATCCTCTCGTTCTCTCCTGATGACGACCATGGAGGTGAAGAGGTTACATTTCCTCCTCAACAGCCTTCCCCTAAGAGGCACCAACCCAAAGATTGTTATTATTCTGGCCATCTAGAATACCCAGGGCCTGGACCTCTGTGGTGTGCCCTCCTACTCACATACCATATGTTAGTGGTTCCCAACCTTTTCTCTGCCGTGGCACACCTTGATATCTTAAATTATTTTGAGGCACACCATCATATAGTCTCAAAATGAACCCATGAATATTTATAAGCCAATCCAGAACTCTTTGAGTAGTTTTTGAAAAATTCCATGGCACACCTGCTCTGGTGTGGATGGGACACCTGGTCTCCTTACTCCACACCACACAATAGACCATCCACCTTCCAAGGATACAGGGAAAGGTCACCCTCTCGACCTCCTCCAGCTGGACCTGAACCAATGGACACTGTGTTGGTACAAGAAAAGATGACAGAACAGGATGCACTTCCATCTGTGCACAACTCATCTTCACCAGATGAGGCCATAGTCCCACCAAGATGACAGTAAGCAGTTCTCCTTCGAGTAGTGTCCCTGTGGGTGCTCCACTCTGGGATTTGGTGCGGCCTCACGTTACAGCTCGGAGAATTTTAAAGCAGTCCTCTCTAGGACCACGCGTGTGACGCGGCAGTCTCACGCCGGCTGTTTGGCACCTTCCCAGCACATGTGGCTAACCCCCCTCAGTTCCTTCTAACCGTTCACGGTTACAGATGGAGCTTTCCATATCTCCTTCAGTGCTCGTCATTCTCCTCAGGAATTGTATATTTTATTGTTTCTTTTACTTATCTTTAGTTAGTTTTCTCTCTTATTCCCTTTGAGTTATCAGTTTAAAAAAAAATCCAATTTTCTTTTCATTACCCGTTGCCTCACGGCAATGCTGTACCCAGGATTCAAGAGATGTACCTCTTGTAGAGACGCAATGCCACCTCAGACGTCTGTATAAAGTATCTCGGAGAAGGACACCTATAACAGAAGTGTCCTCACTGCAAGAGTCTTAGCCCCCAAGCAAGACGTGATCGAGACCTGCGTCTTAAATTAATACTCATGGAAAAATCTCTCTGTCCGGCCTCTGACCCCGGACAACAGCCAAGAACCGAACCAAAATCTCAAAAGAGGCATCTAACACCACCTTTACAGACTGGGAAAAAGTAAAAAACCTGTTCTTCTTTTCACAGAACCATTAGTACCAAAGAGGCTTCAGGACCCTCAGGTACATCTGCCTCAAAACTGCACAAGCAGTCGCTCTTGGCACCACAGCGGCACGGACAAAAGACCGGCTCACACAGGTCTCCATCTGATAGACAAGCCACCACGGCACCGTCGGCACCGCCAACACCAGCAGCACCGCTGACCGTACCGGCACCGACAGACCCTAATACATTGGTGCCAATATCTCAACAGATTGAGGACATGGCGCTGCAGAGCACCGAAACTACGGTACCGAATCTGCCATCAACCACGGCACTGACAGTGACCCAGGCAGAGTCGCGTACAACGCAGACAGACTCTCCAACGATACCGGCACAGCAGATGGCGCCAAGGAAGCATTTTCAAAAGAGGAAGCATCATAGCACTGACGAGATACAGCAGCCACAATCTCCATTCTTTTCTCCCCAGGGAGGCCTCAGAATTCTCATCAGAATTTATATCTCCACAGGACTCACCGTCCCCAGTTCCTATTTCCAGTGATGACGACGATGATGAATACGAGGGAGTTAACGCGGCTCTTTCCTCACTCCAGTCAATTTCTCCAAGAAAGAAGAGATATAAATCATGCTTGTATCATGATATGATGCAATATCCATGGTACAACCCACACTGCTATGGCTCACCCCTCCCTTTCCAGCACCGTTGGCATGGATGGGATCAGCACCCATCGCCTTCCAGATCACATAAAAGACCACACGCAATTAGATCTCTTTCCTCATACTCTGGAACATGTACCAGCCATAGAGACCACCATAGAGACCATCAGGATGAAGCAGAAAGTGAGAAAGAAATGCCAGGCTCACCTTCTCTTCCGCACAACTCATCCTCATTCCCAGATGAGAATATTTTACCATCTCCGCCCACTACCGCGGATAATTTCAAGCAAGTTCAAGAATTGTTTAAGAGGGTTGCAGACTCCCTGGAGATTCCACTACAAGAAGTGGGAGTGTCACAACATAAGTTATTACGTATCTTGCAAACTTCCTCTTCATCCAAGATAGCGCTCTGTGGCAGAGTACTCTCCAACTCGTGCCACCTAATGTCCAATCCCCTGGTGTAGTAGGGCCTATGGTAAGTCAGACTCCCTGGCAAGCCCACTTCTCCCTGTCAGGGCCGTGGCTTCACTGCCCTGGACTCAGCCCTTGTAGAAGGGAAGTATTCTGCTGCCCCTGCTGCAGTGGACGAGGCAAGCCTCCCAGGCCTTGCCTAGTCTCCTTCCCTTCCTCTAACCTTCTTCTGATGTTGCTCTGGTGTTGTTCTGTTCGGCTCTGCTTCGCTTCCTCTCTGCTTCGCTTCCTCTCCTCTCCTCCAGTCTCCTCTAAACTCCCACACCTTAGCTGGTGGAGGTGGGGCTTTTTATTGGGCCAGGAACAGCCCTTAACAAGGCCCAGGTGTCCCTAATTGCCCCACAGCTGTTTCTCCTTTGCCTGCTGGGAATAGTGCTTTCAGCATTCTAGGGCTGACAAACCTGCCTTCAATTACCCTTCTAAAGCCATCTGGCCTGGCTTTGCCACACGCTCCCAGTGAATGAGGCACTAATCAAGCCCACCATCACCATCTGGCAAACTTCTGCTACAGTTCATCTGACATGCAGGAGAACGGACAAAAAATACTACATCCCCGCCAAAGATTCCGCATACCTTTTCTCTCATCCTCCTCCAAACTCACTAGTAGTGGAGGCTGTGAATCATAGGTCAAAACAACTGTACAACAGGTCAACCCCACACGATAAGGAGGATAAGAAAATGGACCTGCTGAGACGAAAAGTCTATACATCCTCCACACTACAACTTTGTGTCGCCAACTATTCAGCCCTCCTGGCAAATTATGACCATGGCAATTATTTGAAATTTGTGGATTTTATTGAGGATGTACCTGAACATAAGAAACCACAGTTCTTAGCAATAATTCATGAGCGACAATTAATCTCCAGAACTGCGCTCCAGGTGGTGTTAGATGTTGCTGACACCACAGCTCAGACAATAGCAACTGGAGTAGTAATGAGACGACCTTCGTGACTGCATTCTGCGGATTTGCCCAAACAGCTCCAATCTGGTATAGAAGACCTGTCATTCTATAAAAATAAATTATTCTCTGAGAAAATGGACAAATTAATGCATACATCCAAAGAATCCAGGGCAACGCTACGATCCTTTGGGATCTATACATCAGCCAATAGGTGTCGCTGTTCAGATACCAACCGTATAACTCAAGGTATCAATTCCAACAGCCATACCGACATACGAGCTGACGACAGGACCAATTTAGGGGCAGACAACGATCACAACGTTGCAGGCAGCCAAACAACCAGATAACAACACCACAGTCATAGCAGCCAAAGTCACAATTTTGAGGCTTTGGTCGAGGGTCCACACTTCCTTCCAGACAGATGGGAGAATCACACAACCCACACTTTCCAACACAGACTTCTCCTGTTCCACATCGAATGGGAAGAAATTACATCAGACAAGTGGGTCCTAGAGATTATCAGAACTGGCTATACCATCCCGTTCCAGTCAACCCCCACCTCTCATTCCCCTTCCCTGTCCCTTTTCAGGGATGCCATTCATGAACAGCTCCTACAACAAGAGGTGCAACACTTACTAAGATTACGAGCCATGGAACAAGTTCCAGAAAGATTCAGGGGAAAGGGTTTTTACCACCGTATTTCCTAACAAAAAAGAAGTCAGGAGGTTGGAGGCCAATCCTGGATCTCAGGAAACTAAACAACTTTATAAGAACACAATGATTCAAGATGGTAACACTCTCCACAATCATCCCAGCTCTGGAAGAAGACGATTGGTACATGGCCTTCGACCTGCAGGATGCATATTTTCACATATCCATCCATCCAGCCCACAGAAGATTCCTCCATTTCACAGTGGGCTTGGAACACTATCAATACATAGTGCTCCCATTTAGGCTATCTACGGCTCCAAGGGTATTTTCCAAGGTGCTAGATGTAGTCATGGCACACCTAAGGAAACTAAATATTACAATTTTTCCATATCTGGACGATTGCCTCAGAAAAAGCCAAAACCCAATTACAGGCATAAGAGCATATGAAAAAAACTGAAACATTATTCCACTGCTTGGGACTTATCATAAACGTAGACAAATCCACACTTATTCCTACCCAAATCATAGAATTCATTGGAGCACGCCTCAAATCTCAAAATGCAATAGCTTACCTTCCCCAAACCAGATTCCAAACCATTACCCAGATAGTGCAAACAAGACGATCGTCCCCCATGACCACCGCCCTCATGTGCAGATGACTATTAGGCCATATGGCCTCAACAACCTTTGTGGTGAGACATGCAAGGCTCCACATGTGAACACTACAGCTCTGGCTTGCAAGGGTATACAAATCCAAAAAACATCCAATTCACAAACCCTTAACAATGCCAAAAAGCATAAAAGAATCATTAATATGGTGGACAAATCTGACGAACTTACTATCGGGAATTCCATTCACCCTGGAAAACCCTACAATCATAATGATGACAGATGCATCCCTCACAGGATGGGGAGCACACATTCACAGTTACACTGTGCAGAGCTAATGGTCAAGACAGTAAACAACTCTGCACATAAATTCTGAACTAGCAGTTCGCAATGCCTGCTACCAGTTCTGCATCCTTATCTCACACAGACAATTACGAATCACGACAGACAACACAGCATGCATGTTCTATATAAATCGTCAAGGGCGGGGCCAGATCACAGTCCCTCTGTACTGAAGCCATGAAATTATGGCAGTGGTGCGTAAACCACAATATCATGATCTCAGCATCCTATCTCCCAGGCAAACAAAACGAGCTAGCAGATCGTCTAAGCAGATCCGTTATATGGGACCACGAATGGGAATTGCATCCCAAGATTCTAACTCACATTTTTCGAACATGGGGCCACCCGAAAATAGATTTATTCATGACCTCCACAAACAGCAAGTGCCTAACATTTTGCTCAAGAGCAGGTCTAGGAATAGGATCTCCAGGGGACGCCTTCACACAGTCCTGGAGCCAACATCTCCTCTACGCATTCCCACCAATACCACTGATCTTCAGAACGTTAATAAAAATTCGCCAAGATTCAGCAAGGATAATCATGATAGCACCGTTCTGGCCCCAACAACCATGGTTCACCTTAATATCACAGATGTCCATCAGACAATCGATTACCCTCCCATTATGGTGCAATCTCCTATCCCAGAGACGAGGCCAAATGATGTACCCAAACCTGCGAGCTCTATGCCTGAAGGCCTGGCTCCTACATGGTTCCACCAACAAGAACTAAAGTGTTCTGATCCAGGGAAGCACATCCTGCTCAATAGCAGAAAACCATCTACAAGATGAACATATTTACAAAAATGGAACAGATTCTCTAACTGGCGTGAGCCAAGAAATCTCACACCAACAAAAGCACCCATACCATGGATACTGTACTATCTCTTGTACTTGAAAATATCTGAAATATCAATTAGTTCCTTAAGTGTGCACCTTGTTTCCACTGCGGTTTTCCATGACAGCCTCAAGAATTCCTTGGTCTTTTCTCAACCAATTTCCACAAGGGATTCAAAACCTTTACCCTGAAGTTAAACTACCCGTCCCAACCTGGGACCTTACCTTAGTCTTGAAAACACTAACGAAATCACCATTCAAGCTGATGGACACTTGCTCTTTGACTTACCTATATATGAAGGTAGCTTTCCTGATTGCGATTACATCAGCCAGACGAGTTAGTGAAATCGGAGCCTTGATGGCACACCCACCATTCACAAAGATAAAGTCACCTTAATTCCACACCCTAGGTTCCTTCCTAAAATATCTAAGACCTTTCACATCAACCAACCTATAAACTTACCTGTGCTTTATCCAAAATCACACAACGATCCTCAACATGCTCTCTTTCATAAGCTGGATGTCCATGGGGCACTGGCATTCTACCTAGGGAGAACAAAACAGTTTAGGAAAACAGACAGACTATTTGTCTCAGTAGCTGAAAGATCTAAGCGGAAGACAATATCCTCTCAAAGACTATCTAAACTAATAACAGGTTGCATATACGAAAGCTATAAACTATCACACATTACCCCTCCAGAATGCATTCAGTCACATTCCACTAGGGCGATGGCAACCACAACAGCATTCTTACACAATATACTGATCCAAGACATATGCAGAGCAGCGACATGGTCCTCATACCATACATTCATAAAACATTATGCAATTGAACAGATAAAGAGATCAGATGCGGCAGTGGGATACTCGGTACTCTCTACTATTACAAACAATAACCCTGAAGTCCCACCAACCAATTAGAACACTGCTCTAAAGTCACCCAGAGTGGAGCATCCACAGGGACACTGTTCAAAGGAGAAAGGAAGGTTACTCACCTTGGTGCAGTGACTGGAGTTCTTCGAGATGCGTCCCCCTGTGGGTGCTCCACTACCCATCCTCCTCCCCGCTCTACTTCGGAGTTTACCAACAGCTTCCGGTTAGAGAAGGAGCTGAGAGGGGTTAGTCGTGCGTGCTGGAAAGGTGCCAAACAGCCGGCGCAAGACTGCCGCGTCACGCATGCGGTCCTATAGAGCATTGCTTTAAAATTCTCCAAGCTGTAATGCGAGGACGCGTCAAAACCCAGAGTGGAGCACCCATAGGGACACACATCTCAAAGATCTCCAGTTACTGCACCACGGTGAGTAACCTTCCTTTTCAGGACCTCTGTAAGAGAGTGACTGACAACCTGAATATTCCTTTACAAAAACTGGCAACATCTCAACATAAACTATTGAGAATCCTGCAGACTACAACATGCTCTAAGATCACCCTCTCCATGGATGAGGCACTCATGGACTCCACCAATTGTATCTGGCAAATCCTCACCACGATTCCATTCCACCTATGTACAAAAGGGCTGATAAGAAGTATTTTGTTGCTGCAAAGGATAATGAGTTCCTCTTTTCTCATCCAGCTCCTAACTAACTTGTTATAGAAGCTGATAACCAGAGAAGTAAGCAGCAGCAGAGCAAGCAGCACCACATGATAAAGACAACAAAAGGCTTGTCTTGCGTGGCAGGAAGGTCAGTACCTCTGCTACCCTTCAGTTGAGGATAGCAAATTACTCAGTGTTGCTGTCAAATTACAATCATGACACTTACTCAAAGATATCTCTGAGAACAGAAAACAACAATTCCAGTCTTTCATAAAAGAGGGACAGCTGGTGGCTAGAATTGCGCTGCAGGCTTCCCTTGATGTTGTAGACACTGCAGCTCGAACAGTTGCAACTGCAGTAGTTATGTGGAAGGCATTGTGGCTTCATTCTGTGGCCCTTCCTAAGCAACTGCCGGTGACCATTGAAGGTCTCCCCCTTGAAGAAGTGAAACTCTTTGCAGACAAGGCCAACGATGTCATGCACACGATGAAAGATTCCAGGGCCACAGTTCGCATGCTGGGACTATACACATCTGTGACAAGAAGGAGATCCTTTAGGTACCATCTGTACAACTCTTTAGGTACCAACATTATCAACAGAACAGAAGATATGATAATTCAGATTCCCGACAAAAGGTCTAGCATCACTGACACCCAAACCAACAAACATCAACGTCTCAGGCTGTCCCTCCCAAGCACAAATTTTGAAATATTGGTCAAGGGTCTGCCCACCCACCTTCAACAATCAAAGCAAGACACTACAACATCTATCATCTCGTTCAGCCACTGTCTACATCCCTTTCACCAGCACTGGGTGAACATAACATCAGACAAATGAGTACTGGAAATCAAGTACTCTGGGTATACTATCTCTTTTACCTCCATTCCCACAATCCAAACCCCTTCCTTGTCCCTCTTCAGGGACCCACCTCTCGAGCACCTTCTACAACAAGAAATAGATAATCTATTATGAACTGGTGCAATAGAGGTGGTTCCCTTCCAACACAGAGGCAGGCGCTTCTATTCCTATTATTTCCTTACCCAAAAGAAAACCAGAACTTGGAGACCCATTTTGGACTTAAGAAAGTTGAACAAGTTTATAAGACTTCAAAAATTCAGGGTGATGACTCTGGGTACAATTTTACCAGCATTGGAACACAGAGATTGGTTTGCAGCCCTCAAACTGCAGGATGCATATTTTTACATTACTGTTCACCCAGCTCACAGAAGGTTCTTAAGATTCATATTGCGCAATAGCCACTGTCAATACACAGTGTTACCCTTTGGCCTCTGTATTGCCCCCAAAATCTTCTCCAGGGTACTTGCTGTCATTGCGCTTACTTGTGCAGACTAGGGCTTACTATATTTCCATGTCTGGATGACTGTTTGATAAGGGCATGCATGTACATGGCGGCTGTTCAAGCACTTCATACACTTGACCTCATGATAAATTACAAAAAAATCTACGCTTCACCTTATGCAACAAATCGACTTCCGAGGCATGCACCTAGATTCTCTTACCACTAGGGCATTTCAACTGAAAGACAGATTCAATACCATCTTGAATCTAGAATCCATAATTCAAAACAGTCCTACCTTGATGGTACGCACATGCCTCCAAATGCTGGAACAGCGGGTGGCCACCACATTTGTAGTGCAAAATGCACACCTACACATCTGAGTTCTTCAAATGTGGATAGCAACAGTCTACAGACCACACAGACAATCCATATACAAAACTGTCATAATGCCAAAAAAGAGCAAGCAGTTGCTAAAGTGGTGGACACATCCCAACAACCTTTCACAGGAATCCCATTCTTGCAGGAAACAACTTCTGTCATGATTACCAGGCGCATAACTAATTAGAAGGGAACGCGCATCTACAAGATCTCACTATTCAAAGGAAATGAGGAAAAGAAAGTTACACATAAACCTGCTGGAATTATGTGCCGTCTGCAATGCCTGTCAGTATTTCCTCTCTGTCATAACAGGGAAGACTGTAAAAATTATGATGGACAACATGGCATGTATAAATTATATCAATCAGCAAGGAGGATCAAGATCAAACTCCCTGTGCTCAGAAGCAATGAGGCTATGGGATTGGTGCATAGGTCACAATATTCATATATCTGCAGCGTTCTTACCTGGTACTCAAAACACCAGTGCTGACAATCTGAGCAGATTATTCAGTGACAATCACGAGGGGGAACTGCACAATGAAGTCCTATAACTGATATTTCAACATTGGGGTTACCCCACAATCAAGCTATTTGCAACACCAATGAACCGCAAGTGCCTTCAGTTTTGTTCAAGAGCAGGTCTGTGTAAAGGATCCATGGGAGACACCTTCCTGATCAACTGGAACACAGGCCTTCTCTATGCCTTTCCACTGATTCCCATTATCTCCAAAACCATACACAAGGACAAAGAGAATGTAATAATGATAGCATCTCCATGGCCCATACAAACTTGATTCACTTACCTCACATGGATGTCGACAAGCTCACTGATCTCTCTTCCCCTGCTTGAGAACCTACTCTTCCAGGACAAGGGATGCATTCCCCATCCACATATGAGCAAATTACA
Organism: Pelusios castaneus; assembly: GCA_007922175.1. Classification (NCBI taxonomy): domain Eukaryota; kingdom Metazoa; phylum Chordata; order Testudines; family Pelomedusidae; genus Pelusios; species Pelusios castaneus. Next base: position 28,289,028 of record ML685785.1, on the reverse strand, counting down.
TCTAACAGTATGGCTCCTAATTGATTTGGACAAATGATACTACAGTGTTCAGAACAAGTAAGACATATTTTACTGAATAGCAGAAAACCTGCCACTAGAAAATCTTACCTGCAAAAGTGGCATAGATTCTCCTTATGGTGCCAGCAAAGAAAAATTGATGTGGCAGTAGTACCTCTCCCCATTTTGCTATTCTATCTCCAAAAACTTAAAAAATTAGGACTATGAATGAGTACACTAAAAGTACACCTAGTTGCTATTACTACTTTTCATAATTCTGTAGATGACACTACAGTTTTTATGCACCCAGTCATGTGTCATTTCTAGTTGCTATTACATCGACACAATGTGTAGGGGAACTCAGAGCACTCATGGTCCACCTGCCAAGTACAATTTTTGACAAAGTGACCCAAAATTTATTCCCAATATTGCATCACCATTCCACGTAAATCAATGGAAGTGGCCCTCCACACACTGGACGGTAGATGAGCTATAGCATTCTAGCTAGAAAAAACAAAGACCATGTAGGAGATCACCCAAACTGTTTATAGCACTGGCAGAATGACACAAAGATTGTCAAAGTGGATTTCAAGATGCATTCATTAATGTTACGCACAAGCAGACGTATCACCACACGAGGCGTCAGAACACACTTGACTAGGGTGGTCTCCATGTCCACAGCTTTTTTGTGTGTGCAGTGTTTCAATTATAGAACTATGTAAAGCGACCTCATGGTCCTTGGCCCACACATTCACAAAACATTATATTATATAGACCAAGCATCAAGAGTTGATGTAGCAAGCGTACTATCATTATTTTCTTCTGTTCCATTCACCTAATAACTCCAAAGCTCCATCCTTCTGCTAATGAGGGCACTGACTGAGAGTTACCTAGAGTGGAGCACCCCCAGGGACACTATTCAAAGAAGAGCTGGTTACTCATCTTGTACAGTAACTGAGGTTCTTTGAGATGTGTCTCCCTTTGGGTGCTCCACTATCCATTCTCCTCCTCTGTACTTCAGAGTCTATACATATAGCTTCACAGGTCATGTGCACTGAAAAGATGGCCAACAGTGCCACAAGATGTGGATGGTGCATGCATGACCTGGACGAGCTCTGCTGGTAAAAATCTCTGAAAAGGAACACAAGGATGCGCCAAGACCTAGACTGGAGCACCCACAGGGGGACACATGTCAAAGAATCTGTTACTGCATAAGGTGATTAACCATCTCTTTCTCCACTACAACACCTTTTCAATAGGCTTCTTTTGCTTCCTAGCACAGCAGCAGAGAAGCCCTGCAAGGCACTGTGTGGAGTCCAAGAAGTGCTGTAGTCTGGTTTTCAGCAGTCTCAAAGGGCAAGCTATACCCTGTTGCTGCAAGCTACTAGACTTCGCTTTGCCAGGGCGTAGAACTGGCATTCTGGAGTTTCATCCCCTTCATGAAGCCATGATGCCAACAGAGGAAGGCTTAAAAGCATGTGGATTCCTTAGGAAACAAAAACAACGAGAGTCCTGGGGCACCTTCTAGACTAACAGATTTTCTTCAGCATAAGCTTTCATGGGCTATACCCCACTTCGTCAGATGCAGATTTTGCTGTACACAGACTAACACGGCTACCCCTTGGTAAACAAGGATCCCTCAAAACAAATTCCAAAAGCTCTGGATTCCAAAAATGTCAAAAGCAGTAACTTTTCCCTTCATGAGGGAAATAATTTTCATTGTTAATGAGTAAGTAATGTAAAAATCAAGGTTTAATAATTTTTCCCACTGCCTTCTTATCTGGAGGGAAGTTTTTTTCAAATACAGGAGTTGCTCACAATGCTTTGTATTGGGCTCACTGCTCTTCTCCAACTTTGCAGTGTGACTGACCAACTGGAGAAGCTTGTTACTTCTATGAAGCTCTGTCTCAGGCAGCAGAGTAATGGGAATTGTGCTTATCTGATTTTTAACCCATAGACGACTCCATTGCCAACAAAAGTGCAGTCATTCTTAGCCATTTGTATCTTGTGAGCAGTTGGTGCCAACCTTAGTATGATCTGCTGAGTGGGATTTCACAAAATGTGTCTCAGAAGTTCATGCTGAGGACATGGAATTGCTCAGCACGTGCAATGAAAAATTAGGCATCATTTCTGTATCATGTTCAAATGTTTCACTGTGGGCAGATAAGTACAAATAACATATTGTAGGACAATACAGTTTTTCCTTTTCACTTATACAATTTGTTGTGGCGTTAAGCTTCATAGAATAGGGAGCATATCAGGAAGACAAGATAACCCATGGTTCTTCTTCGAGCGATGTCCCTGTGTGTGCTCCACATCAGGTGACATGGCGTCCAGCACTGGCGAGCGGAGCTCTTTGTAACAGTATTGGAGGAGCTGCTCGCGCGGCTCATGGCACAGCCCCTCACTCCTTCAATTCTTTTTCTACTGTCCTTGGCTGAAGACGGAGCGTCTCCTCAGCGGCAACTTTCACTTTCACTTAGTCTCTGCAAAAATTCAAAACATATACATATTTTAGTCAGTATTTCTTCTAATATTACCTAACTAACCCTTCCCCTCCACAAAGGAGGGAAGAAAAAGAGAGAGAGAGAGAGAGAGAGAGAGAGAGAGAGAGAGAACCCTCCCCCTCTACCCTGTCCTATACCCCTACTATAGGTATAGATAGCATAGTTACATACTTACTTCTTTAAATAATAAAACTAGATCCTTATAGATTCGAATAGATAACCTTATATATACTTACCTCTTCAAATAACAATAAATTAATTACTTAATTAATTAAATAATAATATAAAAAAAAAGCCCAACTCGCCGGGATTTAAGAAATGCTCCACTTGCAATGAATCCATGCCAGCCTCTGATGGACACTCTCAATGTGTCTGCTCTTTAGGGGATTCTCATGTCCCTCAAAAATGCGCTCATTGTGCTGGCCTTAGTGCCAGAGCCAGAAAGGACAGAGACTTTAGGCTAAAATTATTCCTAATGGAATGATCACTACGACCTTCTTCACATCCAGGGCCTGTAAATTCTGCTAGCCAGGAGCAAGCAAGCGGACACAAGAGAGTGGCTACATCTACCTTGAGACCAATACCACCCAGCGGGGACGCTCCCCAACTAAGAGGGACCTTACTCATGCACAAGTTATGCAACAAGAGATCAATCAATTACTGCAGGTAGGAGCTATAGAACACGTTCCCCTCAAACACAAGGGGAAGGGATTCTATTCCCGCTACTTTGAAGTACAGAAAAAGACCGGACGATGGAGACCAATTCTAGATCTCAGATCCCTAAACAAATTTGTAAAACGTCAGAAGTTCAAGATGGTAACTCTAAACACCATATTTCCAGTGCTGCATCAAGGAGATTGGTTCTCATCCCTCGACCTCAAAGATGCGTACTTTCATATAACAATCCACCTGGCACATCGGAGGTTCCTTTGTTTCACAGCAAACAATGCACACTACCAATACAAAGTCATGCCTTTTGGACTCTTAACAGCACCCAGAGTCTTTTCCAATGTTCTAGCGGTAGCTACAGCCTTCTTGCACACCCAGGGCATAAAGATATTCTCAGATCTCAACAATTGCCTACTGACAGCACAATCATGAGACATCGCAAATGCTACCACCACCCGAACTGTCACAATGTTTCAGAAACTAGGGTTGAAAATAAATATGGAGATATCAATCATTGTCCCTACACAACTTACCTTCACAGGGGCACTTTTAAATTCTATAACAGCTTCATTGCCACTAACAAGGTTCACCACATTAGTAGATCTCATCTCCTGTGTGGAGATTGCACCTTACATCACAACGAGGACAATACTACAACTATTAGGCCACATGGTGGCCACCACAAGCGTAGTACCAAATGCCAGATTACGTATGTGGGCCCTACAAGCTTGGATGGCAACGGTGTACAAACCAAATCGCCACAGCCTGAACAAACATGTCACCATTCCATCACACATAAAAGAGTCTCTAACTTGGTGGACTCAGCCTCGCAATATCCTCTGCAGAAAACCGTTCTCTCAACCGCAACCCACAATCATGCTAACAACAGATGCTTCACACCTAGGATGAGGGGCACACATCGGTGCAATGACAACACAGAGCTGATGGTCCAAGAGCGAATCAATGCTCTACATAAACATCCTAGAACTAAGGGCAGTGCGATACACTTGACAACATTTCTTACCACTAATCCGCAACAAATTCATAAAAGTGATGACGGACAACGTAGCCTGTATGTTTTATATAAATTGCCCGGGAGGAGCAAGATCCCCCTCCCTGTGCGCAGAAGCAGTCAGGCTATGGAACTGCTGTATCCACCATTCCATCACAATTTCAGCAGCCTATCTGCCAGGCAAACAGAACACCATGGCAGACACCTTGAGCAGAACATTCCTATACAGTCACGAGTGGGAAATTGATGACAATCAGTTAACATTCATATTCGGGCAATGGGGCACCCATTGCATTGATCTTTTTGCTACACATCTCAACCGCAAGTGCTGTCATTTCTGTTCCAGGGCTGGATTAGGCCCCAAATCCCTGGGCGATGCCTTTCTCCACAGCTGGTCACAAGGCCTCCTGTATGCTTTCCCCCCCATACCCATTGACCCTATTTCCAAGGTCATTCAAAAAATCAAGGCAGATCATGCACACATAATTGTCATTGCACCAGCGTGGCCCAGGCAGCTGTGGTTCACAGAACTACTGAGTCAGTTGCAACTCAAACTGATCACTCTGCAACCTTTACACAATCTCCTGACTCAGAACTCAGGCCACTCACACCATCCGGACATTCAGAGGCTGCATCTAGCTGCCTGGTACCTAAATGGTTCCAATCTCTAGAGCTACAGTGTTCAGAACCGGTACAATTCATCCTCCTAAATTGTAGGAAACCGACCACCAGGAAAACTTATTTGCAAAAGTGGCAGAGATTCCATGCGTGGTGCATCCTGTGATGAATGGAACCCACATCTGCACCTATACTTCAAATCTTGGAATACCTCCTAGAATTGAAACAAACCGGATTAGCCATAAGCTCTCAAATGGTACACCTTGTGGCAATTTTGGTGTTTCACGATCACTTCAATGACTCAACAGTGTTCAGTCATCCAGTAGTAAAACGATTCCTAACAGGAATCCAACTATTATATCCAACAATACGTTCCACTGCTCCACCCTGGGACCTGAACCTTGTGTTAAACACAATTACAAATCCCCCTTTAAACCTTTAGCATCATGCTCATTTTATCAGATGTCTTTAAAGTTGGCCTTTTTGGTAGCAATCATCTCCACAAAAAGAGTGGGAGAAATCAATGCCCTAATGTCAAAACCTCCATACATTATCTTCCACAAAGATAAGTCACTCTTAGTCCTCACCCAAAATTTCGCCCGAAAGTAGCTTCAGATTTCCATATTAATGAACCCATTCATTTACCTACCTTTTATCCGAAACCGCACAGAAACTCCCACGAAGCGACTCTACACACCCTCGACGTCAGGCGAGCATTGTCATTTTACCTAGATAGAACAAAAACATTCAGAAAATCTAACAGACTCTTCGTCTCCTTTGCAGAAAGATCCAAGGGAAACCCTATTTCAAATAAAAAACTATCTAAATGGGTAAGAGACTGTATACGTACCTGCTACGAGTTGAACGGTCGACAACCTCCTTCAGGAATTCGAGCCCATTCCACACGGACGATGTCAACAACCATCGCCTTGCACTGTCAGATATATGTAAAGCGGCCACCTGGTCGTCCCTTCACGCATTTGCCACTCACTATGCAATAGACAGAGCATCAGCACACGATGCTAATGTGGGTAGGGCTGTTCTTTCATCAGTACACCAAAGTCCCTCCTCCAATCTGGGGTAACTGCTACATAGTCACCTGATGTGGAGCACACACAGGGACATCGCTTGAAGAAGAAGAAGAGGTTGCTTACCTATAGTAACTTCTGTTCTTCGAGATGCGTGTCCCTGTGGATGCTCCACTACCCTCTCTCCTAAGGAGTTTTATATATGTTACTCTGTAGTAGAAAAAGAACTGAGGGAGTGAGGGGCTGTTCGTGCGCTCGGCTGCGCCACGGGTGGTGCGAGCCGCTGCGGCGCGAGCAGCCCCTCCAATACTGCTGCAAAGACCTTCACTCGCCAGCGCTGGACGCGATGTCACCTGATGTGGAGCACCCACAGGGACACGCATCTCGAAGAACAGAAGTTACTATAGGTAAGCAACCTCTTTTTTATGGTCCATTGCTGAGAAAAAGGACAGCATCCAGGTCTCTGAAGCTCACATCTTGCGCTGTACAATTCTTCAAAGTCTCTGTATACACATCCTTTATTTCATTTGAACAACTCTGTCAGTGGCATGTTTGAACAGAAACACAGAAATGACTATATTGGAATCAGAGCAATTATCCATTGAGTCTGGTATTGTTTCAGATAGAGGCCATTAGTACCTTCTTCAAATGAAGGTATAAGAAACCTTGTTACATTTGTCATTCCTGAAACAGCTGGTCCAAGGTGCAAGAAACCCTATTGCTCCAGAAATAACTTGTCCACAAAAGAATTTTCCTCCTATCTCCCAGTAGTTAGAGTTGGGTTTATGTTCTGAAGTGTTAAAGTTTATATCCCTAACAAAACCAGAGAGTAGCCAGAGGTCAAAGCTTCTCTCAGGGACAATGGAAATAATATCCCTGGCAGAGAAGAATCTGCTGCCTTTCAAGACAGATCACATAACAATACAGAAGAGAGGAAAAGAGAGAGCTAAAGTCATTCTCCAAGTTTTCTGCTGATCTGGAAGGCATGTTTCAGCTCATTGGACATTGTCTTTTGCATATGCAGGAAAGACCAGCCATCTTTAAGTAGGGACCCGTTCTTCATCTGGACCTGGACCACTTGCCATTAACAACTTGGGCACCAAAAGAGAAGTGTATTTTAGGAGAAATTCTCCACTAGCCTCATTGACACATTTTGGTGTTCAGAACAGAACTCAACATAGAAATTTCATTCACTGATGTACTCAAGTTTCATTTCTGATGGGAGGGGAAACAGTGAGCTTTTTGAGATGGACATTTTGTCTTTGTAATGTTTGTACAGTGCCTAGCACAATGGGACTCTGTTTATTTTGGGTGTACTGTAATACAGATGCACCAATAAGTAATAATTACAACATTCTTGTGACCTCAGCTATACTTGGGTTTCTTATGGATGAATATTTAGGGTCCTACAACAAAGTATTATTGAAAAGCTGGGAACTAGCCATAGTCATGTTCTTTATGCATGCATGTTGGACTGCTCAGCTGGGAGTGTGTGTCAAGATTCATGTGCCTGGCCAGATTACACAAACCTACAACTGACTTTTCTAGTTGCCCATGCCTCTGAAAGACAGGTTTCAGAAATACTCCCTCTGTGCTGTTATCATGTGGAAAAGATTATTACTATAGCTCTTTTCTTTTCAACAGGTTTTTTCCCCTCAAAATTATGGGGAAATAATTCTCTCATCATTTTGTTCCAATCCTTAGTATGCCTACACATTTCTGTAGCTCCAAAAATAAATCTAAATTTATGGAGTACACATGCCACTTGTACACTGTTCAACTGATTCTCTCCAGAATGACAGGCTTTATGGCCTTAAAGTTGCTGAAGGCAAGATGTTAAAATCCTGCACCATTTGACATGCTAAGACTCTGTGAAACCATTGTCTTAGGAAAACAAGACTGCCTTTACAACATCCATAATGGCATTGTATAAAGAAAGTATCTGAGCCCCATCTGAGGAAGATTTTGCAAAGTATGTTTCCATTCCTCTGCAGAGGCATCTTTTGATAGGAAAGTAGTACTGGGTTGGTTCCCAGATAATTCCTTAAATTGCAAAGTTTTTACTTTATGTGGAAGAATTTATATTTCTTCCTATTATTCCACTGTAATAGTAATAATTTTAAATTTTGCCTGTTTTCCTCCATACTTCTCAAGGCATGCAGCACAATGAGAAATTTCTTACCCGATAGTTTTCTCTGCTAGTAACTACTCCTTTCATTTAATCCAGACTGTAACAAACTACATATCTTCTCCAAATAGTCTTAAACAAAAATTCAATTGAAATTAGCTAATAGAGTTTCAAGTTGTTGCCTTCATACTAATAATTTGCTGCTGGAGTGTTTTTACGGCTTTGGAAGAACTTTTCTGGTGGCCTGCAGTAAAAAGTAGGGCTTAATGCTGTCACCTCCAGCAACAACAACAGCTCTGGACTGCCTCCAAATTCCACAGGTCAGAGGCATTACCCATTTGTTTTGAATGAGGAGAGAATCTGCTAGCAGAAAGAAAATTACCAGGTAAGACATTTCTCATTCAAGATATTCAGTTTAGGTAATTTATTTTATTCTTTTTTTCCCTAGAACCTACTTAAGAAAGAATCAAAATAGCAGTTTTTTTCTTAAAATACTATTTCTGTTACTGAAAGAGTATAGTAAGAGTCAGAACATTATAGTTTGACCTAATTTAAATTATTTCCATTGAGCAGGAAACTCTGCAGCATGAGAAAGAAATATTAAACAAACAACACAAAGAAGCCATGGCAGCTTTTAAAAAACAGGTAATGAACTGAGACTCTTTAACTCTGATAATAATATTTTCAAATATTGTGGTCATAAAACCAAATTATCTATCAAGTAGTATTCAAACTTTGTATTGCTGTATATAAAATATTATGCTACCTCCCTACAAGACAGCAGTAAGTCCTTTTTTTTTATTTTCAGATGCACAAAACACACATTTTAATTAATACTTCCTACAGCTGTATCAGGGAGAGGGAGAGAGAGAATGTTTTTTTTTTTTTTTACAGAAATTTCAGAAAGCAAAAAACAATGGTGACCAGGAAGAAATAGTCAACTAAGTCAAAAGAAAAATATCCACTTCAAAAATACATTCAAGAATATTATTCAGATTTAAATATTAATGCAAACAGAGAAGAACAAATAGAATTTCTTTGGGCCTAATTAAGTGTAATTATAATGTACTTTGGGCCAGATCCTCAGGTTTGCCAGAGCAGTGCTTGACACACTGGGAGTCTCCACCTGATCTGTGGAGGTTGCTGGTTACTGAATTGCTCACTGGTATAAGTTAACACTTCTCTAACTTGTTCTGATGGATAACTGCTCTAAAAATAATGTTGCAGTGGGTAGGATTGCTGAAGTGCATTGTGCTTTAACCCTGGCCCTGACAAACCTCCACTTGAGGGAACCAGCAGCCGTTGAGGAGTCGCCTAGAGCTATAGAAATCTTCAGGGCTGCCTTAAGGCAGCTTTAAGTACCATTATTTCACACCAGAAGTGTGATTACAGATACTTAAAATTTGGCACATTCTTAAGCAACTTATTGAATTGGGTTATCTGCTCATACTAGGTCAGGCCCTTATTTTTAAGGTTTTAGACATAAGTGGCATTTTAATATAATGGTCTAATTTTTTTCTTCTACTTTTTGGACCATGAAGTACAATCCTTATACTTTCTTTTAAAGTTTATTTCCTCATTGCCACTATTTCAATTAATCACGTATCTCAAAATAAGTGAGACAAGGTGGGTGAGCTATCTTTTATTGGACCAACTTTTGTTGGTGGAAGGGACAAGCTTGCAAACTCCCCAGAGCTTGTCCTCAGGTTTGGGAATGTATACAAGAGTGGTCAAGATTAGCTAAATACAAAGTGGGGCAAATTGTTAAGCATGAGGGTCCACACGTTGTAGGACACTATTAAAATGAAGTGGGCAATCAACACATCTTCAGTCATAGGATAAAAGAGGGTAGTAGTCAGCAGGGTATGCTACAATTGCAAGTTGTTGTAATGAGCCATAAAATCAGCATCTCTTAAGTCCATAGTTTTTAGTGTCCAGCAGAGTTATGAATTAAAGTCCCCAGGCTTTGTTTTTTTTTTGGTTGGTGTTTTGTTGGTTTCTTTTGAGTATAAGGACTGAGAAGTCAGATATGGATAGAATGGCTTTTTGAAAAGTGTTCACCTATGGGAGACTGGGCATTTTTGTCTTTTTATAATTTTTCTTTCTTTGTTCATTTGAGAGTGTTGTGATTGTCTGGGTTCACTGACATAGTTGTTAGGGCATTTGATGTCCTAGTTGAGGCACACCATATGCTATGATAGGATTCATGGATGTTGAAAGGTGTGTTGTAAGAGGTATTGATCATTGTAACAATGGAGATATGTCTGCATATTTTTGGATCTGTTGTTCTGGTTGGGTCTGGTGCTGCTTTGAGTTTGTCCTGGTCCATGAGGAGTTTGCTTTCAGTGATGAACTTGGCGAGGTTGTGGGCTTGCTTGAAGGCCAAAAGGAGGAGATTCAGGGAAGACTTTTTTCAGGATATGGTCCCCATTAAATATGGATTGTAATTGTTTGATGATTATGAGATTCTGGGGTCCAATCCAGACAAGTGAGGGTCTGTGTCATGCCTGCCCTGCAACCTTGGGTGCCTCACAAGCTTCCCTCCTGTAGCTTCCAACTTTGGTACACCCCAGCCTGTCACAACCATCAGCCGCACTCTGGCTTCCAACAGCCTTGGTTGCTATTTGCGGGGTGACGCCAATACCCTTCGATTCCAAATTTCCCTCCTGTCCAATACATGTGTTCTTCTTTGAGTGATTGGACACGTGCATTCCATTCTAGACATGTGTGTGCCCTTTACAGAGTCACTGGAAATTTTCCCCTCAGTGGTACCCGTTGGGAAAGAAAGTTCCATCAGAAATCACCTTTCAAAAATCAGGGCCCCAGATGAACTCCCGGCTCTGGTTCTGATGCAGCTGAGACTAAGGACTGTCTCTCCATATCAGTGCAATTTGCCTGGCCTTCCTACCTCACGTTAAAGGCAGAAACTTGGCTATTCACATGGACAACACTGCAGTCACATTTTTCCTCATCCGGCAGGGAGGAGCTTGCTTTTCCCTACTTCCTTTGTGAAGAAGCCATGCAGCCATGGGAGTTTTGCATAGCCTACTCAAACTTGAAGCCTTTTACCTTCCAGGAATCCAAAATGAGTTGGCAGATTGTCTCAGCGAGTCTTTTTCTGGTCACCACAAGTTGTCACTTCACCCAGATGTGGCAAGCAATATTTTTGGGCACTGAGGAACTCCCCAGATAGATCTATTTGCAAAAAGATACAACAGGTAATGTCACCAATTCTCCCTGTGGGGAGACAGTTCGAGTTCTATCACAAGGCCTTTCTCTTACCTTGGACAGAATATTTTCACTGTGCATTTCCCCCTTTTCCAACCGTGAACAGAGTGCTACTAATGATCAAGGGGGACCAGGACAGGATATTCTGATAGCCTTAACATGGGTCTGCCAGCACTGGTTCTCTACACTTCTATATCTTTCAATGGCAACTCCAGTCCTGATTCTCTTACACATGGACCTTATTTCCCAGGACTGCTGTTGGCTGCTTCACCTGAATCTGAGCTCCCTTTATCTAATGGCGTGGAAGCTCCTTAGCTAAATCCCAGAGAGCAGGATTACTTAGAACAAGTTCATCAGGTCCTACTAGGTAGTAGAAAGCTTTCCACCAGCACTACTTCCCTCTCAAAGTGGAAATGGTTCTCTGTTTGGGCATCCCCCTGGGGAGTCTCACCCACATGTTTGTCTGTACAAGACATACTTAGGTATCTTGCACCTGAAACAGGAAGGCGTGGCAGCCTTTTACATCAAGGTTCACCTTGCAGCACTTTCCACTGTCTGGTGGATAACTGGTCTCTTTTTGCAAATGACATGTCTGTCCAATTTCTCAAAGGCCTAAAAAGGTTATACCTTCAAGTAAGTCATGTGCTCCAGCCCCCTAATCATTTTTGTTGCCTTCTGCTGGATTCTTTCCAATCTGTCTACATCCTTTCTGTAGTGGGGGCTCAAAACTGGACACAGTACTGAAAATAGGGCCTCATCAGTGCTGAGGGAAATAATCATTTCCCTTGATCTACTGGCAGTACTCCTACTAATGCAGCCCCATATGCACCTAATGGCAATATGCTTATAAAAGGCTTGGTCAGAACCTTCCCACTTGTCAGACTCATGCCATAATGGGATCTTAACTTGTTCTCTCAGTTCTCACAGGACCACTCTTTGAAGCTATGGCAATGGTACCATGACCCACTTTTCCATAAAAGTTGCATTCCTTCCTAGTAGCTATCACTTAGGCCAAGTGGGTCAGTGAACTAGCAGCCATGAAGGCACACCCTCCCTACTTGGTTTTCCACAAGGAGAAGGTTTCACTGTGGTTATGCTCCAAATTCCTCTCCAAGATTATGTCCGAATTCCATTTCAACCAATCAGTCCACTTATCTGTATTTTTTCTAAAACCACATGCCCCTCCCCATAACAAGAAGCGACACTCCCTCAATGTCAGACATGACCTGGCATTCCACCTACAAAGGAAAAGACGTTTTAGAAAGTCTTTGAGACCCTTTGTTGCTATGGCAGAGAGATCAAGGGGCCAATCCATAGCTTTACAAAGGATCTCTAAGTGGGTTTGGGCTGCATACTGTTTAAATACTTGAATGCTATAAGATATCAAACTTCCCTACTCCTTAGTGTGTTACAATTCATTCTGCAGAGGTGCAGGCTGCCTCCATGGCTTTGTTATTGGATGCCCCATTGCAGGACATTCGCAAAGCCACAACATGGAGATCAGTCCACACATTTACACTACACTATGCCCTGATTCAAGCAACTGCCATGGATACAGCAGTAGAACGAGCCATCTTGCAAATGGCTGTACCATTAGCTCTCTGCACCCACTTCCACACTGATCACGGCTTTCTAATCACCCATGTGTGGAATTTACATGGGGACCATCACTCAAAGAAGATGAGGAGGTTACTTATTGTAATTGGAGCTTCTTGAAGATGTGTGGTCCCTATCTATATTCTACTATCCACCCTCCTTCCCTTCTGTTTTGGACTTGTTTGTGTTATGTTCAGAAGACTCACATAGCCCCTTATGCCCTCAGTCGGAAATACAGAGAGAGACACTGTAGATACGTAGGTCAATAGACGCAGCTTGGAGAAAAATTCCCAATTCAAAACTTCCCAACCATGGGTGGAATAAAGTTAGGAACCACACATTTCACCCCGTTACCATAAGTAACCTCCTTTTTTAGATGTGATGGAAACATATATTCTACAACCCATCTTCCCTCCCCCGTGCATCAGACGCTATACTTTTGACATTCTTTGTGAAGCAGCTGAGGGGGTTGTGGCAGCTCTGCATCATATATAGTCGGGGAGGGGCTATAGCTATAAGGCACGTGTGCTGCTCTCCCTACATGGCTAGGAGGCATGAGTGTCGTTTCCACCGTAAGTACTCCTAGGCAAAATTCTCTGGCTCCAGTGCACTAGGTGTGTGCACAACTGCATCACATCTCAAGAACTACAGTTACAGTAAATAACCATTTTTTTTATACCTGCAATTTTCCCTCAAAGTTGTGGGTTTTTTTGTTGACTATATATATTATGAATCATTTACAAGGACTTAAAAAATGTCTGGAGTACGTGTCCTGAGGTTTAAGATTACCCCTGCACATGGTACCGTAGGATTTGATCCACAGTTATTAGATTAACAGACCTTCTACCACAGAAAAAATAAATTAGCATGTGAAGAAAATTTTCCTTTCCAGCTTTAGGATAGAAAGGGGTTTTTGGTTCATTCGTTTGTTGCTACTGTAGAACTGTAATAAAAGTAAAGTGCTTATATTGTTTTGTGTACTATAAACTATATTCTGTTGTCAGAGGATATGAATAAAATTAACCCTACATGTTCCATTGTCAAAGTCTAGAAATAAAATTAATACTACAGTGGCTAAAATATAGTATTTGTTGTTTTAACATATCATTTAAAATTTTATCTATTATTGGCAATGAAGTTGCAAGCAAGGATATTTACTATGGAAGAAGAAAAGGTACTGTGTGTAATTGTATTATTTCTATATCTTTCAATGTAACAAATATGTGACAGGTGTGTTATAAAATTTAAAATGTGCATTACGTGTGTTTTGAGTATAAACTACAAAAGATTGTGCAATAATAATAAATTATTATTAATACCTAGAGGACCCATATGATATTAAGAGTGTTACGTGTTGTGCAAACATATAGTAAGAAAATAGTAATTTTGCTTAATGCTTATAGTATACTAGTTTAGCTGCACAAAAATAAATACTAAATTAATCCTAGAATGAAACATACTGACTGTTTTTGTAAGGGTTCCCTGGCTAAATTTTGGTTTAAGTAATTTGCCTAAAATTCTTCTTGTTTCAGCTGGGTAAGGTATTTTTCATCTGACCTTAACTGTTAAAGTGCACTATCTTAAATGGTTGCTGAATTTAACAACAACGGTGGCCTCATTTTAGTACTAAATAAGGATCCCTGTGCAGTATATAGTTTATGCTTTTATTTAAATAGCTGACTACTAAAGTTTTTGTGCATGCACACAATGAGTTATACACTTTTGGAAGCCAGCGTCTCAGTCCTTCTGAGGCAAAACTCACACTGACAAGTAAGAACAGCAGGATCAGACCCCAAATTTCAGATCCTTCTGGATATTGGCTAGTACAATATTAATACTAGAATCTCAACTCTGGTATATAATATTTTTAACACTTTGTGATATTTGCATTGCAAGCCTTATATTTAATCTATAAACTGAAAGATTGACAGGAAAACAGTAGGAATTTTCTGATATGTCTTCCCAATAATGTCTCTCTTGTAATACTATAGTATTTTTAATACATGATGCTTCATACTTGAGTACTTTATAATAGTCACATTTTAAAGAAAATAAACAAAACAAGTAAATTACATTTTAAAATATTAAATGTTAAGCTTGTGACAAAAGAAGAAATTTGAAGTCAATAATAACTCTTTACACTTCCTCTTGTACTGTTAATATATCATAACTTAAGGAAAGTAAATCAGCTGTAACATGAAAGTTCCTGTTTTTATGTAAATTTAAATGACAACTTTAAAATTATTTGTGGTGTTCTGTATTTAGAATTTAAAAAAAATTAATCTTGATAATTTTCACTGTTTTCCTTTGGTATAAGATTTGGACATTACAAATGTGTGGATCTTATATATGAAAAGGGCACCTGTAGTTTTTTGTCTCGGGGAGACTCCACGGTGATGAATAAAAGAGTATATCTGATTTTTTTTTTTTTTGCAGCCATCTTCCCCAATATTTGGCCAAGCAACAAATAGATATAACCTGCAAAGGAGTGTGTTTGATTTCACTTATTATTGAAGAAAGAATATTACTATAATACCATTTAATTACTCTTTTCTCTTCAGTATCATTAATTGACCTTCCGAATACTTTTTCTCCAAATTTTAGTCTGCTTTATTGGTCATGAATCATGATACGTTTCCTGCTACATGTAGATGAACCCATTAGTTGCTTTGTTTAAAAGTAGTTTCTAGTGTTACTTATACATCTTGGACTTCGCATAAAATCTTTATAACCTACAAATAGGAGTATACATGTTACACATTATATTGGAATTTTAAGGACTGGTACACTAAAAAACAATAATACAAAATGTGATGTGAATACATGGGCCTTTGATTATGTTTCATGTTGAAACAGTACAAGCTACATACATTAAACAAAAATAAGTCAGTCTTAAACTGAAATAAGAGTGTGTACAAAGGATTTTGCATTTGTTTTAATCATTATTTACACCAACTTAAGTTAAATTGGAACAATTTTCTCATGTAAACAAGTCCTTAGACCTCATCTACAGAGAACATTGCTCTGGTTTACTAAAGATATGTTTTTAAGCCAATACAATTAAACCAGTGTAAATTTGTGTGTGGACTCCCTTATTTCAATTTACTATCATCCATTTCTTACAGGATTAAGCAAAATCACTACAATAAATTATTTAATGAAATAAGAATGTCTGCAGACAATCTTGCATATGTTTACCTAAATCAGTTAAAAATATGATGAGTGTAAAGCAATGAGTGCCTTCAATGGTTAACATCATCCACTTGATGGAGTGGAGAGCTCTTTTTAGGTTGTACAGGAGAGATTCCCAACCTGTGGCCTGAGGGCCAAAAGTGGCCCATAGGGGCTTTCAAAGTGGCCAGAGGCTCTCCTACTTCTGGCTGCAGAATGGAGCCACTGCTTAAAGACTGTCAGAGCATATTTTTGAGGCGCTAAAAAAACGAGTGCGGGCTCCTTGCTGCAGCCAAGGGGATGAGAGATCAGCGCTCCCTTCCTCTCTGTGGTAGCAGGGAGCATGGCAAAGCACTTGGCCTAGGTCCAGAGGCACAGGGTTCTCTGCTGCAGCTACGGGGATGGGAACACTAATCTCCCATCCCCTTGGCTGCAAAAGGGAGCCACTGCCTAGGGACCCAAGTAGAACACACAGGGCTACAGGATGCATGCATTTTCCGTGCTGCAACCAAGGAGACAGGAGATCAGTGAGGAGAGAGCCTCCTTGCTGTACTCTTTCCATCTGGCTGCAGTGGGGTTGGAGACTTGTTAGTGGAGACTGGTGGCCCTTCAGGACTGTAAAAATGATATCTGTGGCCCTTGAGCCAAAAAGGTTGGGAATCACTGTTGTACAGCATCTCCACACACTTCTAGCTGTCAGCCTGGTTCATGTTTTCCAATTTTTTTTGACGGTGGTGAAGAGTCATATGTTGCATTGATTTGTATCATTATTACAACACTCAGTAATCACTTTGATTTGTACTAATGTAACTGAATGAATAAATGGACCCATCCTGTTTTAACACAAAGGACAAATTGTACACTAATATCATATGCATTCTATTGAAGTAATTTTACTCACACAGATTATTTCAGGAGATTGCATGAAATATAGGTCAGTGCATAATTTAACCACAACATTTTGGAAACTGTAAGAGAGAACAGACTGGAGCTGACAATGTTGTTCCTGGGGCAAAGGTCCAGATCTTCAGATATTTGTTTCCTAATTACAATTGATTTCAATGGAAATTGGAAGTCTAAATACCTTTGATGATCTGGGCTGAATTCTTTAGGCTTGATTCTGCTCTCGCATCTGGAGCAATTCCATTGAAGTGTTTTAGAGTTACATAGGATAATTGAGATCAGAATCTAACCCCATGTCTTTGCTGACTAAGAAAATAGAAAAAGTTGTTTCTGAGAAGACCTTGGTTCAGTTTATATGAAATATGGGTCTACACCACAGGTGTCAAACTTAAGGCCCACGGGCCGGATCCGGCCCGCCAAGGGGCTCTTATCCGGCCCGCAGAGCCCTGCACAGCTCTCCCACGCCAAAAGTGTCAGGCACTGGTAAAGTGCCTGCAATTTTACTTTTTGTCAGCAGAGGGTGCTCCTCCACTCTAGAAATACATTGGAGGTGCACCCTCTGGTGGCAAAAAGTAAAAACTGCAGGCGCCTTTACTGGCAGCTTGCAGATTCCGGGGGCTGTGAGCAGTGGTTTTTTTCAGCGGGGTGGGGCGTGGGGGGCTGCCTAGCTGGGGACCTTACTTTGAGGCTGGGTACCTAGCAGGGCAAAAATTTTGTTGATACCTGGTCAGGGCCTTTTAAAATCTGCCACCCTGCAGAGCCAGGCAGTGGCCCAGGGCGGAGAATGGCCTGGCCAGAGAACTGACTCTAGGGGTTGGATTGAGCCCCTTTGAGCCAGGGAAGTGGGAAAGAGGGGGCTGGGGAGCTGTCTCCATGGGGTGCGGGGGCTGGGGAAGGGGTTAGGGAACTGGCACAGGAACAGGGAAGGGAACGGGCAGTGCAGCAAAGGGGAAGAGGTTGGGGAGCCCGTGCAGCAAAGGGGAGCCCGCAGGGCAGGGGAAAGGGAAGGTGTCAGAGAACCTGCGGGTTTGGAGAAGGGAAAGAGTAGCCCACGCTGCCCCAAGCGCAGCAGGGAAAGAGGTCAGGGACCCCAGGTGGTACTGTGCTGGTAAGGGGTCAGGAAGTCTACCTGGACATACCTCGGCCCCCGGATGGTCCTGACTTCCAGTGTGGCCCCTGACACTGAATGAGTTTGACACCCCTGGTCTACACTGTGGTGGTCTGTTTTTCAATATCTTGTTTCAAAACTGGGATTATTAGTTAATCCCTGCGTTTGTGCTTCACATTTCTCTGCCAGAGAGGAAATAATCCAGTTGGAGTCCAGAATTCCCTGACGAATATACTCCTAAATGGGGAAGAAACACCATTATGTTTTCGGTTTTAGTTCCTTTTTAGCAGATTTCTAAATACTCCAGATATTGACTTAACTAAATGGTACATGATTATTTTGCATGCACATTGTTCTCCATAGTCAACTATCGTATTAGAGTAGTGCTTTATTTTCTTAAAACTTGTTATTGATAAATATTTGTCATAATGTGTTTCGTTTTTCCAAATAATAAAGTATGACTTCTGGTTTAAAGGGCAAATATCAGTTTGCTATAGAAACAAAAGAAAAAGAAATGGATGGACTGAAGAAAACATTAAAAACATTACAGGTAAATTAACTTTACTTAACATTAAAAATATTGCATGTAAAAAAACTTTACAGGTAAATGCAGTACTCATATAGCTTTATTTGTTGTTGAGTAGAAATCTTTCATTTATTCTTTGTTTTTAAAGGGGGTCTTCTGGAAGTTCTTACTTTAATTTTTCCTGTACTAGTGCACCTTACTTCCGAACAGGCAGGTGCAGCTGCTGTCTGGGTTTCCCTCACCAGTCTGCAGTCTTGCTTTATTTCTCAAGGTTTTTTAATTTAGTTTTTCCCTTCTAAGAGAACATCTAGGGAAATAAAAAGTACTAATGAAGTATAAAACACACTAATTTTCTCTCTCTGGAACATAGCCTTCTTCGTTCTCTGAAGACTACAGAGAAGTGAAGGAGATCTTCCCCCTACTCTCTGAGGCTATGTCTACACTAGAAAAGTTAAGTCGACTTAACTTTTCTAGTGTAGACATAGCCTCAGAGAGTAGGGGGAAGAT
>ML685785.1:28197138-28269630 GCA_007922175.1 Pelusios castaneus | reverse complement strand
GTCTACACTAGAAAAGTTAAGTCGACTTAACTTTTCTAGTGTAGACATAGCCTCAGAGAGTAGGGGGAAGATCTCCTTCACTTCTCTGTAGTCTTCAGAGAACGAAGAAGGCTATGTTCCAGAGAGAGAAAATTAAAGTCGACTTAACTTTCTAGTGTAGACATAGACTCTTGTCGACCTTATTAAGTTGACTTAACAAGGTTGACTTAGGCGCTGATTCCCATCCACACTGGCTTAAGTCGACCTAAAATGAGGAGTTATTAAGTTGACTTAACCTTTCGTTACGTTGACTTAAGTAAATGCTTAAGTCGATTTAAGGAAAGCCCAGTGTGGACGTGGCTTTGTTTAGGTCGACTTAAGCCTCCTTAAGTCGACCTAACTCATAAGTGTAGACGGACCTTGAAAGCCTTGGCCTGTGACTACTAAACAGGTGCTCACCATGAACCACAAGCCCAGACTGTTACTTTTGTCCCTCCACCTATTTTTTCCCACAAGTTTACCATTTTCTCCACATAATCCACAAATTACAAACATTTGTCACTGAAACTCTGATTCCTGCCTGACAGTAACTATTTACACTGATTGAATTTACCACTATTTGAAATCAAGCTATGCATTTCAAGCTGTGATCTATAGCATTTTACTGTATTTATACGAAGCATTGCATAGGTGCAGCGATGGGGAAGGCTGGCCACAATGGTTGGAATAAGGGCAAATATTCAGTGTAGACAAGGGTTTTGAAAAAAATATATTGGAAGGTAGCTAATGATTACTTTGTTCTTCAAGACATACAGAAAAATGAGATAAGAGAGCAAGAGTATAGGGAATGTTTGGTTTAGGGAATGAGAGAATTTCTGACAGTGTTACTTGTTTCCTTCAAATCTCAAATTTTGCCAAGTCCTAATTATTTTCCTACTTTTGGCTGAGTATTCTAGTAATTTATTCTGTTCTGAGCAAGAAGGTATTATACTTCAGGTGTTCCTCAAATGCAGATTAACTAGAAGGAGAAGTTTCAGTGAAACTGGTGGCATTGTCCTGCTAATTGTTCTAGAATACCTTTTGCAACTCCTGGAATTTTGACATTTCTGAAAATGACTGTTACAAGTCAGCTTTAAATATTATTTTAACTCCAGTATTGACAGCATCAGGTTCTTCATCTCTAGCTCTCACTCTTTAAAGGACTTCATTAATAAAGAATTAAAGGGGGGGGGTAATATAATTAATACCAATCAATGTGTGTTTATAGAAAACATCCTGTCAAATTAACTTAATATCCTTTTCATGAGATTACAAATTTGGTTTATAAAGGTAGTCATGTTGATGTAATAGACTTCTGTAAGGCACTTCACTTAGTAATGCATGGCATTTTGATTAAAAAACTAGAATGATATTAAATTAACATAGTACACATTAAATGGATTAAAAGCTGGCTAAGTGATAAGTCTCAAAATGTAATTGTAAAAACTGAATCATCCTCAAATGGATGTCTTTCTAGAGGGGTTGGTTCTTAGTCCTGCAGTATTTAACGTTTTTATAATTTGGAGAGGGTTACAGAAGAGCCATGAGAATAACGTAATTTAGGAGCCTGTTTTATAAATCAGAAGATATTAGGAAGGGCACTCATTTCACTGGTGTTGGCATGAACTAATACTGGCAAATGAATTTCGAAATGGTGATGATAGCACTCATATACCAACATCATAGCATTGAACATTGCTGACAATCATCTGAACAGAGATCTTGTATTGATCCCTGCTGCCCTATATGCACAAGTCCCAGACCATCATACAAGCGGCTCAACACATTCAGACTAGTGTTGGCACAGGTAAGTGATATTATTTGTGGATAGACACCCAAAATCTTGATACTGTGGCTCAACTTTATCATAAATACAGCATCTGACACTATTTTTATATATGTTTTTGTGGTATTGAAAGTTGGGTACATAGATTTCTTGGCTAACTAATATGACTTAGTTTTAGGTTAACTTTTTTATAAGAGGCTCACTATTTATAGTGTTATTGGAGAATGGATGCATAGATTCCTTCAATTGGTGTTACGATTTACCCTTAAAACGTGTTCATATTTATTCTATTTAAATAAATTGAGTAGCTAAAATGTGGTCAGAGCTCTGTATCTGAATGAAACTCAAATCAGATTCCAAATACTCCCTCCATTCATCTCTCTCACTGCATACTGTCCTTCCGGAGGGAAAAAAGATAATGTAGTTCTTATCAATAAACTCTTAAAGGAGGGAGGATTAGTCTAAAATTCCAGTTTGAGTTGCTATACTTTGTTCTTTCTCCTCCTCTATCAGACCCTGATTCAGAAAAGTCCTTAAGCATGTGATGAAGGAAGAATTACTCTAAATGGTGTAATGACATTTTTTTAATAATTTGCCAGCATTGAGAAAAAAGTAATTATAATTGTTGTAGGTGTTTTTGTGGTTCATCCTAATGTTTGAGTAGAATTCTCTGTATTATCATAAAGGTAATATTTTAAACAGTAATCATGTCTTACTGTTTTTCAAACTTTAATTTGTTTATATTAGAATTGCTTTTGTAGCAATGAGTAACTGGATCTATGGTTATCAATGTTTCATTACATATTTTGGTTTTACTAACTTTACTTTATAGATTCATGTCTTTGGGTGTCATACTCTACATATTTAATCATGTGGTTAATGCTGAGAATATTTTAAAAGTAAAATTTCTCCATATGGCTAGCCTTCTATGCAAAATGCTGCAAGGATTTCTTTGCCTTGTTCAAACCATGACTTAGAACAGGTGGTGTATTGTGTAGCTCATGGTCTGCTGAACATGATACATAGACAGCAAGTGTCATAATAGTTCTCCTGGCTTTTCTTAAGTAAGAGAAACTGAAATAAAAAATATTCATAGGATGTTAAGAACCTGATTTAAATTTATTAAAGCAAGTATATTCAGAGTTGTTTAAATATCCTTAACCCAGCCTATTATACCTAGATATAACATTGCATGTAGGATTCAATCTGTGCATCTGACAAGTTCTGCTGTGTGCAGGGCTCAAGGGAGCAGGAGGTCACAACAGTGTCAGTAAGCCACCTATTTGCTCCCCTGACCCAGAGCCCACAGCTACCCACAAGTAGATTCCGAATTTAAAGAACGTCTGAAGAAGGAGAGAGGAAAGACGTATAGAATGCATCAGTGTGGGAGGATGATGGAGAACAAGGAAGAGAGAGGTAAGTAGGGGTGAAAAGGAACCAGGTGGAGAAAACAAAGAGATAGGGAAAGATAGGACAAAGAGATAAAGCAAGAGGAAAGGTATGGAAATCAAAGGGACAGAATGCAAAGGGGAAGTAGTTTCCGAAGTCAGCTGTGGGATCCTCAGTTTGAATTCTTAAATACTATAGGTTCTGCATTCTTTTCTTTAAAGTAAAATTTCTGCTCAAGGTTATTACTTATCACTTTTCATTTTTAAATCACTTTCTTAAATTGTCAGAATTCCACCTTAAATTGTTCTCTAGACTTCATTCTTCTGGAAATAACACATTTTTCTAGAAGGCCTATGTAAAAAAGACTCTTGCCTATTACATTTTTTCTTTAGTCATCCTCTATACCTCTGATATTTGAGGATCAATATCAATATTTGCAACCATCAGGAGACTGAATATTGTGGCCAGCTGGCATAATTCTGGGCATGATGGGAATCTTAATTGGCTACAAGAGTTGTTGCTAAATGAAATTAGGCATTTCTTTTCCAACAGGCTGAACCAATTTCTTTTGAGACATTTCCAGATGTAGATACAATACTGGCATTTCACATGCTATGTTGGTGCATAGGTACCAAGGTGATAGGTGGTCTTATTTAGAGCGTAGCTAGATAGACAAGGCTCTACAGAATATTACCAGCTGAACTGAAACTTGAATGCTAAATTTTAGTGAAAAACAAATGTTTATATTTAAGTGATAAATCTCATAATATGGATTAAAAATGGAAAAAATTGCAGTCACTTAATTACAGAAACACTTGTGAATGGCTCTTTCTGCTTACTGATGTTGATGGTGTGATGTGTACAAGAGTCAAGAGTTGCAACTAAAATATCAGTTATTGATTTCATGGATGGTAATCTTCGAGATTTCAAAGTATACTGTCCACAGTTTGTTGGTAAATCTCACACTATTACAAAGTTTTTATATATCCAAACCCAGTATTTCATTTTTAGAATTGTAAATCCATATATTCAAAGGTTTGGGATAGTGACTATATACCTAATCATCATTTGATCATTTCTTCTAATATGTAACACATTTAATAACTTGCTGGCAATATAATAAAGCTATAGCTCAAGGTATTAAAATATCAATAATATATTTGTGCATTCTATGAGATAAAAGATTGAAAGGTAAGGGATCAAATGTTTCTAATCTTGCTCAAGTATTTCTCAGCTCAGGATACCTATTGACATCTGTACTCTGCACTACGTGTTCCTGGAGTGGAAAATGTTTTAGTAATGACGTCATGGGGGAATTTTACATTTACATTACATTACATAAAATTTACATTTGAATAAGAAATGCAGAAGTTGTATCAAAATATCTTTATTTTTCAGGAATTTATAATAGCTATTTATCTTTTCATTTTGAGTGGGGAACGGGTTCTATGTTCCTCTAAGACACTGAGATTACTCCAAATTTATTTCTTTTTTTCTTCCCTGACACTTGCAAAAGCTCTACATGAAGATGATCTTCCCTTTTAGACAGAGGCTGGTTATAACTCCCTCCGAAGTCTATGTAGAAGTATGCTGATGGTGGGGGAGAAATGTATGTCACTTTTTAGCACACCTGTTGACCGATGGTGTACAAAATCTGAGGTTGGAGTCCCTTATTCTAATCTAATACATAAAGATTTTCTCCTACTTCTTTTAACGTTAATGGGAGTTTTTCCATTGCTTTAGTTGAAAATGGAACTGAGATATAATTTATTTTTAATAAAATATGGTGTAAAACAGCTATATTTAAGTGGTTACAAGTCATGGGGAAGTTTCACAAATATTAGTAGGTGACATTTTCACATTTGGCCACCAAACCTGGACTTTATTTTGGATAAATGTATAAAAATTTACTAATAAAATATTGCATTAATTTATATTATGTTAAACATAATTAAAATAATATATAGGTCACAATACAGATATTTATTCTCTTTTACATTAATTTATGTTTGCATTAGATTTCTTTTGCATTCATTAGATATTTAAATAAGTAAATGTTATAATCTTAGTCTTACAGTAAAAGAACTATTACAATAGTTGATCCAAAAAGAGGAAATTACATCTTTGGGTTGATTAAAAATGGACCAAATTTTCTATGTACATTGAAAATAGGAAAGAAATATTTAATACGTATGCCTTCTCAGTTAAGATTGGTAAAGAAAAATGCTACTGTAACATTAATTGTGTAGCATTTTTGTGTTTTTACAGATTTCAAAATACACTTTACAGAAGAAATTGAATGAAATGGTAAGAAACTGCAAAAACTGTAACTGACTATATGATGACAAAATTGGGAGCGTTACAGTAAAAATTCTGACAGAATTTTAGAAGTGAGATATGAAAAGTAATTATTTGTTTAGACCTAACTGAAAGAAAGGGGTCACATCACCTCTTTATTTATCAAATACTCAATTTTTTTCTTTTCTTTTTAGTATATTCTGACAGTCCCAAATTGTTTATAAAAACCTTTAATTTATCATTTGGAATAATTAATTTTTCTAAAATTGAAATACTCCTTAATTTGTACAGCATGTGTGGTTTGTTAAATTTGTTTAGTGGAGCCAGTGAAGATTGGTTTTACAGAACATGAAAAGAATAACAATATTACATTATTCTTAAAATTTTAAGGCATTTCCTGGAGTTGGCTGCACTATGATGGGATAAGCAAAGACCATGTTATGACTCAAAATTAATATTTTAGAAAAAATAATATGACTTTTGGGGGATTTTTAGAGTTACTTTTTAATATTAATTCCCCAGGAGAGTTTAGATTTGATCCAAGGAGACAATAATAAGAAGAAGAGAGTCAACTTACTTCCTCAGATACTGAATATAAATTCCTGCAGAGTGACAGTTTAAACATCCTGAATCCTGTTCTGTGCTTTAGGAAGTGAAAGTGAGCTGCAGAAACATTGCTAAGCTTGATTGAATAGAAGCTGTGAAAATTCTGCTGCTGCTCAACTGGAAAGAATAAAGATAATATTGTCAGACCATTATAAACTGTGATTTTAATTAAGCAGCTCAAAAACTAGAGTCCAGTTTAGCTTTAAGTACCATGACATTTGTACTGAAAGTCATCTTCAACGCTACAGTGGTTTTACACAAAATGTGGTGAAATTGAATAATGTGTCCTTTGACCTGGGAGATAAGGCTACAAGTCAAAGATCAAAGGCAACATAAAATGTGTTTTGTCTTATTTCACTTTTAATTTTCATTTGTTGTTAAACAAGTACTTGTTATCTGAAAAATGTTAAAATATACAAAATTTATTGAATTTATATTTATATGTTTATATATTTATATTTATATGTTTGTGTGTATGTATAACTCATAATCATTAGGTAATTGTCTTCAGATGCTTTGGAAACACTCAAACATTACAGTGCTGATACATTGTAAGAACCTAGATAAATAAATAGTACTCGTAATAATTTCCTAAAAATATGGGGGGAAACATGCTAGACTTTTTTTGGATATGCTCCTAGTTTCTATAACACATTCTCTTAGCTCCATTCATAATAGGTGCTCAAGTTCTGTGATGATAGGAACTAGACGAGGAGGTAGGTATATAGATAGATAATTGAACTTCTATCTATCTATCTGTCTGTCTGTCTGTGCAATAATGTATTTTAGATTGGATCTAGCTTTGACAGCTTTACTCCTTGAGTAATCCTGCTGAAACCAAATTGATTCTCAGAGAATAAATATGATAGATTTGTAACCATTGTAAGAGATAGTGGACAGAATAGGGATTTTGAGGCTATCATGTCGTAAATAGATAAACATTTTAGCAAAAATAGGAAGAGACAAGGAGCTCTCAAAAATTCCAAGACATCAATTTATCTGATGTTCATTTATATGCCAGATTATCTTGTTCTTCATATTTCTGTTTAAGAAGGGTCAAACTGTGCCATGGTTCATACATTGAAAATGAGCAGATACCATGTTCAGTTAATATTCTGCACCTTAGAAAACCTGCCAGCAAGGATAGCAGCATTTGCTTCTGCTGAAGACTAATTGTGTCATCTTGGGCTTGTACAGTCTTTTAGCCTCAGCAGATAGGAATCAATGGCTCGATGTCTAGTTGGCAATCAGTAATGAGTAGAGTGCCCCAGGGGTCGGTCCTGGGCCGGTTCTGTTCAACATCTTCATTAATGATCTGGATGATGGGATAGATTGCATGATCTGTAAGTTTGCGGATGACACCAAGCTGGGGAAATGGTAGACACGCTGGGGGACAGGGACAGGATTCAGGGAGACCTAGACAAATTGGAACACTGAGCCAAAAGAAATCTCATGAGGTTCAACAAGGACAAGTGCAAAGTCCTGCACTTAGGATGGAAAAATCCCATGTACTGCTACAGGCTGGGGACTGATCGGCTAAGTAGAAGCACTGTAGAAAAGGACCTAGGGATTATGGAGGACGGGAAGCTGGATATGAGTCAACAGTGTGCTCTTGTTCCCAAAAAGGCCAATGGCATATTGGGCTGCATCAGTATGAGCGTTGCCTGCAGATCAAGGGATGTGATTATTCCCCTCTATTCGGCACTGGTGAGGCCGCATCTGGAATACCGTGTGCAGTTTTGGGCTCCCCACTACAGAAAGGATGTTGACAAATTAGAACGAGTCCAGTAGAGGGAAACAAAAATGATTAGGGGGTTGGGGCACATAACTTAGGAGGAGGGACTGAAGGAAGTAGGCTTATTTAGTCTGCAGAAGAGAAGACTGAGGGGGGATTTGATAGCAACCTTCGACTACTTGAAGGGGCGCTCCAAAGAGGAGGGAGGTAGGCTATTCCCAGTAGTAACAGAGGACAGAACAAGGAGCAATGGTTTCAAGTTGCAGGTGGGGAGGTCGAGGTTGGATATTAGAAAAAACTTTCTCACTAGGAGGGTGGTGAAGCATTGGAATGGGTCACCTAGGGAGGTGGTGGAATCTCCGTCTTTGGAGATATTTAAGGTCTTGTTGGACAGTACCCTGGCTGGGATGATTTAGTGGGAGTGGTCCTGCTTTTAGCAGGGGGTTGGACAAGATGACCTCATGAGGTCCCTTCCAACCCTATGATTCTATGAGTACAACAGCCTGATGCTAATGCATGAGAATCAAGGAGAGATATTAAATGAAAATAATCAGTCTAGTTTCACTTTCTAAGCTATGTTATAAAAACAGTAAACAAATATTTTAAATTTGTGAAAAATAAATTATATTTTATAAATATTTTCATTCTTAGTAATATAAAATATTAGGGACATATGTTAGGAATTATAGTAAGATTTTTATCTTGGCAATCTCAATGTTTTTGTGAATTCATCCACAACGCTGTTCTCAGCTGAAAAATAATTTGTTTTGAACTTCATTAAAATTCTTTTAAAAAGATTTACTTAGGGGGTGGGAAATGGGCAGGGAACTATTGTACAGGCAAATTTTCCTGCTTTGAAGATTTACAGATTTTGGTAGTTCTCTACATAGTTTCCACATCAGCTTGCAACTCTTGTAGTAATGATTTCTCCATCTCACTGGTACTCTCCCGGTATGTCTATACTGCTGGTTCTGCAGCTATTGATGCAGCAAGATCGATTGAGCATGTCATGGAGACCCCACTTAATCGATTCCAGATGGGCTCTTTGGCTGATGCCAGTAATCCACCTTCCTGAAAAGAATAAGGCTGTGTCAATTGGAGGGTGTCTCTCCTTAATGCATCACCGTGAACACACTGCACTTCATGAACATAAGGACGTTGATGGGAAATATGGAAGATTTATTACATGGCTTACGTCTCTCCTGTAGACCATTGGTGGCACTGTAGACCAGACCTCAGCTTCCAGTTACCACCTTCAGCTTCATTGCCTATCTCTGACTAGTGTCTCAATTCCCAGCATATTCTCAGATGTGAGCAATTCCCCAACAGGCTGGTATTTGGCCCTAAGATATTTCCTTGGCCTAATTCCATCAAGAAATCACTAAGCTTCTGCAAACAAAATGGCCACAGTGAATTCTATTCCCCATCTCAGTTTACCTTTATTTCTGGTAAAGGGCACTGCAGTTCTCCATCCATCAGTCTGATACTCTATGTGGATGAATAAGTTAGATTCCATCACTTCCTACTCTAGTAGGAATATACTTTTGTTTAAACTCCAAGATCAAACCCTCTCTCACCTGCAGACTTCTTCCAAGTTTCCTTTATTTTGTTGTAGGAGAGGGATATAAGGGCCTGACTGAAGAGTCTTTTACATCCCTGCAGGGAAAGAGGTCAGGGAAGTGGCAAGTCAGCCTGCTTACGTTTACGGGGAATGAAGCCAGGAGGGCAGTTTTTCCACCACAAGTCTGTGATGGGTCCCCAGAATGCAGCCTGGACTGTGGGACCTCTATGCCCTCCAAATGCACCAACCTGAGCTGCATCTCATACTGTGATACTCATGTCAAGCTACAAGCCTCTGACAGGCACTGAAGTTTTACCCAGACATCCACAAGTGGGAACATACCCAAGTTACCTGAATGATCTCCCAGCCACTTGTGAACCATCAATAGAGAGGCTCCAGCCAATTCCCCTAATTTCTCAGTCTTACTCCCCAGAACTGTGCATTCTTACACTGCTCAAGGCTCTTTTGGGAATTGCAAATTCATTGAGTAGTTCACCACTCCCTCAGTGTGGAATGGACATACACTAGCCTTCGTAATCTGAGCTGAAATTTCGCAAGCACTTTAACCAAATCCAGTGTTTCAGGTAAAAAGAAAAAAAGATATATTAAGTACAGAATGATAGATTTTAAACTATTATAAATAGCAGGCATAGAGATTAAAGTTAATTTCATAAGAAACAAAAATAAATGTGTAGTCTAAATTCTAACTTGAACAGACTAAGCAAGATTTGAATCAAGCAGTATCTCACCCTAACATGGTACAAGCAGGTTATAGTTCCTCAATACACAGACTGGATCATCTTCCAACTGCTAGATATGTGGGTAGATGGATTATAATCTGATAGTAAAGAACCAGCAAACTCTCAACTCCATGCTGAACCTTTATTCGAGCAGCAGGGCAAAATCAGACAAATAGGTTTTCCTAACACTAAAACAACCCACCCATCTATCACTATGGCAACCCCAATGACCTGAGAAAACCCGGGATGCCACATATTCCTCCCCCTCTAATGAAAACACCCTCCCCCTCTTGGAAAAATAAAAAAAGAAAATAAACACTAAACTGAGGGTAGACGGCCCCATCTCTGGTTGAACTGCAAGGGAATTATTCTGCCCCATGTTGAGGGGTTTGCCGCTAGTTAAAGAACCAGCAGAGTAGGAGGCCTGCTCTCTCTAGGTGGATTATGGTGAACTTCTGGTGTGCCCCCACTGGAAGGTGGTAGTGGTGGCGGAGTGACCACAGGTACCGGAGAAGTAGCAGGAACCGGAGAGGATGTTGTGTCCGGTTGGACTGAGGAGGAGGCCAAAGGTATTGAAGAGGTGGCTGGAGCAGGAGAGACATGAACAGTTGCTCCGGGACTCGACGGTATATCGCCTGTAAGGGTGAAGTCAGTTAAGTCAGAGATGTATCCTCAGGCTGGTTATGACCGCATAACAACTGATCGACATGCTGCCACCGACAAGGCCATCTGAATAGAGTAGGAAACAGGGCCTGTCTGGGCAATGACTGTTGTTGGAACCCATTTGGCTCCTGAAGCATAATTTTGAGGTAGGACGGGCTGCCAAAGGCTGAAGGTGCGGTCCTTCGTTCTCAGTGCACGTTTGATGACCTGGTCCTGCTGTTGGTGTTGAACCACTTGCCGTGTTTCTTGGGGTTTCAACAAATCAAAGCAAGAGCACAACTGTCACCCCATCATAAGAAAAGCTGGAAATGCTTTAGTTGTAGCCTGCAGAGTGTTTCTGTAGGATAACAAGAAGTTGTCGAGATGCTTCTGAAGAGGTGAGCATCCCCTTGCAGATTTTAGAGCTTGTTTCATAGTCTGCACAAACCTTTCAGTGAGTCTATTGGTGGAGGGATGATATGGTGCTGACCTGATGTGATGTATTCCATTGGCCTTCATAAAACCTTAAAAATCCCGGGAAGCAAACTGCAGTCCATTGTTGCTCACCAGCTGTTCTGGGAGACCATAACAACTAAATAAGCCAAGTTAGTTCTGACTAGTGTTTTCCATAGTAGTGGACCGCATTACAGAGAATTCTGGGCATTTAGAATGGGCATCAACAAGGATTAAAAATACACATCTTTTGAATGGATCAGCAAAATCAACATGAATACATTGCCATGGCCTTTCAGGCCAGTCCCATGGGTGAAGAGGTGCCAACTGAGTTGTGTTCCTGATGCTCTGACATGAGATACAAACTCTAGTCGACTCATCGATGGCCCTGTCCAAGCCTGGCCACCAGAAATAGCTTTGTTTGATTTCTTTTATGTGCACTATGCCACAATGACTCAAATGGAGCTGTTCTAACAAATGTAGTCTTAATGAAGGTGGGATAATGACACACATACCCCACAACAAACACCCAGACTGGCTTGTTAACTCTATCCTCCTAGACATGTAGGGGAGGAGGTCAGGTGAGACCTGGGAGTCAGGTAAGAATGTTCCATGCATCATGTGATCCATAACTTGGAACAGTACTGGGTCAACGTGTTGCTCTCTTCACTTGAGTAGCAGTGAAAGGTGTGTTTTCCACCTGTTCAAAGTAAAAGATTCCTTCCTGGCGCAGATCTTGATGGTTTACTGGTAAGAGTATCCTTGAAAGATGATCTGCGTTGCAATGCAAAGAGGATTGCCTATATTTGATCTCATATGTGTATCCGGAGAGTATCAATGCCCATTGTTGCATACGACTAGCAGCCAAAGGTGGAATGCCTGTGTGTGGCCCCAAAATCGATGTCAGGGGTTGATGGTCAGTGGGAAGTGTAAACTTCTTTCCCAACAGCTACTGGTGAAATTTTCAAATGCTGAAAACAATGGCCAGTGTTTCACATTCGATTTGCATGTGCATGAAGGTGCATGAAGCAAAAGCAATAGGCCTTTCTTCACCTGAAGGCATAACATGGGAAAATACTGCCACAACTCCATAAGGCAGCTGTAGGGGTAAGGACAGATCAAAATGTGTCAGAATCCTTGAATTTATCAGGCCAAGTTTAGTTTTGCTGAATGCAACATCACAGGTGTCTGTTCAATTTCAGCTCTTGTTTGCCCCAAGGAGCTCATGTAGGGGTTTCAGGAACATTGTTAGCTGTGGAATAAACTTGCCATAATAGTTCAATAACCCCAAAAAAGGGTGAAGTTGGCTTATCTTCTGAGGGCATGGAGCATCCACGATAGCCTTTACCTTGGTTGGAGACTTATGGAGGCCAGCAGCATCAATTATATGTCCCAAATATTCAACCAAGAGCTGGATAAATTCACATTTGTCCTAGCAGATGTGTAAGCCCTACTCTTCCAGTCCTTAAAAGGTAGCATTCAAATTTGTAAGGTCCTCCTCCTCATTCTTGCCAGTGACCAGGATGTCATCAAGATAGCACTGTACTCTTGATAAGCCACTCAAAATCTGGTCCATTGCCCTCTGGAACAAAGCCAAGGCCAAATTCCAAAAGGCAAATGGCAGTATCTGTACAACCCCTTATGTGTTACAATAGTCATTAATTCTTGGGATTCTTCTTTGACAAGCATTTGTAAGTATACTTGACTCAAATCAATTTTGCTAAATTTTTGTCCCCCAGCCAAATCCATGAAGATGTTCTCGATGTAGGGAAGAGGATATTGCTCCGCACATAATACTGGGTTAATAGTGATCTTGAAATCTTCACAAATCTGAATGGAGCTGTCCTTCACTGTTGGGACAATATGTGTTGCCCACTGGCTGTGAACAACTGGTACTAAGATTCCCTCCTTGACTCCAAGTTTTCTTCAACCTTTGGCCTGATGGCAAATGGCACCGTTCTGGCCTTCAAACATTTTGGTTGGCAATCAAGCCTAATATTTATCTTCATGGTGATTCCCTTCATCCTGCCTAAGTCTTCTCCGGAAACAGCAACGTGTTTCGCTAGTACTGCTGCCAGAACAATTTCCTCTTTAGTCATTCGATCCACTTCTGTGCAGTTGCATTGGATCTTTTTAATCCACGACCTTCCCATTAAGGCTGGGTAATTACCTCTCACCATAAACAGTGGTGGACATATATTGACCTCTACTTTCACATCAGTAGTGCCCGACAGGGGAACAGCCTCTCCTGTGTACGTCTTGAAAACAATTGTCAGTTTAAGTGGTAGATGCCTTAAGTCCTTCTCATACACTGTGTTTGAAACTAATGAAACTGCTGCACTGGTGTCCAGTTCCATGTGTACAGGTTTACTTTCCAACAGAGGTGTTACCCAGTATTCATGTGCGCCAGCTGTCATAGAAAAAACGTGAAGAGACACTTCATCTTCTGACTGGGTATCGCCTTTGTCACCTTGTATTTGCTCCACTGCATGCAGAATTTCCCTCTTAGTCCGCCAAACCAACAGCTCATTTTTCTCAGGTCTGCCTCTTCTGTCTGGCTTATCCTTCCTTTGTTTGCATGAGTGTTTGATGTGTTCTGTCTTGCCACATTGTAGACACACTAGCCCTTACACCAGCGCTCCGTGGCATGGTGACCTTGCTTTCCACACCGGTAATATTCCTGTATCTCCAGTGCCCTGTGGGTAGATTCTGGAGATACCTTATGCATACCGGCTCTGATTTGTTGCGTATCTTGTGTGGCCCATTCCATGGAGACTACAATATCGATGGCTTTCTGCAAGGTGAGCTGCACTTCAGTTAGGCGTTTCCGTGTTGATTCACTGTGCAGGCCACTATCAGTCTGTCACTCAGCATTTCCTCTAACGTTCTTGAAATCACAGTGTTCCACCAACTTCCTCAGAGCTGCTGCAAATTGTACAACTGATTTATCTTTGCCTTGGTTCCTTTTGCTGAACTTATACCTCTCTGCTATTACCAGGGGCTTTGGAGAAAAATGTGCCCCCAGAATTTCCACTAGAGCATTGTAAGATCTTGCCTCTGGCTTTTCCAGATAAAGCAAATTACATAGTAAATTATAGGTCTTAGCACTTATAATCATTAGGAAGACGGGCACCTTCTTTTCATCTGTTATATCATTCGCTATCACGAAATTCTGAAAACGTGCGGTGTACGTCATTCATGTGTCCGAAGATGCCTCGAATGGTGCCGGGGGGTGGGGCAGGAAGGCAGGGGAACAGTCAGTGAAACCATGGTGCCCATGTGCCCTCTTGTGATTGTTACCCCTGTCTGCTGCTTTTTTCCTGACACATAGATCAGATTTCACTTCACTCAGCGTTCACTTCACTCACCTCTCCTCTCAGGCACACAGTCAGATTTCCAGCTGGTACAACAATAAACAGTAAAGGAGAAGGTTTTTTTCTTATAGTACCCACACTTCTGGTTGTTCAGTGTCCATCCTCTGTTGCCAGTTATGCTAGATGTGTGGGTAGATGGATTATAATCTGGTAATAAGGAGGCAGCAAACTCTCAGCTCCATGCTGAAGCTTTATTTGAGCAGCAGGGCAAAACCAGACAAACAGGTTTGCCTAACACTAAAACAACCCATCCATCTATCACTATGGCAATCCCAATGACCTAAGAAAACCCAGGACACCATACCAACCTGGCCCCAAACTTCCTCAGTTCAAATATTCTTCCAGTTGAGATGTGGGGAGAGAGGTCAAGTGATAATGTCACTGTCTCTGTTTTATACTTTCTTCCACTTTCTAGAAAGATACTTGCCATGATCAGGACTGTCCTTGGAAGGAGGGGGGACTGAGCAAGGCAACCGCCCCGAGACCCACAATTCCACATGGGGCCTGCACTCCTGCTCCCCTCCCCCCGCAACTGCTGTGCTGCCCGCTCCCCTGGCCCCGTTGCCTTTGGTGGCAAACTGAAGGCAAGGAGCGGGGTGGGAGAGCAGAGCCTGGCCTCTGGGCTGGCCTGCCCTGTCCCTGGGAGTGGAGCAGCCAGCCCAGGGGTGGGGTGGGAACACAGAGCCTGGACAGTATAGACCTGCTCAATCAATCCTGGAAGTGCTCTTGTGTCGACGCAATAGTTCCACGCCTACAAGTGGGGTAACGCTGCATCGACGGGAGAGCATTGCTGGTCAGTGCAGCGGAGGGAAGACAGTGTGATAAGAGTAGCTAAGTCAACGGGAGATATACATTCTGCAGCATGCAGATTGCATATCTCCCGTCGATTTAACGCTGCAGTGTAGACTAGACCTTTGTTTCATTCATATCCCTAGCACTAGTTAAATACAGTTATTTGAGGGGATTTTCTATGCTTACATAAGTAAAGGGTTGAAAAAGAGAAAAGAATTATATAAATATTCATAAGCCAAATAGCTGGAAGTGATTTTATAAGTGGTTGCCATTTTTTATGGTTAAACAGCTTTACATTTGTTGTAATTTCATATCTTATACAACATGAAAATTTGTGTTATATAGATCCTATTTTCTAGTCTTGTGTTGGCCATTTATTTTTGATTACCATCAAATTTTATTATCTTCTCATGTTTGAACATGTTAACCCATAAGAAGGGAACACCACAGAAGTCAAGAAAGTTAGGCCAAATCCATCTCTGTAACTCTACTGAAGTTACAGGGATAAATGTGGCCCAACCTACATGATTTCTGTAGTGTTCCCTAGTAGGTTAACAAATGCAATGTATGTCCAAGTAAATTACTGGAGTTACATAGTGATGAGTTTGACTCAGTATTTTTAAAGGAAAATCAAGCACCTTAAACATTTAAAAAATATATCAGAACAAATCAGAAAAGAGATGAAAACTTAAAGTAAAGAAAGGGATAAAAATAGTTCTACAATTGCTTTAAAATAAATGAGTGATAGCTGTCATCTGGAAAACTATTAATTTCTGATCACCACATCACAGAAAAAAAGATATTTTCAATGTTGTAGCTGTGTCAGTCCCAGGATATTAAAGAAACAAGGTGAGTGAGGTAATACCTTTTATTGGACTAACTTCTGTTGGTGAAAGAGACAAGCTTTCAAGCTATACAGAGCTCTTCTTTAGGTCTGGAAAAGTTACTTGGTGTCACAGCTAGATACTAGGTGGAACAAATCGTTTAACGTAAGTAGATTAGCATTTTTTATAAGAAAGTGTTCAAGGTAAAGTGGGATGCTAACATCACAGTAGTCATAGAACTAAAAAGGGGGGTTAGTGGTTATAGATTGTTGTAATAAGCCAGAAATCTAGTGTCTTTATTAAGATCATGATTTTTAGCATCTAGCCAAGTTATTAAGCTTAAATTCAGTGTGTTAACTATTTGTGCTAAACAAATCTATTCCACCTTATATTTAGCTGTGACATGCTGAGTAGCTTTCCCAGATCTGAAGAAGAGGTCTGTGCAGCTCGAGAGCTTGTCTCATTCACCAACAAAAGTTGGACCAATGAAAAATATTACCTTGCTCACTTTGTCTTGCTTTAAAAATAAGTATGTATAGAAACAGATTATGAAAATTATTAAAGGACTGGAAAGAGGTTTGACTGGAAAGCTTATTACTGTTTAGTTTAAAGAAGAAATGAAAAAATGAGGACTCTCTCTCTCTCTCATGAATGGCATATAAAAGCAGTGCTTTTTTGTGATGTTATGCAGGGGTATGGAGTACTGGCACCTTTTTGCTGGCCCTGCTGCCCAACTGGGAGGGCGGGGTTAGCAGAGAAAAGGAAGAAGAGTGGTGAAAGAGGCATTTTTCAAATTTACTATCAAGATATGAGTACCAGCACCTTTTTTTTTTTAAAACAAAAAATGCACTTTATAAAAGGCAAACTTGGAACTCCTATTTATCCTTTCCGATAATGCAAGTACCGATGGGACATCTAGTGAAACAGTAGACTTAACACCGATAAAAGGAAATACGTTTGACAAAATGTATAATTAACCTCTGGAACTCATGGACATAAGATATCACTCTATTCAAAAGTTTAGAAGTATTACAACAAATGAAATGATATGAGTAATTAGAAAATCCATAGTTAGATTATTTGAGTTAAAATGTATATAAAGATGTAATGTTTCAGGACATAAAAGCAGCTACTAACTGGCAGTAGTTAGGGAGAAACTTCCCCGTGAATGGCTTATTCCATAATTGTCCATTATTTTGATACTGATTTTTATTTGTGTTTTAATATTCTTAAACTGTTTGAACTTAACTTTTGTTTTGAGAGGTGACTTACATTTCAGATGCTTCCTTTAGAAGATAAAAACTTAAAATCCTTGGCCACTACTGAATAGTAAATGATGAGCTTTTGTTCTTAGCAAATAATATACTGGAATTTTTTATTGAGATAATTAAAAATACAATTCTTTAAATCTCTGCAATGCCATTTTCAGAATATTTTGGTTGAGTTTGATGCTTTTATTCATCTGTGTCTAATAAAAATTGAGTCTGGGCAGCACAATAATAATTGCTAGAATTGCTCATTAAACTAATCCTTGATTTCTGTTTCCAACAGGATCAAAAACTACAACTGCATATAATGGCAAAAGAGGAGCATCGTAAGAAACTGAATGAAGTTGAGAAATGCTATACTAGTATCACATGTCAATTTGGACTGATAAAAGAGACTCATGAGAAATTAGAGCAGAATGGTAAATGTGTTTTAAATGTAATCCAACAGCAGTTATTTTTGTAATACTTTTTCTTTCTTCACTGAGTGTTTTAACATTTAGAGATCAGTCCTATCTTCTCAATGACATTAGAAGGTCCTGCGCAGGTGGAACTGATGGTTTTTTGTGATAGAAAGGAGGGATTCGAATTTTTGAATCCTGCAACTAATTCCATTACCTCTGCATTTATCTGTTTCATGGATGCTTCCTGTGCCCTAGTGAGCAAAGATCATAGTGCTTAGTCCTGCAAAAAGCTGAGATCTTGCAGAATGCTGAGTTCCCTTAACTGTGATTGACATCACAGAAGCTGATCCCCAGACCATATTGAAGTCAGTAGGGGTTTGCCCTTGACTTCAGTGCGGCCAAGATTTCACCCCTAGAGCTGAAACCTCATAAGCCTCTTATTGGATCTAGCCTTTAGAATACTTAGAAGACCTGACTACTTTTTCCCTTTCTTGCTGGGATGGGGGATTTGCTACCACGTTCCGGCCATCAACAGTCTCAATTGAAAGTCTCCAACTCTGATTCGTATAGTTTAATTTATGTTGTTGTGGACTGTATTTGTCAATTGTACAATAATAGAAAGAAAATCATAAAATAGGTAAAATAAATAGAACTAGAAGTACTACATCATCTAGCACTCTTTAAAAAAAACCTGAATAAATAGCTATTCAAGTATAACAAGTCTGTACCAAATACTCATTCCCATTTCTTTGTTTAAATTATAGAGAACTACTGGTGAATTTGTTGTATGATAAATTTACACCAAATATCTGTATGCTTACTTACATATAATGGTTTTGCATAAAATATGTTTTTTCTCCATAATATAATATAAAATCACAGTTAAAACCTATAGCTAAACTATTTCAAAGTATGTGAAATTTTGCACCCACAAGCCTTGGGTGTTAAACCTCTGTTACAATCATGAATTTATGTGACCACATCTTTGCATATATACAATTGTAACCTGTATGCATTTGGTGTTCTGTACATGAAGTTTTGGTGCCTGCAAATATGTGCAGACATCTTTGAACATTCTGTGTGTGTGTGTGTGTGTGTGTGTGTGTGTAAACTAATATTTATTTATATTCTATATGTCCATCTCCATCCGTGTGTGTGTGTGTGTGTGTAGATAGACATATAGAATATATATATATAGAATATAAATAAATATTCTTTTTTAAAAAGCAAGAAAAACTGAGCATTCTATGTCAAAAAACCCCCTTGCCTAATAGTAAAGTTAAGTAATTTTTTTTCAAAACCTTAAATTAAGATTTAGATAAGAGTAAGTTGGTGGCACATGCTGTGACCATTCTTGGCATTTCAGTGACTGGAGTTGTTGTTCCTGTTCATGTCTTCTAAAAAAACAGGTGGGCCTAATATTTAAAACAAAGGAAAACATTGCTGTTCTTTCTTTTTCTTTATCATGGAAAAATCCTGCTTACTGTTTGTCTTACCTATGCAGAAATTTTTTTAAAAAAATGTTATGGGAAAATAACATTAGCTTTCAGTATTTACACAATTTGGAATATATATATAAACATATTTTATCATGCTTCTAATATGAATGTGTCAGCATTTATAAAGTAAACATCTGGAAAGATTAAATATGACAGCAATATAAGCGCTTCTATTCACCTTACTAACTACAATGTACCTCTTCCTGAAGAGAACATTCATTTTTTACTGTGATATGTAACAGCCATAACAAGCATGTAGATCACTTGTAAATTCTGAACTTGAATCTTCAGTCGATGGAAAAGTCACAAGGGTAGGAAGCTATATATATTAAATAAAACTTCTCTAATTTCTAACCCACTGTTTTCCTGGCATTAAAAAAAAATAGGTTATGAGGAAAACTTGTAGGTTTTGAAAAAGTTGAAGCTAAAAATTGGTGCTTCATATAGTTGTATAGGAGAGGTATCCCTCTAACTTATGGGACCCAGCACATTTAACCTTGGAACATTCCAATTTATTAGGCTTTAAAACCATGAGGGTGAAATCCTGGCTCCACTGAAGTTATTGGGAGTTTTGTCATAGACTTCAGCTAGACAGAATTTCACCTACGCTATTTTATGCATTGGGAAGTTGTCTTGTCTACCCGGTATTCAAACAGGAATTTTTGGAGAGGTAAAAAGAGAGGGTGCAAGAACGGGTTACGGGAAATGAGCAGAGCATGGAATAGGGGATGAAGAGAAGATACAGGAGAGCAAGGAATGTAGATGGCGGGATGAAACTGAGAAATACAGGGACTGGGGGACATGTCCAGTTTTCTGGCTGTAACATTTTAAACACTTTTAGAATGAAATCCTGGTTTTATTGAAGTCAATGGCAAAACTCCCATTGACCTCAATAGGGCATGGATTTCACTCTTAAAAGTTTGTAGATAAATGTAGCTTTTATGCCACCTTTATTGCCTTTCTACTATCCATTGCCTGCCATATTCCATCTATGGATAACTCACCCGACAGATCCTATGGACTTGCTAAATTCTGTGAAAGGGAATCTCCATTTTGATGGGTCTCATAAGTTCTGTGGATCCTTTCTATCCACGTGTAGATAACTTGATTTAAATGTAAAATAATTAAAAATAACAAAAAATTAATTTAAAATTAGAAACAACATAAAAGCACAAACAATATCATTGTTGAAAATGCTAAGGTTGAAAATTAATGAAGGTGAAGTCCAGCTAATATGCATAATAATATTACACTTTGCTTACAAAAATTCTACCTCTTTGTAAAAACCCAAATGTTTGAGCTATAGAGTGACTAGTAGAAATGAGCCTGCGTGCCTGAGTCTTTTAGGCACCACTGTAGTAAAACTAAATAATTAAGACACATTTGCAACTTTAGTTTCTTTTTCATAAGAGTTCATTAATGATGTTATTACATATATATACAGTTTACATAACCACATGAAGTTTTAATTTGAAGTCATATATTAAGATGTATTTAACTCTTTTTTCATTGAAGTGCTCGAAGCACTACAAATTAATAAGAAATTGACATCAGTGAATAAAAGACAAGAGTTTGAAATAGATAATCTAAAGGAGGTAAGTACAGTATGATTTTTCCAGATGATTAATTGGGCTTGGTTGAGGCCTTTAGGGAGCGACAGAAGTAGTAATAATAACAATAATAGCATACAAATTTTAACATTAGTGTTCATAATGGCCTCATGGCTAGGACTGGATCTCAGGATTCCTGGGTTCAGTTTCTGGCTCTGCCATGGGTTTGCTGGGTCACCTTGGGCAGTCATTTCCCACTCTGTGCCTTAGTTTCCCCCATCTGTAAAATGTGGATAATGCTAATGATCTCTTTTTATAAAGTGCTTTGAGAAAGAGGGGTGAAAAGCACTATATAAGTGATAGGTATTATGTGGTTGTTATATGCTCTCCTTCCCATGTAAAAATATATGGGAGGAAAGCTCATCAAATATTGGGAAGCCTTGAGGAGTTCCTGGAACATAGGAATTATCACTGACCTTCACTCATCCCAATTTCTTCATTGCCAATAACTAGCAACATGGTTTCCTCCTTTTGCTCTATTGCCATTGCTTCTCCCATCCCATATAGAGAAGTAATAAGTGGGACTTTTCAGAGTAACCAGGAGATAGAACAATGGTTTTCAATCCTTTTTCTTTTGTGGACTGTGTGATGGGGTGCATGCTCCCCACTGGATGGGCACTTCCTGGCTATGATATTGGGGAATTAAGCTCAAGTGGTCCCCCTGTCTGCAGCTTGTGCTCCGTTACTCTCTCCAGTTACTTGGCCCTTCGGCTGAGTATCATTCAAACACCCCCCTTCCAGGGGAAAGTCCCAACTCGCGGATCCTGGCCCCACTTCAGCTACGCAATGACCTGCGAGTCAGTGTCTCTCCTGGCACTGGGCCCACCCATTTCTCCAGGCCCTGGCCTGGGACCCTAAGTGCCGTGACCTCAGCACCAATGCTGCTGCCTTCCTCCAGTCACTCTCACAAGAGTCTGTTCCTGGCCCACTGCTCTGGAGTCTCAGCCACTGTCCACTCCAGTCACCCTTGCCTCTGGAGTGCTGCTCTGGACCTCTGCTGCCATCTGTGACTTCAGGACCCCTGGCTCCTAACAATTTGCAGTGGCACCCACTGATTGTCTGGGGTACTGACTACCTCAGTCAGCCAGCGAGGGAGACTGCCTTTGTTTTTGAGCTCCGAAGGCCCACTGAACTCCTAGTCCCTGCAGCTCCCTTATATACAGGGATCCTGGCCCCTGATTGGCCCTCAGCTGCTCTCAGTCCATTGACTGCAACTCCCAGGCACTTTTTAACCATCTCAGGGCCAGTGAGGGGCAACTGCCCCATCACAGACCCCTAAAAATTTTCAAATGGAGGTGCAGACCCCTTTGAAAATCTTAGACATAGTTTGCAGACCTTCAAGGGTCCATGGACCACAGGTTGAAACCACTGAGCTAGAGTATGGGGATGAACAAAAGAGCCCCTGTGCTTACAGAAGAAGATTATTAGCTTGAGAAAAAAAGTCATTGCAAAGTCACCAAAATAAATGGAGAGCTTTGGGACAAGATTAACCAAGATGAGTAGGGGGCAGGAGGTCTGTGGGTGGTGAAGCTGTCCGACCACTTAACTCCCTCCTATCACTCACACATGCAGAACTATAGTAGTTGCTAGACATCTCTTTGGATTTGCCCTCTCTTCTAAGCAGGTGAATAAGACAGCCTAAATGAGTCTGTAAGTGCCTGAGGAGGGTTGGTTCTCTTTTCCCTTGTAGCAGCCAGTTAAAGGGCAACAGGAGTAAAGCAAAGGCAACCTCTGCCTTGGTTATGTAATTTCATTCTCTCTCCATAATTCCACCTTGTTCTTGCCTCCTTCTCCCCACTTCCACTGATTTTAGAAGAGCTCCAAAACTGTTTTCCCTTTGGTCACTAGGCTCCCAGAAAGCTTGGAAGAGAACCAATGAACTGCTCTGTTCCTAATCTCCTTTGGGTTATTGTTGCTCTGGTATCGTGAAGCAGGTGACTCCGTGGCCCCGCCTCTTGCTACTGCTATGTGAAACTACCTGTTCAGGAGTTTTGAGACTACTGCTTGCAATAAAGTTAGTTAGTCAGCGAGTGGGGGGAGGACTCAATTACCATTTATTTGTTTTAAACTGATTATAATTGGACATTTACTCACGGTGACTTTGCATTTCTGAAAACTGAGGTTGATGAGTACAACAATACTTTAAAATTCTACCTGCACCTAGTATTGTTTTTCAGTTTTTAATGGAACACACAGTTTTTCATTGTTAAGGTTCATTGGGGTATGATGCCTTTAAAAACCTGGTTCAGAAATCAATTATATCTTGAGATATAAACAGTTTAATTGATTAAGACCCTTTTTCATCTATTTATTTCTTGCCATTTCAAGCTTGTTACCTACTGCAGACATTTATTTTGTGGCTATAGTTTTAACAATAACTAATTAAATCTAGATTTATATTTAATTGTTTACTACAATATAACAACACATACCGGGAATATTCAGAAACACCAAGTTCCAAAAAGACTGTTTGATTCAATAGATCACAGAGCTCTGTTATTGTCAAAAACAGACTGAGAAACTTGATAAAATACCAAACTGTGAAATTATTCAAAAGAGCATGTAAATAATGACAAGGTTTTACAGTCTTTAGAAAAGGCTTATTTGGTCCAAATACATTAGTCAAATGATGATAATATTACACCAAAAATCCACTCCCCCAAGCGTAAATGGTTTTGAAAAACAAAACTAAAATGGGAATCTTTTTTAAACAATCAACTCAATAGTGTGTTGCAAGTAAACAACTTTCCTCTGTAGAATAAATAGAAGAACATGATGCACTCTCACCACAAAAGTCTTAATCTTGGAGAAATGAATTGTAGTCTATATAGACTAGTTCACATTCTCATGTTAGATAAAAAATTGTATGGAGTCCACAAAAAGTGGCTATTGCATAACGGAAAGGCATACACTGGAACAGGGGTCTGATACTACTCTATATCCAGATTTAGGCTTCATGATAAACTTCAAAATTCCAGAAATGTGTGAACATAATAGTAAATTGAATTAGTTTTTTTGGCTAAATGAAAAACTAGAACAATTGTCTGAATAGAATTATTTTGACTTTTAGTATGTAAAGGCAAGAAAATTTTGCTTTTCAGAATAAAAACTGAAATGACAGAGATATGCATGGTACACATATTGTAATGGAAGCTGATGGGGTAGGACACCTGATCCAGGAACAAAATTTTTCTCTGAGATTTTTTTTTTTCCTCTAGGATTTATTCTTGAGGGTTAGGGATACAAATTAAAAGAAAATATTTTTATACAGGTAAAAAAATTTCTCCTTTCCTCCTTTGGCTACCAGGAAATGTTTTTATAAAGTATCTTATCTTTCTTGTAAATGTCTAATCAGACCTTCATTCTTCAAGTGCTTCTTCCACTGTAAACACTGTTCGAAGAGCTGTACTGTGAGTTAACTCACTGCCTATTGTTGTTCTTGTACGTAATTATAGAGGTGCCTTATGCCACAATAAAGACAGGGTGTTTACACTTTTTTAAAAACAGTTTTACAAGTGAAAACAGCATAAAATAATTTAATGAGAGTCAGCTGAGTTCCTAAATAAGCAGGATTTGGAAAATTCAAACTAGTCATATAATGTGGCATGTCAAAGCTGTGGATACAAGGAACTTCTGAGGAAAAAAAAATATTGAAATTCATGCATGTTCTTTTGTTACTTTAAAAAAAACCACGGTTCCCAAACTCCCTCCCAAAAAACCCTTAGTAAGCTACAACAGTGTTTGATGCTTTTTATCCAGATCTTTAGGAGCGTGTTTCCTTGATAATTTGTTGTTTCAAGACAATTTTGAAGAATTCATCAAAATTCTGAATTTCAGAAAAAAAACCCAAAAAAACCCCTAGTAATAATTTTTGTTCTGGAGCAGGATAACTGTCATTACAAAGTATTTCTGTTTGGCCTTTTCTTGTTCTCTTAGGTTCTTGCAGGGTGTCTCCAAAAAAAGGAATTATGATATTCTCATATTGGGATGACTGTCCTCTCAAAGCCCACTCTAGAGATCACGCATTACAGGCTACAGAAGAAACTGTGAAGCTCTTCTTAAGACTAGGACAAATAAACACTCAGAAATCAACATTGGCAATGGTACAAAATCTAGAATTCATAGGGACCTACCTTGATGCAGTGAAGGCCAAAGCTTCCTTACCAACATACCGATTTGTTATTTTGATCTCCAGCGTCCCTCCACCCAGTCTGCAGATGTCAGCAAGAACATGTTTACAACTACTAGGACATATGGCACTAACTATCACTTTGTTGTAAAACATGCCAGACTACATATGGGCTGCCTTCATGGTTGGCTGAGAACAGTATACCTCCTACACACGCACAAATTGAACAAATGTGTCTCAATGCCATTCACGGTCAAGAGCTCATTCAACCTGTTGGACAAAACCACACAGTATGTGTACTGAAGTTCCCGTCTCCCAGATGCCACCATTACTGATACTGACAACAGATGCATCCCTGTTGAGATGGGGAGCCCACCTGTAAAACAAGTACAAGGCAAGTAGCCCCCTTCGGAGTTGACATTACACATCACTCTGCTGGAACTAAGAGCAATCAGGAATGCATGCTTATACTTTTTG
This sequence comes from Pelusios castaneus, assembly GCA_007922175.1. Lineage (NCBI taxonomy): Eukaryota > Metazoa > Chordata > Testudines > Pelomedusidae > Pelusios > Pelusios castaneus. Next base: position 28,244,028 of record ML685785.1, on the reverse strand, counting down.
CTGCTAGTCAAAGACAAGACCATAAAAATCAGGACAGACAACATCACTTGCATGTTTTACATAGCAAGGAGGAGCAAAGTCACCATCCCTGTGTGCTGAAGCATTAAAAGTTTGTAATTGGTGCATTTGCCACAGAACTGACATCTCAGAACTGTGGTAGCTCTTGGATTGGATTGGATTGGATTGGCACAGATGTATCTGCCCCAAGCAAAGTGAAGCTAATTGTTTTTTAGATAGAGTGGGTATGTTTCAGATTGATTACCAAAATTTCTAGAACTGGCCTTGGGATGTTCTGAACCTCTTAAAATAACTAATTCCATTGCTTGGGAAGGATATAGCCTCCCTGTGACCTGGATTTTTTTCAATACAGATTTGTCAGTCTGTCTTAACAGGCTTGTGGCATAGGTTTCATTCTCAATATTTTGTATTTTAGGATATTTGGTTTTAGCTATTATGTTTGGCAGATTTCTTTTCAGGCATTTGCTAATTATTATTTATGAAATGCTTAAATGGATACTAGAAAAAGATAATAGCTGAGAGAAACAAATCCTTATACATTATACTGAACAAGGGTTGAAAAATTTACCAGAGAAGCTACTGGTAGTAAATCTACCAGAGAGAAGACAACATAAAAGGTGGAAGAACTAGCCTGCTCAAAGGAACAGGTCCAGTACCTCAGCTGCATCTCCTAGCAGAGAGTTCTGAATAGCAGTCTTGAAACTGAGCTGAATTTTGTTATGTTAAAAAGCTCTAAGAAAGCTAGAAGAAGAAGCAGAAACACCGGAGCTCAGATACAATAGATGTAGGAATCATAGAAATGCAGGGCTGGAAGGGACCTCAAGATGTCAAGTCCAGCCTACTTTGCTGAAGCTGGATGTAGACCACCCTAAGAAGTGTTTGTCCAGCCTGTGCTTAAAAACCTCTTATGATGATTCCACAACCTCCCTTGGAAGCCTTAGTTATCTACCCTTATAATTAGATTCCCCTCCCCCCCAATATCTAACCTAAATCTTCCTTACTGCAGGTTAAGCCCATTACTTCTTGTCTTATATTCAGTAGACATGGAAAACAATTGATCATTGTCCTCTTTATAACAGTCCTTCATTATATTTGAAAACTATTATCAGTTTCTCCCTCATCTTCTTCTCTCAAAATTAAATATATCTAGTCTTTTTAACCTTTCTTCATAGGTCAGTTTTTTTAAACATATTTTTATTACTCTCCTCTGGACTGTCTTCAGTTTTATTCACAGCTTTCTTAAAGTGTGGTACACAGGACTGGACATAGTACTTCAGCGAAGGCGTCAACAGTGATGAGTAAAGCACCTGTGTCTGACATACAACACTTCTGCTAATACATCCCTGAATATAAGCCTTTTTCACAACTGCATCACATTGCTGACTTACACTCAATTTGTGATCCGCTATAGCACACAGATGCTTTTCACCAGTACTACCACCTAGCCAATTATTTCGGTTTTTGTAGTTGTGTGGTTTAAGCATAATACTTCTCAGTTGTCTTAATGGAATTTCATCTTGTTGACTTCAGACCAATTCTCCAATTTGTCAAGGTTATATTGAAGCTAATCCTGCTTTCCAAAGTGGTTGGAACCTCTTCCAACTTGTCATCATATGTACATTTTATAAGCGTACTCCGCACTCCATTATTCTAGTTGTTAATGAAAATATTGAATGGTATAGATTCAGGACTGATCCTTGCAGGACCACACTAGATATACCTTCCCAGTTGATATCTTTGATAACTACTCCCTGAGTATGGTTTTCAATCAATTGTGTACATACCTTATGGTAATTTCATCTAGACTGCATTTCCCTAGTTTTGGTCATGAGAGTGTTATGTGGGACTGTGAGAAAAGCCTTAATAAAATCAATATCACATCTACTGCTCTCTTCCCTGCATCCAGTAGCCTAGAAACGCTTCAGAAAAGGAAATTAAGATTGGTTTGGTATGATTTGTTCTTGACAAACCCACGATGGCTGTTTCTTACAACTTTATTATCCTTTAGGTGCTTACAAAGTGATTGTTTGGATGAAAACACTGCGTCTGCACCTGTTTACATTTGATTCATATTTGGCATGTTATCTTTGCAGCCATAAAGGCTAAAAATTTAATTTTTTTCATTCAAAACTTAAAATTCTTCATAAAGTGAAGACCTAGGGACCCATACTCACCAGGGAAAAGTTCTCCACTTGCCATTGGTGAGTTGGTTTGTGTAGATATGATTTTTATTGTTTTCTGTATCTAGATGGGCGGATAGATTACCAGATCTGTGGCTGGCTATTGGTACAAATATACATGAGTATACATTTTCCTCAGTTAGACCTCCCACTCCTTTACCTAACCTCCATAGCTGCAATATAAATTTGCATAATAGAATTTTTTATGGACAAGATAAGAAGGAAGGACAAGACTGACTACTCTGTTGGATTTTTCTTGGGCATGGCAGTAAATCTAGTTTTAGAAAGCATACCTTATGAGAGCCATAGGCAGTATTTGCACTTGCTTGTCCACTGGGCTTTATAGTACATAGAATCCAACAACTGTCTCCCATACACCATAAATGCAGAGCGTGCATTCAAAAAATTTGCATAATACTCACTTCCACAAAGTCTCTCACCCCCTCTTATATTTAATTTTGGAAATATGCTTTGTTGCTTGCTGTATAGACCCTTTTAGTAAAAATTAACATAATGAGTACTATATAATTTTTGTATGAAACATCCTAATTGGACTTTCAGATTAGAGTATCACATTTCTAAAGTAATACTATTCTCTTTAGTTTTCAAATGAATTATACACTTATACTTTTCCATTGTAGATTACTGTAAATTCACGTTTAACAATAGAGTATTAAAAAGATATTGTTTCACAAATGAATTAATTGAAACTAGTAACTATAGTCATATTCATTCATATACCTCTATATTCATGAATTTCAGATGCAAAATAACCTTCATTTTTCTTTTGCACTAGTATATGATTTTGTCCAGAACAGTTAAACCATTGTTCTGTGATAAGATGGAATTCCAGTTTCGTAGAGAAAAGTTAAACAGACCAAACATAGTTGCTAGATAAAACTATTACCATTCTGAATACTTGGTTCACAACTATGGCATCATGAAGAATTCTTGATACTATCTGTGAACAGCATTCATAACCTCTGCTATTTGTCTGAGTAAATGTCAGAGTGCTCAAGGAGAGAGCGATATTAAACAGACTACCTTATACCAGAAAGGGAGGGGTGTGGGAGAAAAGGGCACAATATTTATGAGTCCAGGAACTATAAGTTGTAATTTAATGAGATCAAAGCATTTGCTGTTTATTTGCTGCACTAGCAGCTTTGGATAAACTAGTTAGAAAACAGATAATGTAAAAAAAGTGCAGGATATTTAAAAGATTATAAAGGCTATAAAATCAAAGGCATGGATGGAAAATCATGTTGTAAATGCTTCCAATATTAAATTAATTTAGTGTTCTCTTGAGATTAAGTAATGTTACAAAGAAAGCAAAGATCCCCCAAATTTATTTTCAGTTCCTGTTTTTGCCAGATATCCGCCGCGCTTCCTTTTTTCCTACTATTTCCCAGGAATACACATCAGTTGTCATTGGCGTCCTAATGAGTACTTTACTCCTGTTGTATGTCTCAGCAAGGAGTTTCCTACCAATATCAACTATAATGTAACTCTAGTACTTCTAGTACTTTTCTAATAGGGAGAGGCAGTAGCAATATTTATACAACCCCTTTTGGCAGTGTGAAAAAAAAAAAGAATCAAGTCATCTCTGACAGTTAAAACATAAACAGCCATTACTATGAATTTAATATATATTACTTAATTCCATTTCTTTTGGTGTTTTCATTCTTCTTTTTAGAGAAAGGTCACGAGACAGGGTAGTATAAAGATTTGTCTTTTTTGAGTTGCTGTGCTGATACTGGATGAACTATTTATGCATGTTTCCTGTGTTAAGGAACTGAAGAAAGTAACTGCAGACTTGATAAGGTCCAAGGTCACATGTCAGTACAGGGTGGGAGAAGAAAACATCAATCTTACAGCAAAGGAACAACAGTTACAAGAACTACAACAAAAAATCAGAATGGTATTGAAAAAGCTGTTATCATTTGTTGGTTATTGTTTCCTATTGTTCATTAAAAAAAAAACCAGCTGCAATGATTTCCAAGTGATGCATACAAATCGCTACACCTTTTCAAGAACTGAATATGTTTTGTGATAATTATTTGATTTCAAATATTGCATTTGCTAAGAAACTAAATATTTTATAAATACAAGATAATATATTATTAGTCAGATCCAATTTCTTTCAAGCCCTCAGTTTCATTAAATAGCTTTTAGATAAGGATGAAAAATCAGTTTAATTTAATATTATTAAAGAAAAAGTATTATTGTTTAATATTAAACATTGTTTTATAATATTTTTGCTTATAACTCAGTGTTCATTTTAATTTTTGTTAAGGAGACAGATTTTAGTAAAAAGCTCAGTGAAGAAAATGCACATATTAAAGAAGAGAAACAGGTGAGTGGTTAATGTAATTTTGTTGTTTAAAGTTGATTAATAATACTTGTAATAAACAATATTTGAGATTTTTTAAGAAATATGTGCTAAACTATTAAAATGAACTATGTTCAGTTTTTTGCTTTTCAAAAGTAATTTAATATTACTATTAATAATAACAACAGGAGCTTAGTATTGTCTTTATATCAAATGAGTTAATAGAACAAACAAATTCTTTAATTAATTTTGTTTTCCATATTATATTTCAAAGTCTTCATTTATTTATTTGAATTTCAGGGAAGAGAAAGCTGGCATGCCAATGAAAATAATCTTCTAGATACGTAATCAATAAAGAATATGCAGTAAGGATAGCAAAATACCTGTTCCCTCTTTCTGCACAGTGGCATCCAACAAATTACTTGCTCTTCACCAGTAGTCCATCCAGTTAAATTGGGATGATGTATCAGGCATCCAAATAAAACATTCAAACACATATTCACAGTTATACCAGTGTACTGCAATGTTTTGCAGGATATCTAATGTAAGATTGATCTTTTAGCTCATAAAAGACTAGCACTCCATAGGACATTAAAAGAATATCAAAGAAGTGATGTACTTGTTCTTAGGGAGGGGAAGGAACAGAATACTGACCACATTAACCATTGAGCGCCCATTGAAGGGTGATTTAACAGTACACTACCACAATCTCAGAAGACTGTATTTTTACTTTACTTTTGAAGAATGCTTGCCAATAAAACTAGAAAAAGCAGGTAATGGATGCTTATTAGAGTTAAACTTAAATTGACTCACACAGCTCTCAGTCGTGCTAAAAGCATCTCTGAAGTGATGTTTTCAATCTGATGTGTATATATATCTTTGTACCATTTGGGAATATGGTCATGTATTCCTATTTTAAAAAAAAACAAAACAAAAAAACCCCCAAAACATCGAGCTCCCAGGGCCACCCAAAGAAGCCTCCATGGTTAAAAAATAGAGTAAAAGAGAGAGAGAAAAAAGAAATCCTTTAAATATTGGAAGTCAAAGTCTACTTAGAAAAATAGAAGTAGCATAAACTATGGCAAATCAAAAGGAAAACCATAATTAGGAGGCCAAAAAGGAATTAGAAGAACAACTAGGCAGAGGCGGCTTTTGGGGTAGGCGAAGCAGGCGGCCGCCTAGGGCCCCCGAGCACTAAGGGGCCCCGTCAGTGGTCAGGGCTGTCACCTGTTTCTCCTGCCAGTGGGTCACTGGCGCTGGGCAAGCAGAGCACGTGCCTCGAGTCCCAGAGCCAGGGCCCCAGGTCTGGCAGTGGCAGGGACCTGGGGCCCAGCTGCCACCAGCGGCCTAACGCACCACCGCCAGGGCCATGGATCCGGGCCCCTGCCAGGCTGCAGTGGCTGGAACTGGGGCCCTCCTGGCCGCAGCAGCTGGATCCAGCCCCTGATGGGGTTGCGAATCCGGGGCCTACTGGGGCCATAGAGGCCAGATCCAGTTCCCACCAGGGCTGCAGTGGCCAGATCCGGCTCCCAATGGGGCTGTGAATCTGGGGCCCATCGGGGCCCCAGCGGCCACATCTGGTCCCCGCTGGGGCCGCAGCGGCTGGATCCGGCCTGTGGTGGGACCATGGATCCGGGGCCCGTCCAGCTGCAGCGGCCCGATCCGGACCCTAGCAGGACCATGGATCTGGGGCCTGCCTGACTGCTGCCGGCCTGATCTGGTCCCAGGGAGACGAATTGGGTCCCCTCTGTGGGACGGATTGGGGCTGGGCTGCGAACTTATTCTGGGGGCAGCGACGCCCTTCCTACCTGGGAGCTGTGGCTAGGGTGGAGCCTTTCAAATCTTCTGCCTTGAGCATGCTCAAGGTGGGAGCAGCCTGGCTAGGGAGGACTCTGGCTGCCCCTGCAGCTCTGGCCAGGTAAGAGGGGTGGGCCAGGAGAGTTGGGGAACTGGTGGGCAGAGAATGGGGGTGGAGTTGGGTAGCCAGTGAGCAGAGCTGAGGGGGCAGTGAGGGTAGCCTGCGGTGGGGGAGCAGGGTCACAGATGAGCACCCCTGTGTGCCTGTGGGGGCCCCACAATAGGCCTTCGCCTAGGGCCCCCAATAGCCAAAGGCCGCCTCTGCAACTAGCAAAAGACACAACAAATTTTCTAAGGATGTGAAAAGCAGGAAGCCTACCAAACAATCTAGTCATTGGATGATCACGGTACTTAAGGATCACTCAAGGAAAACAAGGTCATTGCAGAAAAACTTAAATTAATTCTGTGCACTGATTTATACTGCAGAGGATGTGAGGGAAATTCCCACATCTGAACCATTCTTTTTAGTTGACAGATCTGAGGAACTTCCCAGATTGAAGTGTCAGTAGAGGAGATTTTGGAACAAATTGATAAACAGTAATAAATGACCAGGACCAGGTGGTAGACACCTAGGAGTTCTGACAGAGTTCAGTTATGAAGGAGTTCAGAATCCAGGAGTTCAGTTATGAAATTGCAGAACTACTAACTGTGGTATGCAGTCTATCACTTAAGCCTCTGTACCAGTAGACTGGTGAATAGCTAATGTGAAGCCAATTTTTAAAAGGGCTTCAGATCCTGGCAATTACAAGTCAGTAAGACTAACAACAGTACCAGGCAAATTGGTTGAAACTACAGTAAAGAACAGAATTATCAGATGCACAGCTGGACATGATATGTTGGGGGAGAGCCAACATGGCTTTTGTGGAGGGAAATCATGCCTCACAGTCTGTTAGGACACTTTTAATATTGATAATGCACGTTGGAAAACATAGTAATACACGTTGGAAAACATAATCCCAATGATGCCTACAAAATGATAGGGTCTAAATTAACTATTACCATTCAAGAAAGACGTCTTGGAGTCATTGTGGCTAGTTCTCTGAAAACATCTGTTCAATGTGCAGCAGCAGTCAGAAAAGCTAATGGAATGTTAGAAACCATTCGTAAAGGGAAAGATAATAACACAGAAAATTTCATAATGACATTATATAAATTGATGGTATGCCCATGCCTGGAATACCATATACAGTTCTGGTCACCCCATCTGAAAAAAAATATATTAGAATTGGAAAAAGTACAAAGAAGGGCAGCAAAAATTATTATAGACATGGAATAGTTCCTATATGGGGAGAGCTTAAGAAGACTGGCACTGTTCAGCTTGGAAAAGAGATGACTAAGGGGGTGATATGATAGATATTTAGAAAATCATGAATGGTGTGGAGATATATAGGGAAGTTTTATTTACCTTTTTATGTAACACTTGAATCAAGAGTCACCCAATAACATTAATAGGCAGCAGGTTTAAAGTAAACATTAGGAAGAACTTTTTCACACAATGCACAGCCAACCTGTGGAACTCATTGCCACAGGAATGTTGTGACAGCTGAAAGTATAACTGCTTTAAAAAAGGTTAGCTAAGTTCATGAAAGATAGGTCAAGAATTAGCCAAAATAGTTATGAATGCAACCACATGCTCTGGGTGTCTCCAAACCTCTGACTGCTAGAAGCTGGGCCTTGATGCCCGATGGTAGATCACTCAATAAATTGCCCTATTCTAGTCATTCCCACTGAAGGTTGTGGCACTGGCCACTGTCTGAAGACGGGATAGTGGGCTAGATGGACCATTGATCTAACTGCCGATGGCCATTCTTATTTTTGAAGGTGCCCATGTTATTATGGCATATTAAAATATTTTCAGTTTTTGCTTTTTGTACCAATGTTTTGAATTCTATTTTGCTTGTTAACTTTGTGCTTGCTTTGGAACAAAATTCAAAAGTAGGAGAAATATTTCTAGATTATAGGAAGAGATACATAGTTTTATCTCACATTTTCTCTAGGAACTTGTGTTAGAAGTCTTGTTTCATTGTGAGCATTGGATGAGCTTTTAAACATTATCTAGGTTGTAGCAAATATGTACTATATGACAAAATATACTATGTATAAGAGGCAGAATTGCATAATGGATAGAGCACTGGACTGGACTGCCTTGGACTCAGGAGCCCTGGGTCCATATCTTGACTCTTCCACTTGCCTGCTGGGTGACTTTGGGTAATTCATGTCACTTCTCTGTGCCTCAGTTTTCCCATCTGTAAAATGGAGATGATGATATTGAAATTCTTTTGTAAAGCATTTTGAGAACTATAGATGAAAATTCCTGTGTAAGAGCTAGGTACTCATATTTACAAGTAGCAAGAAACATTTACAGTATAGGATCTGATTTTCTTTTGGATCTCAATCCAGTCTTTAATTTTGTGGATGCAAATGATAGCATTAGACATTTAGTTAATTGATTTTGCCTGCAAAAAGAGACTACCTACAGTTTGTGAAAGAATCCAGGAAACTTTCAAACTCTAAGCTCCTTAATAGAGATAAATTAAAGTAGTTCGGTATGGGTTTCTTTTTCAATTACATCAACATTTAAACACATTAAAGAATATTTTCTGCCACAAAATCAGTTATGTCACATATTGCATTTCTGCAAATCTTTTACTAGTAACTGCTGGATTAATCTTTAGAAGCATGTTCTGTAGGGATTTGTGCATATTTATTGCTTGTTTAAGTCATCCTCTCTCATTGGCTTTTATTTTCTTCATCGCATCTGCTTTCCAGGTTAGCTAGCAGGCTTTGTCAACAGAATTATCATTTTGTATGTTTCATGAAGATACAGTAGTCTTTTTAAATCAGTCTACATTCTCTAAGTTGATCCCAGATTTACATGTTAATCAACCTGTTATTTGAGTGGCTCTCTTTTTCAGATCTTATTTTACTTCAGATGAGGACATCTTGCAGAAGTAAGATATAGTCCTGCAGTCTTTAAATTCCATTTGTCCTGGAGAGCTTTTCCTGCCATTCAGAGTGCATACCATCTAATAACAATGAGTTCTTCTACAAAAACAATCTCACTCTGCAGGACAGGAGAAATTTTAAGACTATAGGACTCAGTATGATAACAGGAGCCCTTCAGAAGTAAAGTAGTGGATTAGTGTACTGACCTTTCTCCTGTAGAAGATCTGGGTTCAAAACTTTCTTAAGTCATAAAAGGAAATTAATTTGGTGGTCTCATCCTGGTTTGTACAGTATGTTTACACTGCAATTAAAAATCTGCAGCTGATTTAGGCTAAGGGGATCAGGCTAAGGAACTGTTCAACTGTGGTGGAAACATTCGGCTTTGACTGGAGGTTGGATTCTAGGACCCTGTGAAGTGGGATGGTCTCAGAGCCCATAAGCTTGAACATTTACATCACAAATAAGCAACCACACAAACTCAAGGAGTGGTAGAGGCGTTGCATGTCAGAATTGTAGTTTGCATTAGGAGAGCTATGTGGGGAAATTTTACACAGTATTACATGGAGCTTAAGTGAGAGCTACTAATCTCTTACCATTATGAATATTAAATTACTGAGACCCACACTGTGAACCCCATATAATGGTGAGCTGATGCTCTCAAGAGTAGTCCTAGTCCTAGTGACTGTTGAAGTCACTAGGAATACTTATGTAACTGCTCACCACTATTAATAAGGTATTCACAATCTGGCCCTAAATTCATTTATGAGCATAGTCTTTAGTTCTAGAGGGCCCATCGTTGTAGCATTATGGGGGGATAGATCCCCAAACTTTCAGATTTCAGCTGCAGAGATTGATGACCCTGGACTGTATCACAACATTTTGATGTTTATGTCATGATACACATTACTGTTTGTGAATTCCAGCCCGGTAGAGTTTACATTCTGAAGACAGAGAACAGTTTTCAGCTGAGGGTCAGCCACTGGTGAAAATGGTTGCCTGTGTCCTCTGGGGTTTTCCTCTCTGATTTATTGCCATAACATTACTCTGCCAAATGTGCTGAATTCAAAACTGTGAAGTGCAGATTGAATTTGGCACAATTAAACAAGTCTTGTTCAGATGAGTCCAGAACTATAATTGAACTGTTCACCTAGTGGTATCATCTAAGAAAATACCTTGAGAAAAGCATTACTATTATATTATTCAATAGAAAAAAGGCAGAGAGACAGGGCCAGATTAAGGAGCCTTGGGGCCCCAGGCTGCCCCCCACTGGTGGGCTTTCCCCCTAGCCTGGGCCCCCAACTCCCCACCAGTGACCCCACTCCAGCATAGAGCCCAGTCCCCCACCATGATGGCCTGCGGGCAGACCAGTGCTAGGTGGAGCCCTGGGGCCAGAGGTTGCTCTTTGCATCTGCACTGGTACCAGCCCTGGTCCAGCTGGTCTGGCCTCAGGGACAGTGGGGCTGGCTAGTGTGCAGTGTGACTTTGGGTGTAGCCCTCACAGGCCCTGGAAGGCCACGCCGGAGGCCATATATAGCATGCCAGCTGGCTCCACTCCCAAAGCGGAGTCACCATGCGCCAGCCTGCCCCGCTCCTACAGGCAGACCAGCTGGCCCAGCTGGCTCCTGCATTGATCTGACCTTGCAGAGAGGAGCTAAACAGGTCTTCCGTCTTCTACCAACCCACTCCCAAAAACTGGTGATGCTAGTTTTAAATAAGAAATATTAATATTAATGTACATTATGTAATTTGTTGACTAGAGAAAGAATGTATTTGTTAATAAAAATGTGAAGTATTTTTAAATCCTCCATTATTATCTCTATGCTTAAAGTTCACAAACTAAACAAATTATTTAATATTCTATTTGTTTATTTTCATAAGGATATTCTCAGTTCTCTACAACATATGCAGCAGCTGCTTCAGCGACTGACCAAAACAAATGTCAGAATGGAAAGTGAATTGAATGCACTGAAAGAAGAATATCAGGTCAGATTTTTCTTGATAATACAATCTGCTACTAGCTACTGTATATTTCTGAACAGTTTAGGGCTGTTAAAGACATCTTACTGCTTTTCAGAACTTTTGACCTCTTATCCACTATTCCCTCAGCTCCTTAACTATCAGTTTGTACCTTGAAACACTCCATGTGGGTCCTATTCCTTTAATTCCTCAAGGGTACATCTTCCAATCAGGAAGCCTCCCATTTCCTGAGATCTCAACTTCGTGCTGATGGTGTTTATGGGTCCACACATTGAACTCCTAGCTATATGTTCCATTTTCCACCTATCTATCAAAATAGCCTCTCTGATAGCAATAACATCTACTAGAAGGGTGGAAGCGATACAAACAGTTATGGTGGGATCTATCTACAATATATTTCAAGGACAGGGTGACTTTGAAGCCTCATCCAAAATTTTTGTCACATTTTTGACTTCTATATTAACCAAGGTAAAGGAGCAGGCTATATCACTGCAGAGACTACAAACTGGATTTCTACTTGCGTTAAGTTATGCTATGAGATAGTTGGCTTGGAGCCAACATTGGGGGTTATCGGCTTCTCCATGGGAGAGCTTCTACAGCTTCTTTGAGAAATTTAAAACTCAGAAATTTGGAGGGCAGCAACATGGGATTCAATATGTATGTTTACCAAGCACTTCTATATAGCAGTCTATGTCATAGAATCATAGAACTGGAAGGGACCTCATGAGGTCATCTAGTCCAACCCCCTGCTAAAAGCAGGACCACTCCCACTAAATCATCGCAGCCAGGGTTTTGTCTAACTGAACCTTAAATATCTCCAAAGACAGAGATTCCACCACCTCCCTAGGTAACCCATTCCAATGCTTCACAACCCTCCAAGTGAGAAAGTTTTTCCTAATATCCAACCTTGACCTCCCCAGCTGTAATTTGAAACCATTGCTCCTTGTTCTGTCCTCTCTTACCACCGAGAACAGCCTAGCTCCCTCCTCTTTGGAGCACCCCTTCAAGTAGTTGAAGGTTGCTATCAAATCTCCCCTTAGTTTTCTCTTCTGTAGACTAAATAAGCCTAGTTCCTTCAGTCCCTCCTCCTAAGTCATGTGCCCCAGCCCCCTAATCATTTTTGTTGCTCTCCGCTGGACTTTTTCTAATTTGTCCACATCCTTTCTGTAGTGGGGAGCCCAAAACTGGACACAGTATTCCAGATGTGGCCTGACCACTGTCGAATAGAGGGGAATTATCACATCCTTCGGTCTGCTGGCAATACTCCTACTGATGCACCCTAATATGCCATTGGCCTTTTTGGCAACAAGAGTGACTCATATTCATCTTCCCATCCACCATAACCCCTAGGTCCGTTTCTGCAGTGCTGCTACTTAGCCGATCAGTCCCCAGCCTGTAGGAGTGCATGGGATTTTTCCGTCCTAAGTGCAGGACTTTACACTTGTCTTTGTTGAACTTCATGAGGTTTCTTTTGGCCCAATGTTCCAATTTGTCCAAGTCTCCCTGGATCCTGGATTTGAAGGTTGCTATCAAACCCCCCCTCAGTCTTCTCTTCTGCAGACTAAATAAGCCTACTTCCTTCAGTCTCTCCTCGTAAGTCATGTGCTCCAGCCCCCTAATTATTTTCGTTGCCCTCCGCTGGACTCTTTCTAATTTGTCCACATCCTTTCTGTAGTCGGGAGCCCAAAACTGGACACAGTATTCCAGATGCGGCCTCACCAGTGCCAAGTAGAGGGGAATTATCACATCCCTCGATCTGCTGGCAACACTCCTACTGATGCAGCCCGATATGTCATTGGCCTTTCTGGCAACAAGGGCACACTGTTGGCTCATATCCAGCTTCCCATCCACCATAACCCCCGGGCCTTTTCTACAGTGCTGCTACTTAGCCGATTGGTCCCTAACCTGTAGCAGCGCATGGGATTTTTCCGTCCTAAGTGCAGGACTTTGCACTTGTCCTTGTTGAACCTCATGAGGTTTCTTTTGGCCCAGTGTTCCAATTTGTCTAACTCTCCCTGGATCCTGTCCCTGTCCTCCAGCGTGTCTACCATTCCCCCCAGCTTGGTGTCATCTGCGAACTTACTAAGCACACGATCTGTCCCATCATTGAGATCAGTAATGAAGATGTTGAACAAAACCGGCCCCAGGACCAACCCCTGGGGCACTCCACTCATTACTGGTTGCCAACTAGACATTGAGCCATTGATTCCTACCTGCTGAACCCAGAGATCTAGCCAGTTTTCTATCCACCTTACAGTCCACTCATCCAACCTATACTTCCTTAACTTGCCGACGAGAATGCTGTGGGAAACCGTATCAAAAGCCTTGCTAAAGTCGAGGTATACCACATCAACGGCTCTTCCCGCATCCACAAATCCAGTCATCTCATCATAGAGGGCAATCAGGTTGGTCAGGCATGATTTGCCCTTGGTGAATCCATGTTTACTGTTCCTGATCACTCTATTTTCCTCCAAGTGTTTCAGGATGGATTCTTTGAGGACCTGCTCCATGATTTTTCCAGGGATTGAGGTGAGGCTGACCGGTCTGTAGTTCCCCGGATCCTCCTTTTTCCCTTTCTTGAAGATAGGTACTATATTTGCCTTTTTCCAATCCTCCGGGACCTCCCCCGTTCACCACAAGTTTTCAAAGATAATGGCCAGCGGCTCTGCAATCACTTCGGCCAACTCCCTCAGCACTCTTGGATGCAGTCTATGTCCTATAGACTCCGATTATAAAATCAGAAGGGACCATCGGGATCATCTAGTTTGACCACCTGCACATTGCAGGCCACAAAACATCACCCACTCTTAAAATAGAACCCCTATCCTCCGGCTGAGTTACTAAAGTCCTCAAATAATGATTTAAAGACTACAAGTTACAGAGAATTTACCATTTATTGAAGCCTTGTGTCAACGTCGATGAATCAGCGACCCTTTGTGACTAAGTTTATATATGCATTTGTGCAAAATAAGTCCAATCCTTGATTCACAAATGTGACCACAGATGCTGCAGGTAAAACCTACATTTGATGGAGTTACTGAGATGGTCTTTCTCTCTTTCCCTCCCTTATATTTGTCTGTTTGATTTCATAGTTTTAATAGTTAAATGACTTACTGCCTCCAGTTGCTGCCATGCAGGGCCAAGTCTTCCCACTGGTTGGTATCAATGTTACAGGCCTTAAGATTTTGTTTCAGGGTATCCTTATATCTCAGATGTGGCCATCTCTGTGATATTTGTCCATTTTTCAATTGACTATAAAGCACAGCTCTAGGGATTCTGGTGTCCTCCATCCTCCTAAACACATCCAGCCCACTAAAACAGGTCTCTCAAGACCATGCCTTCCAGACTTCGAATTTGACACCTTTCAAGGACCTCTGTATTGGTGATTCTGTCATGCCACTGAATATTATAAATGATCTCAGGGAGCACTGGTGGAACTGCTCGAGTTGCTTGAGATGTCTACAGTACAGCATCCATGATTCACATTCACACAGCAGTGTGGATAGATCCACTGCCTGTTTACACCTTGATCTTTGTGAGCAATCTGACCCCTCTCTCATTCCACAGACAATGACAAAGTCTCTTGAAGCAGGAACTTGCTTTAGCAACGTGATAAATGACCTTAGCATCAACATTGACTGTTGGAGAGTAGACTTCTGTGTTAACAGAAATGGTCGACTGCTCTAAATTGTGTGTCTGCAATTGCAGGCTCAGCATAATCCTTGATTGGAGGTGGCAGGTACATGACCACTGTTTTTTTCAAACTGATAGTGAGTCCAAAGTACTTAGCTGCCAGTGCAAACCAACTGGTGATAAATTGGATGTCATATAGTGAGTAAGCTACCACTGCACAATTGTCTGCAAACAACAAACCCTAATCACTAGTTCCACCACCTTAGTGTGGGTCTGCAGATATCTCAGATTGAATAGCCCTCTCTCTCTACGAGACTGGATGTAGATGGAAGACATCCAGAAGCATCATGGAGAAAATTATAGATATAAGTGTTGGTGCTAATGCACAGTCTTGTTTTATGCCATTTGAGACTGGGAAGGGGTCAGAGAATTCTCCACACTCCTACACCCTAGCCGTCATCCCTTCCTGGAAGGATCTGATGAGAGATACAAACTTCTCTGGGCAGCCAAGTTTGTGGAGGATTTTCCACAGAACATCATGATTAATTGTGTTGAAGTCCTTCATCAAGTCTATGAAGACATGTAGAGATCTTGGTTTTGCTCCAGGCACTTCTCCTGAATATGTCTGGCTATAAATATCATGTCTATAATTCCTTGGCCAGCAATGAATCCACACTGTGATTTTGGGAATACATTGTATATGTGTTGCTTGATCGTTCTGTTGAGCATTACTCTTGCCAATATTTTCCCAGCTACGGATAGGAGGGAAATCCCACAGTGATTGTCGCAACTGTTTCTGTTCTGTTACCCTTCCTTTTACACAGGTGGACAATTGATGCATCTTTGAAATCCTGGGGCACTAAGCCATGTTTTCAAATACACTGTGAAAGAATTGCGTAAGTTTCCTAAGTGTGTAATTACCTCCATGTTTAAGGATTTCAACTGGCATGCCATCTGGTCCTGGGGATTTCCCTGATGATGCCTATGACGACTTTGCTGACCTCATGAAGTGAAGGTGGTAGATCATGAGCTCCTAATATTTCTCACTGAGGGATGTCATCCAAAGCCACTGCAGACATGTTAGAGGGGAGATTTGGAGAGGGTTGAAGTGTTCTGCCCAGCATTTCAGGATTTCATTCTTCTCTGTCAGGAGTTTGCCACCATCTGCAGAGTGTATAGGTGGTACTTCTGTTTGGTACAGTGCTATAAACAGCTCTATCACCTTCATAAAATTGTTTGATGTTATTTTTGTCAGGTGCTTCTTGTAATTCACTGACATTCTCTTCCCACCATTGATTTTTCTTCTGCTGTAATCAGAACTTGAACTTCATGTTTGGCCTGGAGGTAGCAGGGGTATGTGCAGATGAATTAGCAGCAGTGTATGCACTGTGAAACATGTGCATCTTGTCCAAAACTTGACTTATCTCTGTATCCTTTTCATCAAACCAGTCTTAATGTTTTCTTTTGATGAAACTGCGAATCTGTGTACTTATGAAGTATGTGGAAGCACAGAATTCAGTTCAGGCCTTTTTACAGTTTATGTCCATAAAGGCAGAGCTTGAAGGTTTTGGCAGCTAATTTCTGTTGAAGTTCTTCCTTGGTACACAGATCTTTTGAGTTTGGCAGTATTTAATTTCTTTGGCGGTTTCTGTCTGCACTGCCACTTTTTCAGGTGGACATGGAGCAACATCTGGCTTTTGACCCGTTTTATGATAAGACCAGCAGTCTGCTCCTCTTATGGCATGAATGATCTTGACTTCTTTGAGGTCCTTCTCTCTTATAATGGTGTAATCCAATAGATGCCATTTCTTAGATCGAGGGTGCATCCAAGCAGTCTTGTACTTATTTTGCTGTTGGAACATGGCATTAATAATCGATAAGTTATGTTCAGTACTTTGGGACAAGAGCAAACGTCTACTGGAGTTGGCTTTACCAAGCCAATGTTGCCCTAGCATTCTGCACCATGAGGTTGCATCACAACCAACTCTGACATTAAATTAATCCATTATTATCAGTTTGTTATTGCAAGGATATTCTTTATTGCTCTGTCAGGTTGCTCATGGAAGGCTTCCTTTACATGATCAGTATAGGTGATAGTAGGAGCATGCACATTGATGATTGTGGCTTGTCTTCTCTTAACAGGGTTTATGTGGATGAGGCATAAGGATAAGGTTTATGCAGATAAGGATGAGGCTTGTTATGTGGTTAGGTGTTGGGATATGTTTAGATAATCTTTAATCTCCACCTCATCCTTAATGCTTACTGGTTTCATTTCTTCGTCCTTTGTTTTCTTCTTATTTGTATGGTTATAGAACCTTTTACTATTGGTTTTAATTCCCTTTGCAAGTTCCAAATCTACATGGGTTTTGGCAGTTCTCACTTTATTCCTATTTTCTAACCTCCAAGAGGTAACTTTTCTTGCTGATCCTTCCCTTCTTCCATTCTTTGTAAGCTTTCTGTTTTCTCTTAATCACCTGTTTTGAGATGCTTGTTCATGAAGCTCAGTCTGCAGCCCTTCCTTCTGAATTTCTTCCCCTTGCTTGGTATGCAGGCTTCAGATAGCTTCTGCAAGTTTGACGAAGTAATTCCAAGTCTCCTAGGCTATGTCTACACTTGTAAGTTAGTTCGAATTAAGGAAGCTTAATTCGAACTAACTTAAGCCTTGGCCACACTAGGCTTTCATTCGTTCGAATTAAGGGCTTCCTTAATTCGAACTAATAAATTTGATTGCTTATGCATTCAGATGGGAGGTATAAGGACACTCGGGCCGCAGATGCAGCCTCAATAGGCAGTGCTGGCCAAAAGAATCTGAACTCAAGTGCATGTGCACCAAGAGTTGAACATATACAGACAACACATATCAAAGAATTACAGTTACTGTAAGGAAAGTAATTGTTTCATGCAACTCTTGGAAGCATGTCAGCATATTTCCTGCTGTAAAGGTAGGCTTCCTTTAAAAGTTTTTGTAGGAAGCATTGGTTGATCTCCTAAACTTCAGAGGTTGGTGTCATTTTCTTGATGTCCTTCAGACTTTTAATATGCATGGTAGTGTGTTTTGCAATACATTAGTACTTCTGTGTTTACAAGACAACTCCATTACACAGCAGAAGGATGCCAGTGTTTGGCAGCCACCTCAGAAAAGATATGCGCAGCATTGTTTGCAGGCAGACTGGAACCTTCCAAGGAAAACCTAAATGCTTCGGAATACCAGTATCCTAGCCAAATTCCAGTTTGAATAATTAGCATATGTTCTGTCTACTAAAAAAATCCTTTCACAGTTTCAAATTTATAATTTTTTTTCATTTTGTCCAAAGAGTTTTTGTGATCCACCCGAGAGGAGGTTGTATGTTAGCTATGGATGATATCATCCCAGGGTATATAGGATCTGAACAAGCTTCTCTCTATATATAAGAATGAGCAATTGAAGGTTTCAAATGCTGTATATTATATTCATACTCCAAATATTTTTATAGTGTGGATACATTAACTTGACAGTGATTATGGACATGTTAAGATTATTGTTAAGTAAATCAAGAATTTGATATTTTTGTAGTTAATTGGGAAGTAGAAAAGAATTCCTTTGAAAGAATGCTTCTGCATCTGACATTTTTCAGGAGTGCTTTCAAAGAATCACAGCAAAATCCTGTAAATATAGTTGATCATGTAGTTACATGCATTAAAACTGTGTTTACATTTTCAAATGTATTTGCATCATCTTTATAGAAGGTAATGGATGCAGTAAGTCTTTTATCTTCTGTACTTTGTTATATAAATATGATAGGATAAAAATTCCAACAGTGTTGGAGAGATGTGTGAGAACTGTTACTGTTGATTTACATGAGCTTGCTTTTAATTTATCAAAATGACAGTAAAGTTGACACTGAGTAAGCCCAGAAACATTAGAAGCACAATTATGACAGTATAAAAAAATTTAATAGCATATTACTATTATTTTTAATGCACTTTTATTCAATTTCAGTAAACCAATAAAAATAAATTAGAGGGCAATCAGATAAACACTAAATATTTGATATTCCAATAGATGTGTTTTACAATTTTAAATTGAAGAATAGAAATTATATAAAATATTATTAAGCAATTTTGAGTATAAGCTGTGATAACAAAAAACAAAAAAATATTTTCTTTGCTTATACTGCAAGTTTTTTTCATAAGTATACTAGGATTTGATTGTGCTACATTTCATATTTCTCAGTTCTGCACTTCATATTACTTTTTCAGCACATTAAAACTTATGCAGTGAAACTGAATAATGGCAAGTGTTTTTATACCCTTTTACAGCCATTCCTTTTTCAATAACCTCCCCCTGTTTCCTGTTAGCTAAACTATAAGCACCTTTCTGTTAATTTATGAAAATTATTGTTGAGTGAGCACATTATCACTGATCTGTATGGCACTTTCAGCATGTTAGAAGCAAAGGTCTAAGCAACATAAAACACATCAAAATTCATTAATGCGATATTGATTATTTTTTGGATAATTAATTTTATTGCAGACCCTTGGAAGAGATAATGAGCTGCAAAGGGAGAAGGCAAAAGAAAATGAAGAAAAGTTCCTTAATCTTCAGAATGAGCATGAGAAAGCACTAAGAATTTGGAAAAAAGATGTAGGTTTATTCAATTAAATTTTAGTATAAAAGGTTTTTGAAGTAGTCCAACATTTCAAATAATTCTTAAAAACCATGAAAATATTGCAGAATAAGTATGAAAAAAGTACAGTATTATTTTCTTCCTGGACACTCCAAATTTTTGTCAAAAATATTTTAAAAGGTAGATTTAGTAGAAACTCCATTTGACTTCTGCATTTTAGAAGGCCATTTACATATATATTTTGGGCTGACACCAGAGAGGTCAAATGGAGGCTTTTGTTTGTTTTTTAATTTAACCTTAGCACTTAGATAAATTCCAGAATCACACATTAGTCGACTACTGCTTACATCTGAGGTATCCAGATGTTTCCTTAGAAGCAGTTTCCAGTATGCACATATGTATTTTGAATTTACATTGGCTGAATTATATTTCTATTACAGATCTTTGTCATTAGTACCCAAGTAAAATGTCATAAATACACATGTGAGGGAGCTAGTCTTTGTTCATACTTTTCAAACCTATTATGCTTTTTCAGGTACAAGGTTTTTATCGTATATATGCTTTTAAAAGGTGTATTAATGTTTCAGTTTTAATTCAAATTTCCAACCTACAACTAACTGGAATATTTTTCTGACTAGAATTAAAAAAAAAAAAAATCTGGTTGGGAAACAATTACTTTGGCAACACTTTTTCTACCCAGCAGTTTTACAGCTCCACAAACTGAGCCCCACAAATCTGAGTCAGATGACCCAGGCCAGCCACATATATTTAATTGCTATGTAGATGTACACACAACATGCAGATTTTAGACATATTTCCATCACCTCATACCCTCTCCTTTCTATAAGTTGGGTTTTGTTCATCATTTATTCCAAGTTCTGAGACTCAAATGTGTAGGCAGTGGTAACTGTGGTATAGATGTTCAGGCTTGAACTGGAGCCCAAGCTCTGGGAGGGTCCCAGTGCCCAGGCTGTAGCCTGACTCCAAATGTCTACAAAGCAATTTTTAGCCTAATGAGCCTGAGTCAGCTAACCTGGGTCAGCCCCAGCTGTGCCACAAATCTTTTATTCCACTGTTGATGTACCTTGAGTGAAGGGGATAGGAAAATTGGCTGGTTTGGTTAGTTTCAGGTATGTTTTTCTTTTTTATTATCGTTCATTTTAATATGAAAAACTGTTGATATATCTGTAAAAAATATTATCTTTTGTATTTCCATTGGTAGCAAAGATTCTTCTCTGAGTGATGTCCTTATGGGTTCTCTACTTTAGGTGTCCGTGTGCTCCTGCTCTCATAATCAGAGATTTGTAGTAGCAGTGCCCTGGTTGGGTCACATGTGTGGTCCCCAACTTGTGCTGTCTTGTCAGTTAACTGGTGCTGAGCGACCAACCCCCCTCAGTTCCTTCTTTACTGCCTTTGGCTCTAGTCAGAGCTCCTGCAACACTTCTTTGCCTATCTAGCTAGTGTAGTTTTCCACAGTTAAATTTAGTTAGTTATTTAGTTAGTAGTAAGTGTACTTATTTCACTTTATCCCCATTATTTTTGTTAAAACAAACAAACAAAACCCCTTTCTTTTATTTTCCTTAGAAATAGTTAGATTTCCTTCCAAATGCTAGAAGAGACCCGTTTCCCCCTCCAAATAAGGGGAGAAATATTTACCTCAGGGGATGCCCAGATCCCTGGGGTTCAAACGCTGCATCTCCTGCAGGCTCTCTATCCTGGTCTCAGGTGGGTACTCACATGTGTTCACTGTATAGGCAAGACCACATACCATAGAAATGTTCACACTGCCACAGTTTAAAATTCTGGGCTAGGAAAGTGAGAGACCTGCAACTCAAACTCCTCCTCATGGAGAAGTCTCTGAGACTACTTTCTGAGCCAGATGTAGAAACATCTTCAGGATGCAGATTTCTTTCAACAGCCTCCAGTAGAGGCCTGTCCTCCATGGCTCAGATTGAAGAACAACCCGCTAAAAAAATGTTAAAAAAGCAGGTGATGACTCCACTGGTACAGGACTCTGCCAAAAAAAATGATGTTCCCAAAACCAGCAAGCCACTGCAATACCACACCCCAACAATCGTCATCCAGACAGCAGATTTGAAATGTTCGTCAAGGGCCCAAGAACTCTACCTCTTCTAACACTCGAACCATCTACCATCTACTGACCATTCGGAGATTGTCTGTTTCCCTTCAACCCAATCTGGTAAACTGTCACAACAGACAAATGGATATTAGAGATAGTCGAGACTGAATATCCATATCTTTTATTCCCCTGCATGGACACCTACCCTCCCTGTACACCTTTTTTCAGGGACTCCTTTCACAAACAACTACTGTGTCAAGAGGCCAACTATCTCTTTACTTGGAAACAGTAGAGTTAGTACCAACAAAATACAGAGGGAAGGGATTCTACTCAAGCTGTTTCTTCACACACAAAAGGACAGGAAGGTGGAGAAAAGTTCTTTACTCATGATGTCCCAACACTTCAAGATGGTCACATTAACCACCATAATTCCAGTGCTAGAAAGAGGGTACTGGCTGTCAGCCCTTGACCTTCAGGATGCATCCTTTCATATAACAATCCATCCATCAAATTGTAAATTCTTTCACTTTACTTTAGGCCCAGATCATTCCAAATACAAGGGCCTACCATTTGGTCTATCGATTGCCCCTTAAATATTCTCTAAGCTTCTAGCTGTAGTAGCTGCCCATTTATGTAGAAAGAGAATCATGATATTCCCATACCTATACAATAGCTTACTGAAAGCACCAATGCGACAGGAAGCGTTAGGCAAAATGGAAAAGACAGTAACACTTTTTACATGACTAGGCCCTGGAATAAATAGACAAAAATTGATGCTAACACCAGTACAAGGACTGGAATTCACTGGCACTTATCTCAAGTTGTCCAAAACCTGGCATCCTTACCATGACATCGATCTATCATTTTGAACAACCTCATTTCCACAGCACTGAATAGTCCTCAGATAAGAGCCAGAATTTGCCTCCAACAACTGGGCCACATGGCCACCATAACTTTCATTGTCAGACACATAAGGCTGCATATTAGAAGCCTGCAAGCGTGGCTCTGCACTATATACTGCCCACAGAGACACAGAATGAACTAATTCCTTACAGTGTCAGATAAAACAATCACTACTCTGATGGATATAACCAGACATTGTTTGACTTGGGGTACAATTCTTACTGGACTCCCCAACAATGACCATCCACAACAGATACATCACTAGTAGGATGGAGAGTACATCTGGATACCTACTCCATCCAAGGCCATTGGCCACCAATAGAATTACTACTTCATATTAATGCCCTAGAGTTATGAGCTGTTTGCAATGCATGCCTCCACTTCCTCCCCTCAATCAAGAACAAAACCATACAAATTCTCACAGACAATGTGGAATGCATGTTCTACATAAACAGAATAGAAAGTGCATGCTCACACTCCCTGTGCATGGAAGTCACAATTCTTTGGAACTGGTGCATCCCATACAACATCTATATCACAGCATCATACCTACCTAGCATCATACAGCAGATGTGCTAAGCAGGAACTTTTCTCAAGACCATGAGTGGGAATTGGACATGACAATGTATTCAAGCAATGGGGATTCCCAACCATAGACTTATTCGTGACCACACAAAACACCCAATTTTGTTCCAAAGTGGTCCTCATTACCTGGTGATGCCTTCCTTGTCAAATGGAATGCCCCACTCTTACATGTTTTTCCTCTCATTCCCCTCCTGGTACAAGTGTTCACAAAATCAAGCTGCATCACTCCCACATGGTTTTGTTAGACATGGTTTCATTACCTTCTCAAAATGTTGGTATGCCAACCACACAACCTTCCCCTTCTTTCTTGTTTCCTCTCCCAGGATTCAGGTCAGACCCTTCATCCAAACTTAGAAGCTCTCAATCTCAAGGCATGGCTGTTCCATGACTATGAGAATCAGATATAGCCTGTTGAGAGCAAGTACAAAATGTCTTATTAAACAGTCATTGAACAACTACTTGACACACATATACCTATACACATGGAGAAGATTTGATAATTGGTGCCAAAACAAGCAGATCACAACAGCTTCTGCTCTTCTACCCCTGGTTTTGGACTACTTACTAAAGTTCAAGAAATCTGTTCTCTCTCTGAGTTCAATCAGTACATCTTTTTGCCATTATGACATTTCACCACAAGGTGGATGACCTACATTTTCTTGCACACCCAATAACAGTGCGTCTACACTTGTAAATTAAGTCGACTTAAGCTTGCTTAAGTCGACTTAATTTACTCTGCGTCTACACTACACTTTCCTTAAGTCAACTTAAGCAGCTGCTTAAGTCGACCTAAGGAAAAATTAAGTTGACTTTGTAAAACCTCATTTTAAGTCGACTTCCTGCTTAAGTCGACTTTAGAAAGTCGACTTAAACCAGTGTAGATGTGGAGTAGCCCTAAGTTGACTCTAAATCGACTTAGGGGCCTCCAGGGCTTCCCTACTGCCCTCCCTGCCAGGGTGGCTGGCACAGCCACAGCCTGACATGCCCCCCCACAGGGTAGGGCAGAGCCCTGCCCACTCTGCCCCTATGCCCTGCCAGGGTCCCTGTCCCCCTTTGCCCCATTGTACCAAGGTACAATGGGGCAAAGTCTGAGCACCCTGGCACTTGGCAAGGGGTGCCCCCCTGCCACCGTGGATCAGTCCCAGGTCCACCTAGCCCCCTAGAAGTTGACCTAGGCGTCCAGTGTGGACGGTCTAGGTCGATTTTGTAGGGTCCCCTCAAAGTCGACTTAAAATTTAAGTGTGGACATGCTAAGTCGACTTAAATTAACAAGTGTAGACATAGCCAAAGAGGTTTCTTAAAGTCCTGCACAACACTTATTCACAGGTAAGAACACCTGCACCATCATGGGATTCAACCTAGCTCTTTGCTGTCTCTCTGGATCCCCGTTTAAACCTTTGGCAACTTGCCCTCTCCTCCAACTTTCCATGAAGGTGGCCTTCCTCATTTCAATCATGTCAGCCAGATGAATAGGAGAACTTGGACCACTAATGTTGAACCCACCCTACACAATCTTCTTCAAAGATAAAATGACCCTAAGACCACATCGCAAATTTTTACCTAAAATAGTTTCTTCATTTCACCTCAATCAACCTATCTACCTACATTCTACCTTAAATCCCATGACAACACAAAAAAAGCTATACTGCACACTCTAGGTGTCCATGGAGTATTGACATTTTATATAGACAAAACAAAACTATTCCTCTTAATCACAGACTGCTCCAAAGGAGATGATGTATCTAAGCAGAGGCTTTCCAAGCGGATCTCTGTCTGTATTAAACTATGCTATCATCAACACGAGCTGCAGCCCCCCAAAGGGGTTTGTACACATTCCACCAGGACAGTAGGAAGCTCGATAGTATCCCTAACAACAATCCCACTGAGGAAATTTGTAACGCTGCAACCCGGGCCTCAGCCCATACATTTGCATAACTTTATGCAGTATAGAAGAGTTTTCAAGTTCTGATACACAACTGGGACTCAGCTTCTTGTCATCTGCTGTGACTTCAACTCCAAAGCCCATCCATTCACTAATGGGTCCTGCTTTGAAGTTACCTAAAGTGGCACACCCACAGGGACATCATTTGAAGAAGAAAAGAGGGTTACTCACCTTGTGCAGTAACTGAAGTTCTTCAAGATGTGTTTCCCTGTGCATACTCCACTATCCTCTCTCCTCCACTCTACTTCAGAGTTTCACACTATAACTTTGTCGTAGAGAAGGAATTGAGGTGGGGTTGGTCACACAGTGCTAGTTAACCAACAAGGTGGCACAAGACAGGACTGTGCATGTGCAACCTAACCGGGGCGCTGCTACTACAAATCTCTTACGAGCTCAGGGGCACATAGTTACCTAAAGTGAACCATCCACAGGGACACACATCTCAAAAAACTTCAGTTACTGAACAAAGTGAGTAACCTTCTCTTATGTTCACTTATTCTGTGACCCTTCAATGATTATAGGAGGAAAACATGAGAAGAGAAATGGATACTATTAAAAATGAACTGGTATCACTTAAAAATGCTTATGGTTGTCTTCAAGATTGCCATCTTCTTCAGAGAGATCAGCACTCCAAGCAAGAGAAAAATCTGCAGGTAAAGATGAGATCCATTTAATGACTGCAAAACTTCATATTTCTTGTAAATAGAGGCTTTGGCAATGCTTGCAATCCTGGTGTGAACTCCACTTAATCCAATGTTTCTCAACCCACTTACCATTATGGGCTGCATCCAATACTACCTCTTTGGCCTTAAAGATGTCCCATAGACCACAGCTGTGTGCTGACTGGACCACAGGCTGAGAACCACTGATTTAATCTAAACAATTTAAACTTCTATGTTGCTATATTCAATCATTTCTCCAAAATAATGATCCAATAACAGTCTGAAATTTACTGAGCATACAGTAGGTTTTCCCCTGTTGGTCAAGCCACTTCTTTCCTCCTGTTGGATTCAGACAATATCCCAGGACCACAGCCACCTGCTCCATCCCAACCTCCAAGCTTTCCATCTAACAGTATGGATGCTTCATGGTTGAGACTCTTTAAAAATTCCTGCTCCAAGGACATTCAAAACAGGGTTCTGAATAGCAGAATGTTTCAGCTAGAAATATCTGGCAAAGTGGAAACACTTCTTCATTTGGTCTCATAGGAAAGTTTCTCTCCAGAAGGATCATCCCTGGACCTCATTCGGGAGTATCTTCTCATTCTAAAATAGCTTGATTCTATAAGGATGCATCTGGCAGCTAATTTGGCCTTCTATGATGTGTGAGTGATAATTGGTCCCTCTTTTTCCAACCCCATTGTCACCCAGTTCCTAAAGGGTTTGGCTAGCTTGTACACTCAAGTATGAGACCCCATCCTTCCTTGGGATCTGAACTTAGTCCTAACAAAATTAATGGGACCTCTCACAACCTGCTCCTTCCTTCACTGCTTATCGAGGGGCGTCAGTTGCTCCTTCCCCTCTGGCTCAGAGCGAGGCTGCATGCCTCATTTGATCCCTGCCAATTGGCAGTTAAAGGGGTTGTTCCCTGGCCCTCTGGCAGGGCAGGGTTAGTACACAGCCATTAAGGACATAAGGAATACAACCATTGTGTCCTTAATGGCTCATCAGGTTACTCCCTGGGCCCATTGTACCTGGCAGCTTCCTTAACATTAAGGAGACAATGGTTGTAGACAGCCTGTCTCGGGTGTTTACACAGAATCACACAAGTTAAAGTATAGATATAACACCAAATTCCTAACTTCTAATACAAATACAATTCCTATACATGAACTATATAATCATTCCCAGCAAATTACTACCTTTCTATTGATACCAAACATGACATAGTTTCTATGGATTATAGCATTTATGATATATGAATAGAAAATAATATCATAAATGTTTCCCTAAATCCAGACAGCATCACACAGGGCTCTGCCCTGCCCTTTGGGGAGCATGCCAGGCTCCTCCTGTGCCCCCCTCCGGCAGGGAGGACATTGGTGTAGTCCTGGGGTAGCCCTAAGTCAACTTAGGGCTACCCCACGTCTACACTGGCTTAATTCAACTTTAAAAACTCGAATTAAGCCTTAAATCTAATTAAATCTAGGTTTAATAAAGTCGACTTAATTTTCATTAAATTGACTTTATTTTCCTTAAGTCGACGTAAGCAAGTTGCTTAAGTCGACTTAAGGAACTGTAGTGTAGACGCAGGGTAAATTAAGTCGACTTAAGCAAGCTTAAATCGACTTAATTTACAAGTGTAGATGCAGCCTGAGAGAGGTTAGAAGTAGCTCCACTCTGTAATACCGTTACACAATAGGACACGGTGACAGAGGGTGCTTGAGCCACCCAGATGGATACTACTGAAGGGAAAAATCTCCAAAATCTACACACAGGGCATGCACATTTCTACAGTGGAATGGACATGTGCATCACATCCCAAAGAACAACAGCTACAGAAAGGTAAGTAGTTGATATTTTCCTGTCCTACTGCTAGGGGAGTGCTGGTGTTTCTAATTCAAGCTGAATTAGGGTACAGTCCAGCCTTTTATAAGTTATACAGGGAAAAGAATCTGGAGACGTAACTTTATCCTTTAGAAGGGGTACTTACGTACTGTGTATACTCTTGTTTTCTTTGCACAAGCTTTCAGTATGTTATAAAAGGATTTTTCATAACTTTTTAAATTCAGCTAATTGTTCCCTGTCCAAGAAGAGGATAATGTCTTCAGAAACTGAAGTTGCATGGATATAATTTTACTTTCAGTGGTTCTGAAGATAGCTTTTATAGACTTGGGTAATACGACAGTTTTCAATTATGTGTTTATATATGTGAATTGACAGTAAGATGATACAATTACAACCCATTGGTATTTGGATGGCCCTTAAAAGGGACGTCTTTCATGTACAGTCAAACTCTTTTTGTGGGATAGCTTTTCTCTGCACTCTTTCTCATGTCAGCTTGTCTCTAATAGGCACAACATGGCCAATATTGAACTGGAAATTAGCCTGGATGTGGTCATGTTATGCAGTGTGTTGCAAGGGGAGTTAGCTGCATTAGTTCCATTAATGCTTCTTTGAGGTGCAGGACTCCAAAAATGTTATATATATAAAAATCATATTTTGAGTGTACAGTCTAAACATCTTATCAATTATCCTGTATTATGATATTAATATGGTCCTACGCATTATCTGAGAGCTGTTTGAAAGCAGATAAGCTTAAATCATATGTTTATAAAAGCCAAAAATATTCGGGATTTCTTCTAAATATGTATCTTATGGCCTATTGCCATGCCACTTTATGCTGTAAGATCATCAGATCTCACAAGATAAACTGAGTTAGTCTGAGTCACATCTTCAGTGAAAAAAGAAAAAAAATCATAGGAGTGCAGGAAATGGTGTTTCAGTAGGTTGCACTTTTCCCTGTATTAGTAATTAATCAGTGTCTTGCATAATATAAAAGGCCTTTATTGTTGAAGGTGACATCTTTTGAATGAGACTTAAAACTAAGATTTTGATTAACGTTCTGATCCTACAAAGACTTCTGCATGTGCTTAAATTCATGCTCTATAAGTAGTCTGGTTGAAGACCATGGGACAACTCACAGATCATAAAATTAAGCATGTTCATAAATATTTGCAGAACTGAGGCCCAGTTTTGGCTATTGCATAACTAAAAGCCCTTTTCATAAGGGTAACAAATGTTAGATACAGTGCTTTGACCACATTCAAATTTGAGTAGTTACATGTTAACTATCTTGATTCCCCTTCATTTTTAACCATGCACCATATTATAGCTAACTATGCACTGTTAAATAACTGCCATATTTCACCCGAGAAAAAGCTGCACTTTAGTTAGGGGCTATTGTGATTCCTGTACATATATAGTGATGTTTTAATTTCTTTGGTTCAAAAGATGCTGTACCAATCTAAGATCATAATACATATATATGGAAACATTTTTTATTGTTTTCTTGTTAGTAATAGTTATAGGCTAAAGCTTTTTAAAATGGCCTCTCATTTGGGAGTGTTCATTTTTGATAACTGAATTTTAGACCCCTTTTACCTTATCTTCAGAATTGCTATTTGTCCACAACTGCAATTAAAATTAATGGCAGTGGGGATGCTCAGCACCTTTTGAAAATTAGACCCTAAATTGGGCTCTTAAAGTTGGAAGCCACATTTGAAAATTTGAGCAAACTGGGTAAAACACAATAAAGAGAAGTCTGAGTATATATAAATGACTTCTCATATAAGATTCCATCACTTCTTATAAGGTTTTCATTTTACCAGTCCACTGCCCACACATTGCACAATGGCCTGGAGCAATAAGGAAGTGTAATGTGAATGCAGTGTTGGCACGTCACAGAGTTTTATTGTGAGTCTTGCAGTTTGGTGTATTCCTTAAGGTGTCAGCTGCTGGAAGCAAGAGGTAGTATGACAATCTCAGCTTCTTCTTTGAGTAGTGTTCCTATGGGTGCTCCACATCAGTTGTGCTCACATCCCATGAACCTTTAATCAGAGATTTTTTATGTGCCCATTTGGCCCATGCATACCCCCTAGTTCCCTTGTATCTTTCTCTGAGACTGCATAGAGCTGCATGAGTGTACTGCCCTCTATTCCTTCTCAAATGCCTTGGCCTGAAACAGAGTATTAGTTTGCCTTACTAAGCAAAGCTTGATCTTAGTCTAGTTATCTTCATTATTTTATTTTGTTTTAGGGAAAGTTCCTTTTCCTTGCCTTCTCCTTTTTAAGCACTGCACTTTCCCCCTTCAAAGTAACTATTGCACTGAAGCATGCCAATCTTCATCTGCACCTGGTGCTACAATGCCCAATGGCCAAAGCAGCTACTGAGCAGTCCAGAGCAGTAGTCAAGTGAGTGTAAGAGTAGCTGGCAGGTTAATACATATAGGAGGCAGTCGGGGGCAATGGTTGGAGTTCTCATAGGGATCAGTAGCCAGAAAGCCAATCCAAGGGGTTGTGTTGGTGGGTTCAGGAAAGGTGGTCAGGCAGAGAAGGATGTAGGCCAAGTTTAGGCAGCAGCCAGAAGGCAATGGTCTGGTGTTCAGACAGCTTCCACTTACTGTTGGGGCCTTTGTACAGTACAGGTACCTAGTGAGAGTGCTCCCTATCCATCCCCTAAGGTTGTTGGTCAGCGGCAGTGGTTCAGTGCATTGCTGTGATGCAATGGCCAACGATGATGCCTAAGGATTTGGTGGGCCTGGATTTCATACTAGGTCCTGACAAGTGCAGCTCTTGCCACAAAGACATCTTGCTCAGTAATGAAAATTCCTGTTATATCTACTACTTGGGGATTCTCATATCCCACAAAAGTGCTCCCTTTGATCTGCTTTTAAAGGTAGGACAAGGAAGAATCTTGAGGAAAAAAGAGAGACTCTTGGTGCAATATTCATTCCATTCAACCTCAGATCCAGGCGAAGAGACCTGCCCTGAACATCACTCTTTGAGTAAATGTAGTTCAGGACTACAAATTTTTGTTCACCTATTCAACACCAAACTCCCTGGTTGTAGAGGCATTGAACGTGGCAGACAACACCACACAAAAGCCATGTCGTATGACAGGGATCAAAAATATCTCGATCTATTTTGGTAGAAAGATCTATTCATCCAAGAGTCTTCAATCACAAAGTATCAAGATGTCAGGGCAAAGTGCAATCATTTAAATTACACAAAATTTACTATCATTATTGAGTATCTGCTGATTGAACAATCTGAATGAGCCATTTCAGGCTACATTAATTAGGGAAAACTATTAGCTAGAACAACTTGGTAGGCCTCATTGGATGTGGCTTGTATTTTGCTCAGTCCATCTCTAAGGTAGTGGTCATGCAGAAGGCCTCTTGGATCCAGCTGGCTGAATTTCAAAGGGAAATCCAAAACATGCATGAGGACCTTCCCTTCCATGGTTTCAAACTGTTCACTAAAGCCACTGATGAATGGTAGTGTATCCCAAAGGTTTCAGAGCCATATTGAGATCCCTTGGGATTTATATGCCTACAAGCAAATGAAAGTTCAGCAGATCCCAAATTGTACAAAAACCTTGCTGCACTCCACTCACAGGATATCAGAGACCTTATGAACCACCCAGGATGAAATCAATCAGCAGAAAACCTTGTGGAGCATGCTCACAGATACCATACCCAATTTCCAGAAATTTTTGGCTCTGGGCAGCTAAGTCTGCCCACAAACAGTAATCCAGCCCCAAGAGATCCCTTAGGCTATGTCTACACTGGCAAGTTAGTTCGAATTAAGGAAGCTTAATTCGAACTAACTAAAGCCATGGCTACACAAGACAGACCATTTGGAATCACATGATGAAGCTCTGCCCTTTTTAGTGACCAAGTCAACTAATTTTATTCACACTTCTTCCTTTGAAAATTCTTCCAATATGTACATCATGCAAAGTTGCTCATCTGAAAAACCTAGTATTCTAACAACTTGCCTGTTGTACATAGCTAGTGAGCCTGATTCGTTGCTTATATACATCAGTACAACTCCATTTAATACAAAAGAATGATCCTGATTTGCATCAGTGTAGTAAAAAATGAATCCAGCCCTCCCTGCTAAATCTAATCTGAAACTTTGATAAGTAATTTAAATATATTTTATTATCGCTAATAAACTATTTTCCCCATTTTATGCCAGAATGGTCAAGAACAGCCTAAATACAACAAAATACAGACTAATTGGAAAGAAAATGAGTATACACAATCTACACTAAAAAAAGGTAGTATATCTGGTTCTGGACAAGAAGAAGACATTGAAGTAAAGAATACTGTAAGCTGCTCTTTGGTCGGTGATGAACAGAGTATTGGAAGTGGAGGCATAGAAGGGACATGTAACACTGTTGCTGAAGGTATAAATACTCACAAATACACTACGAGAGAGATTCAGTGCTGCAAATCAAATATTCTCATATAAATAAATGAAGTTCTTGGTGCCAGTTTGTGTAAAGTACACAAAGCTCTGAGTATAAGCCTAATCATTTCTGGAGTTGTTTGCCCCACCCAAGTGTGGTTTACCTTGTGGTGCAGCATGTTTTCCTCTAGATAGGTTAGGAGAAACTGGCTTGTCCCTAGCTCTTGTACAAATACTATGAGAAGGGAAAAACAAACAAGGAGTCCTGTGGCACTTTTAAAGACTAACACATTTATTGCATAAGCTTTCGTGGGAGAAAATCCCACTGCATCAGACGCTTTGAAGATGGGGAACTTACAGAATGGGAGGAAGTTAAATGCAGGGAAATGTATGACACAGGATCAGGTCAGGCTGTAACAGCAAATCAAAATAAGTTGGGATTCAAACACTGGGGAACAGCATGTAGAGAAAGGTGAAGTCAAATCACCTGTTGTAATGAGAAAAAAATCCACATCCCTGTTTAACCCTGAGGAAATGGAGTTGAATTTACATGTAAATTCCAATTCTGCAGTTTCTCTTTGAAGCTGCAATTTGTTATTCATTTATTTGAGCACAGCTATTAACAAGTAATCAATGGAGTGAGCAGGGAGATTGAAGTGTTCCCCTATTGGTTTTTTTAAACTCTTGCCTTCTCTCTCTACATATCCTTGCAGGAGATGGGGTGCACTAGCTCAATATCTATTTGTTTAAATTGCTAAACCATAAACACTTATGTACCATACAGCCACCTGAAATTTTTTTTTTCTTTTTACTTTTTTGAATCTGCTCATGAAAAGGTACTTAATGGAAGGTCACATTTTAAGACCTTTATAACTACATGGTGATTTATTGAATTGTCTCTTTTCTTACTATTTAATAGAAATAACATTCATAGCCTTGGAGTATACTTAAAATGAGCAGCTTCTGTAATTTTCAGATGCCTTAATTTTTCTTCATTGTTTAGCCACCCACAAATGATAGTATGTTCCTCTGGTATGAATACTGTCACTTTAATAGAGTTGATAAGTTTTAGATCAGAGAAAAATTACACTAGTAAACCAGTGACTTTATTTAAGGTATGTGTTGCATGAAAAAACAATTCATAAAATTATTTAAGTTAAATATCTATAGGGCTATCAGCAATTTCATAGTAAAGAGACCATTATCTGCTGTTCTAACAAATATCAGGTGGGATAGGATTACAAACAGATCATATAATAATTAATATTATCATTTCATTTTTTTTAAATGGGCAAAAGCGTAAGTATATTCTTCTCAGTTTGAACATTATAAGTATTTTGTAAAGTATATTAATACACTATTCTTATAGTTAGAAAAAATTGTAATTTCATATATGAGAAAAATGAATATTAATGAAAATATCAATACATCTTTTTGCAAACAACATTTTGCAAAAATAAAACATTTAATCTTCAGATGTTTTTGTCACTAATTATACATCCTCACAGATTTACAACTTCTTGAAAACCATAAGGATGAAGTTAACATTGCCAGCCCCTGTAAAGAAAAGCAAAGGGAGGCTTCTCCAGGCAAAAATCTCTGCACAAATATTGATTTAATTAATCAAGGACAGACCTCGGAAGTATGTGTTGCCGAGTGCAAAGAGGCAGCAAATATAGGAAAAACAGACAAAATGTTCTTGGAGAAAAACAATGCAAGTGCAGAACTAAAGCTACAGGACAGACCTTGTGCATTGGCAAAACTCCCAGAGAACACAAGAAAGATGTTCTTTGACAATACTGAAGAATTTGGTGTCTACAGTATGGATACAGGTCAACAGACAGACTCCAGCAAGCATGCATTTGGCAACGCTTCAAATGAATTAGTTTGTAATACAAATGATAATTTAGATGCCACACAGGGTGACAAAGGTGTCTTTATAAGAAAAGCACCCAGCAAAGGATCCAAACAGGTCATTGGCATTGAAGGCAGCCCTGTAACTGAGAGAACTGCAGACAGCCATCAAACTGTGGCTGAATTTAATTTTGCCATCCTGTCTCAAGTTACAGAAAGTAGTCATACAAAGTTTCAGAACTGTCACTTCCAGGAACTTGATGATACTTGTTTAGTTAATAAACAAGGCAAAACAGAGCAACTTAATCTCTTCAATAGAAGCACCAGTGCCATATCCTCAGAAATATTTCCATTTAAACAGACTTATATAGATATTCAAGAGAAACACAACAGTGACACTGCAAGCGAAACTAATAGCAAATGTGCACTGAGCAGTATTTGTGATACAGTAAGTGATGCTCCAGTTCTGCCTAATACTTTCTGTGATACTACAAGAGAGAATAATTACAATGCAAAAGAAAACAACACTAATATGTCTCCAGTAGCAAATTTTAATTTAAGTACTGAAAAAACAAATAAGTGGACAAATCTGAATGATGTGCATAGCAACCAAAGTAAGCAGGACAGTTCTGGACAGACAGAAAATGGTACAAATACATATGAATGTACAGATGTTGTTTTGCCTCTGAACACTGAAAATATATGTGCTTCTCAGACTGTTATTCATAAACAAATGGTCATAAACAAAATTACCACAGATAAACAAATGTCCTATGAAAAAATTCATACTAACAATTTTCAGATATCCGTAATGAAGGATGGACAATCTGCTGTGATTAATGATAATGAACTAGAGAATACATTGTTAAGAGAGAAAAGAGAGTCATTAAATAGTACAGTTCCAGAAGAGAAAATTGCTGAAGGTTGTCTGGAAGAATCATGTTCTTTACTCATAAGGACATCTGGAGATTTAGTAAACAGAAGTGGAAGGTCATTCTTTGATCTTTCAACTACAGATAAAAAAACTGAGAAAACTCCAGTATACTCAAATTTTTCAGATCTCAGTCCTTGGTTGAGAGTAAATCAAGTTGAAAGTCAAACAGTGTGGGCTTCAACTTCCAAAGGGCCTTTCCATTTAAAAGAGAAACTATGTCTACCAGAAAACAAAAAGATTCTTTCAAAAACACAGTGTCAAAACCTGACCACAAATGCCATCATGAAAGAAACAGGACTAGGTAAGAGAAACAATTATTTACATTTTAAAGTATAAGAGGAACATAATAGAGAAATATGTATGTAGGGAAAAATTAAATATGAAACTTTCTAATCAATGTAAAGGAGTATGAGGGAGGAAAAAATGGATACCTTTTGATAATGGTACTTGTTATCTCTGTAACTTGTATTTGCCGCACTAAGATGTGCAATTTCTCAGCTAACCCACCTTAATGATGCAGCTAAATGATCCATTATATGTTTATCCTATTATCTGAATAAATAAGCTTCATCTCTTCCCTCTCTTTGTAAAACAAAATCAGTGGCAGGCTAATTAAATTTAGTTCTTGTAGGCATTTCTATAGCAAACATCATGATTACAGCTCAGAGACCTTAGCTTCAATCCTGCAGCATGATCCCTAGTGTGGATAGCTGCATTCATGTTAATGGATTCTGTTAAAAGATGGGGTGACAATCAGAAAGGCTATGTACAGTATTAGTTTGGGGATAAAAGTTTGATTGTAGGCAGTGCTGAGCACCTCTTGGAAGGTGTTCATTGTCTTTAGCTCTCACAAAAATCAATGTTAATTGTGGGGTGCTCCATGCGTCTTAGAATTGGGTCCAGAAACAGCTTGTCTGATTATATTAATGTATGTCATTAATCCAGAAAAACACACACATACACAAAATAAACAAAACACAGCAAAAAAATGAGAAGGGAGAAGAAGATTCTATCCTTCAATGCTTTGGAAAAGAAAAACAGACGTGCCCTTTAGAAGGGTTTAAAGGCTTTTTTAAAAAACTTCTATTGTGACAATTTGTAATTATTTACTGAACAATATTATGCATACACAAAAGCCAGGGGAATAGTAAATATGAACTTTGTTATAAACATCCGTAAAACTACTCTAGAAAATGTGAAAGAGAAGTAAAGAATATGTCACTGAGGCTATGTCTACACTTGCACTTTTAAGTCGACTTAGTGTGTCTACACTTAAAATTAAAGTCAACTTAAAGGGGAACTTACAAAGTCGACCTAGAGCGTCCACACTGGATGCTCTAGGTCGACTTTGTGGGGCTAGAGGGACCTTGGGCAGGTCCACAGTGGCAGGGGGGGCACCCCCTGTATGCAATGGGGCAAAGGGGGACAGGGACCCTGGCAGGGCAGAGCCCTGTGTGTGATGCTGTCTGGATTTAGGGAAGCATTTATGGTATTATTTTCAATGGATATCTCATAAATGCTATAATCCATAGGAACTATGTCATGTTTGGTATCAATAGAAAGGTAGTAATTTGCTGGGAAGGATTATATAGTTTATGTCTAGGAATTCTGTTTCAATTAGAAGTTAGGAATTTGATGTTATATCCATACTTTAACTTGTGTCATTCTGGAGGAAAGCCTTAGACGGGAGGGTGTGAACAACCATTGTCTCCTTAATGTTTAGGAATTTTCCAGGTAGAATGGTCCCAGGGAGTATCCTGATGAGCCATTAAGGACATAAAGAATACAACCATTGTGTCCTTAATGGCTCATCAGTTTACTCCTTGGGACCATATCACCTGGCAGATTCCTTAACATTAAGGAGACAATAGTTCTTCACACCCTCTCGTCTAAGGCATTCCTCCAGAATGACACAAGTTAAAATATGGATATAACATCAAATTCCTAACTTCTAATTGAAATAGAATTCCTAGACATAAACTATATAATCATTCCCAGCAAATTACTACCTTTCTATTGGTACCAAAGATGACATAGTTCCTATGGATTATAACATTTATGAGATATCCATTGAAAATAATATCATAAATGCTTCCCTAAATCCAGACAGTGTCAACCTGCCCTTTGGGTGGCATGCCAGGCTCTCCCTGTGCCCCCCCCCGGCAGGGAGGGCATTGGTGTAGTCCTGGGGTAGCCCTACGTCAACTTAGGGGTACGCCAGGGCTACACTGGCTTAATTCGACTTTAAAAAGTCGAATTAAGCCTTAGGTCGAGTAGAAAGGTGGTTTAATAACGTCGACTTTATTTTCCTTAAGTCGACTTTATTTTCCTTAAGTCGACTTAAGCAAAGTGTAGTGTAGACGCAGGGCAAATTAAGTCGACTTAAACCAAGCTTAAGTCAACTTAATTTACCAGTGTAGACGCAGCCTGAGTTGATTTATTTTGCAATACATCTACCAATTAGATTTGATTACTTTAATGAGAAGTGCTGTTTTTAAACTCAAATAATATTACATCAAGATAACAGTTAAAGTAGTAATTTTTGTTTCCATATCAACATTAGTTTACTATGTAAAGAAAAAAATAATTTATTGTTACAGCATCCAAAATTGTGCTAGGTGCTTTAGGGGGAAAAAAAAAAAAAAAGAGCTATAGGAAAAAGTTTTCAGATGCACTTAAATCAGTGGTTTCCAACCTTTCTGGCTTGAGGGCCACAGATACCAGCTTTATAGTCCTGAAGAGCCACCAGCCTCTGAGTGCTACCTCCCTTCCCCCTCCCCACCCCAAAATTTTTCTGCTCACTGATCTCCAGTCTCCCTGGCTGCAGCAAGAAAAACTCGCATCCTGTAGCCCTGTGCACTTCAAGGCAGTGGCTCCCTTCTGTACCCCAGGGGACGGAAGATCTGTGCTGCCCTCCTTCTTACTCCATCAAGGACACCAGCACCTATGGGCCTACCAGAGCACTTTGCCTTGCTCCCTACAACAGCCAGGGTGAGGGAAGCACTAATCTCCTATCTCTTTGGCTGCAGCAAGGAGTCTGCAGCTGTCTTTTAGCCCTGTGGAAACGTGTTCCACCTGGGTCCTTAGGCAGTGGCTCCCTTCTGCAACCAGCAGGAGGGGAGCCACAGGCCACTTTTGGCCCCCAGGCCACAGGTTGGGAACCACTGATCTAAATGATTTAGGTACTTAAGTCCCAGTGTCTTTCCCTCAAAGTTGCTTCAGCAATATAAAAAATGCTGTCCTTAGTCACTGCCCCAGAGCACTTGTGACTTAAAACCCCTCACCAAAACCTGAGAGACAGCAAGTTAACAGTCAACGAAAAAAGGGAAAGGAAAAACTAAATTTATACAAATAATGTAATTTGGTTATATATATTTATGCATATTTCTTGGTGATTTCTTATGTATCTCTGTATGCATGGATTTGTGCTATATGGATAGAGTTGTGGTAGCATTATTATAGCCTCATGCTGTATCAACTTCGTCAAATATAATCTGCAGAAGTGTGGGTGGGTGGGAGGGAATGACAAAAACTCTGCCCCTCCATCTCTCAGCCTGTCTGCTCCCTTATTCTGACCTATCCAACCCCTCTCCATAGATCCCAGCTCTCCTGACAGCCCTCCATAAGGTACCAAGAAAGGAATATTTTGTGTGTGTGAAAACAGACCTTCCTGAAATTATCTGGGCCTGAATTAATACAATTTTTCAACCAAATAAGCCAACTGTAGAAATGAGTGTATTAAACAGAATAGGACATTTTAATTTCAAATAAAGATGGCTCATAAATTGAGAGAGAACAGCATTTACAATGTAGACCCTAGTCATGAATCCACATGGGTGAACCACTACAGAGTCCCACTAACTTCACTAAGACTCTTGGCAGGTGTAAGAGTTCTTTAAGTCAATGGGGCTCTGCACAGGCATATGGTTCTAGCTGTGCAGATCTCATTGCAGGGTCACAGCCTGAGCCCATAAAAAAATAAAAATGTAAGTCATATTTATATTATGATAGTCTCCAAAGATTCAAGATCAGGGTCTCATTGTTTGTCTCTGCACTGGTTCAGAACCTAGTACAAATGTGCCTCAGTATACGTATTTACTACAATTTGACTGGCCTGTGACCTTCTGACTCACAGGACTTGGGCTAGGGGGCTGTTTAAATGAGGTGTAGACGTTGGGGCTCAACCTGGAGTCTGGGCCCTAGCAACACAGTGCTGGGAGCTGAGGGCCAAGGCTGAAACTGGAGCTGAAACTGGGGCTGCAGCTAGGAACAGAGCTGAGGTCAGGACTGGGAGTGGGGTCACAGCTGGGGCTGGAGCCACGGCCAGGAGCTGGGAACTAAGGCTGGAGCCGCAACTGGGGCCATAGCTAGAAGCCAAGGGTGGGGCTGGATGAGGGGCTGGAGTTGAGCTGGGTGCAGAGCTTGGTGGCACTCCCTCTCCACTTCCCGTGGAGCTGGCCTAGGCCCCACCACGCCCCTCTGAATGTTCTTCCAGACTCTGCTGGGGGTGTACCCCACAGTTTGGGAACCACTGTGCTGATGTCTCAATACTCGCTTAAAATGCAGACTTGATTTCTGAGCAAGAAAATTGCCTGCTATTTGTTTCTAATATGTTTAGGGAAACAGGGCTTTGTGCATATTCTTTGTAGATAAGATTGCACCACACAAGTATCTGACTCACATCATCAGTTTTTTCCTCCTTAAGGAAGGAAATCCTGAATATTGGCCAACTGCTAGTGTCAAAAAGTGGCAATAGTATCAATGAAATTTTTATGGCCAGTAGGAATAAGGAGAATCAGAAGGAATTAATGAAATATAGAAAAAACAAAGGAAATCCTTACACTGATATAGGTCTCTTACTAGATAAGGATGATAAAATAGTCAGTCATGAAGCAGAAAAGGCAGAACTATTCAACTGATGTTGTCTTTCTGTATTTGGAAAGAAGCAGGGTGATGTATTCATATCTTAAAACTATAAAGAAAAGATTCCATTAGTAACAAAGAAGCATGTTAAACAGCAGCTAATAATAGTAAAAAAATTAAAATAGATTGGAGTGGATAACTTGCATCCATACATACTAAAAGGATTGTCTGAGGATCTCTCTCAATCATTAATGAAGATTTTTAACAAATCTTGGAATAATGGAAAAGTTCAAGAGGACTGGAAAAAAGCTGATGTTGAAAAATTATTTTTAAAAGGTAAAAGGGATAACTTGGATAACTTTTGGCTAGTCAGCTGGATCTTAATTTCAGACAAAAGTACGGAAGGGCAGATGTGGGACAAAAATCAGTAAAAGGTTAAAGCACAGGAGCATGATTAATGCCAACCAGTGCGGTTTTATGGAAAATAGATCTTGTCAAACAAACTTGTTATAGTTTTTATATGATCATGTTTGTTGAAAGATTATCGTGTTGGCATAATATACATAGATAGCTGTAAGACATCTGACTTAATCCCACACGGTAATAAAATGAACACTTTACAAAATCAATTAACTGTATTCAAAGGATTAAAAACTGGTTAACTGGTAGGTTTCAAAAAGTAATTATAAATGGTCCATTATCTTATGGGTGTGTTCCTAGAGCGGTACCACAAGGACCAATGCCCCAGTGCAATGCAATGACTTTCCATGATCTGGAAGAAAATATAAAATAACTACTGTAAAAACTATGATGATAAAAATTGATGGAGTGGTAAATAATGACAATAGGGCCAGTTAGTTATACAGACCACGGTAGACACCTTGAAAAGTGGGCTCTTTTGAATGTGTTTTAGTACAGCCAAGTATGAGCTCAAACATCTAGGAAAAAGGAATGTAGGTCACAAATACAAGACAGGTGCTAGTATCCTGGAATACAATGAAACTGAAAAGGACTGAGAGCTAATATTAGATAATCCCCAGAACATGAGCCTCCAGTTCGGTATAATCTAGGAAATATTGAGGAAGGGAGATAGTATTACCTTTGTTTATGGCATTAGTGAGACCATTACTGGAATACTGTGTCCAATTCTGATGCTCACACTTCAGTAAAGATATTAAAAAAAAGAAAATTCAAAAAGAGCTACATGACTGATTTAGATCTGAAAAATATGGCGCATTGTGAGAGTCTTAAGAAGCTCAATTAATTTAAAAGTATACAGAAGACAATTATGAGGTGACTTGATTGTAATTACAACACATAGAACAGATTTCGGATGATAGATGATCCAGTATAGTAGAACCTCAGAGTTATGAACATCCGAGTTATGAATTGACCAGTCAACCATACACCTCATTTGGAACCAGAAGTACACAACCTCCATTGCTGAGGTGTTCCTAACTCTTAGGTTCTACTGTGGCTGGAATTAAAGCTAAAGAAATTCACACCAGAAATAAGGCCCAAATTTTAAAAATGAGAGGAACTAACCACTGGAATAATTTACTAGGCATGTGGTGGATTATCCATCACTTGAAATTTTAAAATCGAGATTGCATATCATTCTAAAAGATATACAATAGCCAAAACAGAAATGAGCTTCCATGCAGAAATATTGAATGTGATTCTATGATTTGTGTTATGTAGGATGTCAAACTAGATGATCATACTGGTCCCTACTGTTCTTTAAAATAGATAATTTAAATCAAGCAGTATTTATAAATTTCTATTGATATAGATTGACTGATATAATTCTTAATTATAAAATATAAAACTACATTTTGCCTAACAAAATTTGCTTACTTCATAGTTACTGGACTTTTCTATAAGTTGTTCCAAGGTAGCTCCTCACAGCAGTGTCTTGAGCACAATGGCTTTGATGCTGCCAGCTGCTCCACGCAGATAGATTTTTGAATCTGTGAGGAGCAGCTTGCAAGGTTGGGGCCAGCGTTAGCCTGTCAAAACGGAAGATGATATACTTTCACCTACTTCTGACTTTTGAGTTTCTATGCAAGCAGCTTCTCTCACTACAATAACTGTTCTAAGGCAGGACAACTCTAAAACCACATAGCTTCCATAATTATCCACTATGAAGCAAAAATTTTTGTCCTTAAATTCCATGAGGCTCTTTATCCTCATTTCTAAGTGATCTATGGTAGAACATGAAGTTTCCTTAAATGAAATAGTCTTTCAAATACTAACCTGCATCTAATAAAAGATACTTCAGTTTTAGTGGATGCAACAACATACTGCAAGTTTGATCAATATATGAACACGCATCTTTCTGACACATGGCTCCTAACATTCCTCTATACTAACTGGCAACATTACAGACTAATGTAGGTAGTAACTTCCTTTTCCAAAACCTAATTATATTTTATTTGTAATTGTGGTCTAAGCGGGCAGGAAAGATGGCCAAAATTCTGAACCTAGCTCTTCGGCAGAGCAGCATAGAGTTCTGGTAACAGCATAGGGTTTTCTAGGTAACTTAAGCAAGAACTTTGAGTTCTCCTTCAGGGGATTGTCCACCTATTCTTCAAAGGATTGTCCTCTTTCATGGGCAGTAACAGCCCGTTTAGACTGCCTCACTTTGTATGTATATTTGGTATTATGTTTTCTAGTGTTCATGACTTTGTATTTATCAACATTGAATTTAATCTGCTATTTTGTTGTCCAGTCTCCCAGTTTTGTGAGATCCTTTTGCAGTCTGCTTTGGATTTAACTATTTTGAGTAATTCTGTATCATCAGCAAACTTTGTCACCTCATTGTTTAGTTCCAGTTCCAGATTATTTCTGAATGTTTTGATCAGCACTGGTCCCAGCACAGCTCCCTGCGGCACACCACTATTTATCTTACTGGATTCTGAAAACTGACCATTTATTCCTATCCTTTGTGCCCTATCTTTTAATTAGTTACTAATCCATGAGGGGACCTTCCATCTTATCCCATGACTGCTTACTTGCTTAAGAACATTTGGTGAGAGACCTTATTAAATGCTTTCAGCACGTCGATGTACACTGCAATAGTTAGATTACTCTTGTCCACGTTTTGTAAACTTTTCAATGAATTCTGATAGATTGAGGCATGTTTTCCCTGCACAAAAGCTGTTTTGACTCTACCCCAACAAATCATGTTCATCTATGTGTCTAATACTTTTGTTCCGAACTATAGTTTCAACCAGTTTACCTGGTACTGAAATTAGATTTACCAGCCTGCAAGTGGTAGGATACCTCTGGAGCCTTTTTTAAAAAATCGGTATCGCATTAGCTATCCTCGAGTCAGCAGGTACGGAAACTGATTTAAATGATAGAGTACATACCACACAGTTGTTTGCAATTTCATATGAGTTCCATCAGAACTGCTGGGTGAATACCATCTGATCTTAGCAACTTATTGATAAATAGTAATTTGTTCCAAAACCTCCTCTTATTGACACCTCAATCTGAGTCAAGTCCTCAGATTTGTCACCAACTCTAAGGAGGAAGCAAACATGCCAGCAGTAATCCTTCTGACACTCTTCTTTCCAATATTATCACCACCACAAAGAACTTTGGCGTTACTGACAAAAAGATTACCATCAAAGACGATCCTTTGCTGTCCCTGTCTGGGGCTTCCACAAGACAAGTTGGTCTATCGCGAATATTAAGAGCCAGAGTATCACCAGAAGATTTTTACATTTCACCAGATGCTTCTTATTTTGAGGAAATGTGGACTGGGATTACCTCAAACCAGTTGGTTGTGGGGATTGCAGAAAAAAGTACTCAGTTCTAATGCTTTCCCATCCCTTCCTCATTCCCCATCAGAGATCATTTTTACAAAATTGTTAAATCAAGACATAGATTCACTTCTGGCAGTGGAAATTCAGGACTTCCTAACCCTAACTTTTCTCTACTTTGTTAAATATATAGCTTTTTGACCTACAAAACGTTTACACATCTGTTATTTAGATTAGACGATAATGTAGCTAGGTGGGATACCTGCCTTCAACTCCCAATATCAAGACCATGCTTTCAGGACTGTCGCATTACAGAAATAATTAACAGACTCTATACAGGAATTCCTTATGCCACTCAACCACAGTTCTGCCACCCAATTAGAGAATGACTGTTTCCAGAGAGCAGCCACAACAAATGATCTCTGTGGTGAAGTGGGATGAACTGGGACCTTCCTGAAGAATTATAACAAAACCAAACAACAAAAAATTAATGGAATAGAACTTTATAATTAAATTAAGGTCTTCTGTTGCTACATAAATGTAAAGGCCTTTTTGAAAAAGAAATGCCAAGGCAAAGGACAGATCTATATTCAGTGATAGGTATTTGCTACATCAACATTGACTCCTATCACTATGTCAACTGGGTTAGCAAATAGACTTAAGCCCTGACCTGATAAAGACTTAGGTAGGTGCTTAACAGTACTACTCAGCGTGTGGGAAATCTTACAGTGTACTGCAGCTAATCTAGAAAACAGTTTAAATAGAGCACATTATTAAATGCTTATGGCCCAATTTTCAGAAACAGTTGGCATTATGACTCACTACGTCAGTGGTAGCTGTGGATGAACACCTCTGAAAAATCAGGCCCATTTTAAAAAACATAGCTAACTGTAATAAGAAAGCTAGTTCCTGATTAGCTAGTTATTTAAAATGGCTTTCAGTTCCTAATGATTAGTCCTTCAACAACATGACAGGACAGTACTGATTATATTTTATCTTACTTTGATTCCTGAAACAAGTATCTATGAATGCTGGCTTCTATGTTTTT
The DNA here is from genome assembly GCA_007922175.1 of Pelusios castaneus. NCBI lineage: Eukaryota > Metazoa > Chordata > Testudines > Pelomedusidae > Pelusios > Pelusios castaneus. Next base: position 28,199,586 of record ML685785.1, on the reverse strand, counting down.
ACTAGAAGTTAGGCTTTACAATATAAAAAGTTGTTTACAATGTGAATATTGAAAAAAATTAATTCATTGCAATTATTTAGCAAAAATACCTTTTTATCTTAACACTGGGGCTTTTAAAATGTATTATATACAAGAAATGATGGTAAAGTGTTTTTTATTAAAAGGAAACTTGGTATTAAAAATAATTCTTGCTGCTCTTCTACTGAAACAATGTCTGGCAATAAGATGAAAGTGTAGAAAAACAAAGTAGAAATGAGGTAAAATCAAAACAAAAATTCTGTGATTTAAAACAAATACTTGTGGTTCTTAAGATCAGAGATAAACCAGAAGTTTAGTCACTCTAAAATTAGTGCCTAGAAAATAAATTGCAGTTACCATTTCCTTTTTGTCAATCAGATTCTACTAATATTAACAGAGTTGCTGACACTTTGAATACCTCAAGTATCCATCCAGGCCCCAAGAGAGATCCCAGTGAAGAATGGAATGCAATAGCAGAGACTTTTTATGATTCTTCTTTTCCCACAGAACATGTAAGTCAATTAAAAATATTGCAGAGCAGACCTTAGTGAGCTAATTCCACAGATATGTATCGAACTATATGCATCTGGATGCTTTAAGACCTAGTCGATCTCCAAAATAATATCAAGAGGGCAACATGGCACCATTTTTCACAATTAAGGTTGATAGAAAACAGCAGGAAAAAGTCACAGCATATAAATCAAGCAGATGCTAGCCAGTCTGTTTTGGGAGGAGAGGGTGAGGTAGTTCATTATGTACCTCAATAAAAATGATCACCTACAATATAAGAAGACAAGCATATTATGTTCCTTTTATTTGTTTACTTATCTAATAAAATAATTCAGTATATAGATGAATTGCTATACCTGTTAGCTAGTTTCCTCTGCTGCAGTAAAATGAGTATTACATGTTGCTTTTGCATTTGTTCATTATCTTTGATAAGGCAGAATATTCACATTGGTGTACATCTACATGTACATAAGCAGAGAATTAGAAGATGAAACCTGTTGTTCCCTAAGGTCTATTTGTCATACAAGATGAAACTAGCTATGCCTCACATTGCATTTTGGATATCTCTGTGGTCTGTAACACTCTGTGCAAAACTTGAAGAAAAGGGCTAAGCCTGGCTTCTGTCTCAAAAAGAGAAGCTCTAATCTAAAGCATGATATTAAACATATTTTCAAGGCATTTTTTTTCAGTGACAACTTTGTGAATTAACTATCTTGGACCTTCCATTTTGGAGATGATTGAGAAGATGGTGGGCACTCAGCTGGATCCTGTTGGTCTGGTTTCAGGTCTGAAAATACAGTAATAACTACACTGACATCTTCATGTGCTAGAGTCTAGCACATGGTTAGAGGTCTACTGATTTTTTTATTGAATCACTTAGGATACTATTTCAGCACTATGTCAATATAATTGGCTAATCAATTCTATACTCTATTGCTTACTTTTGGATAAATCTCAAAGTGTTGTACTGAACAAAACTGAGCTTTCCAAAAACACTATTTTCATTTTATTCTTTTTCAACAAACATGAGGCCACCTGTGAAAAATGAGTTGTGTTGGGCTGCAGGCCCATAAATATGCTAATGATACTCTTTTGCCTAATTCAGGTTCCTATGTGTTTGCTCTTTGCACACGACAAAGGATAAAGAGAAGCTGAAGTTAATGCTGAGTGGTGGGGACACACAGTTGGATAAATTTGCAGGGATTATATCCACTCTGTTTAAAGAGGGGAAAAGCTGTGTGTGTCCTTAGTTAAAATAGTAGGCCAACATGTCTTAGCTACAGCTACACAAGAGGTTGCAGCATTTCCTTTACCATACACACATCTTTTCTCAATTCCAGACTACACTACTGAACTGTAGTCTACTAAGGGCTATTCATGAAAGCCAAGTGAAGCCCTCAACTGGGGAAAAATGCAGCCACTTGTCCTTGTAGTTTAGACATAGGAGTGACATGGCTAGGGGTTCTTGCTGATGTACGACTTCAGGTGCTTTTCAAAATGTTGAATGCATACAGTTTGGGACTTTGCTTCTGCCTCTTCCCCTTTGTTTTGGTATTACACTGCTAATAAGTTATTCCCTCAAGTCTATAACTATTGTGGTCATGAAAAAAGGGGAGCTGGAAGATTAAAAATAGGGTAAGAGTTGTTCTTGAGAACATACAATTTATACTGCTATCATGTAGATTACTGTACTAGTTGTGTGTGATGGCATGCTGAATTGTATTCTGGCACACTAAGTATATTATGCTGGAAAAAAGGAAAGCTAGGGTTCTTTTTGCTCGTTGAACCCCCTTCCCCTCCCCTCCCACACACCCTTAGTTCTGAAATACCAGTAAACCCCCGATTCTCTAAAGAATCGCAAATTGAAAAATGGTAATCACCGCTGGGTGGGAGGGAGGGCGGGCAGCCGTGCGCTCCCGG
>ML685785.1:28153134-28181220 GCA_007922175.1 Pelusios castaneus | reverse complement strand
ATTAATAAATCTGTTAGTCTTTAAAAGTGCCACAAGACTCTTTTGTCTTTCTACAATAGACTAACACGGCTACCCCTTTGGAAAGTGTAGATTTATTTTGGAGTTAGGAGTGTCCTGTTCCTGTCAAGTTTAATCCACTTTCAGAAAAGCCACTCTTATTCTGGAATAAAACTACTAAATCTGTTGCAATTTTGTGATTGAAACAAGATGAAAGGCCAACACTGTGGGTGAATATTGAGCCTGAATTCACTGTCACTTCACACCTTACGTGCTCATCTCTTAAGGCCTGTCTAGCGTAGAACGTTGCTCTATCATTTAAAGCAGTACAACTTCCCTAGTGTGGCAGCAGGTCTTCTGCTATAAAGGTATTTCATACCAGCTGATACAGCTATAATTAAAAATGGCATAAGGCACTTTATACCAGTAATGTTGCACTACACTAGGGCTTTTACTGATATGCTATTTCAGCTAAAAAAATAGGCACGTCAATAATAAAGAGTAATACAAGCAAAACTTCAGTACAGCCTTACTATTATCTAAATCAAATGTTTTGCAGTGCTTATAAATACAGAACACAGAGATCTACTCACGTGATTAAAAAATCTAAACTTCAGATGTGCATATGAAAAAATGCTGTTATCAAATTAGTTAAAAATTAATGTATTTTTAAAAATTCTGCATATAAAGCATTCTTCCAAAGTCAAAATGAGGCCTATATGTTTCTAGACGGCTTGCTGGTATGGTATCAAAGCTCTGAGCCCCGTAACAGCATAGTAGTAAAGAACCCCTATGAAAAGGAAGATGGTGAGAGGACTCCTTATTGATCAGGATGAATATGGCAAATATCAGGGTAGACCAAGCCGTAGTATTACCTGAATGACAAATTTTGCATTGTTTTTAAGCAGAGAATGCACAAAAGGTCTGTGATCAGTGATTTAAAATTTAAACCCAACAATTCTGGTTCTGCGTATGAAAAATGCTTTTGTATCAAATTATTTAAAAGTTAATGCTTTTTTTTTTTTTTTTTTTAAATGTATTTAAAACACTCCAGCAGAAATGAGTGAATTTTCTGAATGTACCCTACCTTCTCAAAATAAAGCACATCCCAGGCACATCTGTCTTGACAAGACAAAGGCTTCATTACATCACCAGAAATGCACGTTTGTATTTTCTGCTCCTACCTTTTAGGGTTTTCAAACAATTTTATCACTTTAAAGCTGAGTTTCTGAAGCCTGTAAGAGACCTCTCCCATTTGCTCTTATGACAAACAAGTTACCTTGACAACTAGCTCAAAATATAAAATCTGTAATGTGTCACAGCAACACCCTCCCACATTACGCACTGTAATTGTGTAACAGATATCACTAGGCTATTGGGAGAAGTTACATGTGTACTAAAGAAATAAAAACCGGGGGATTATTTTGCAATGTAGAACTATTCAGAAGAATGCAGAGAGAGAAGAGTTAGCTCTGCTCAGCAGTGGCATAGCTGGCACTGGGCACACGCCCCAACTCCCAGCGCTCCGAATCGGGTGGGGACCCAGTGCCCAGCCACCGCCGGCCCCATGTGGCCTCCCGCCGGGACCCAGGATCCAGGGCCCAGCTGGTGCTGGTCTGATGCGGCCCCCACCAGGGCCGGGGCTGGACTGCAGGCCGGCAGCGGCAGGAGCCTGATCCGGCCCTGGCTAGGGACCCAGGGGATGGATCTGCCTCCCCGGGCTCAAGCCCCAAACCTATTTTTGAGGGAGCAACACCCTGCTGCTCAGTAATTCTTTGTGCTCTTTGACCCCATATTTAAAATGTGTTCTTTTCAGACACTGTCAGTCCTTTATTACGTAAGCACAAGCTACATGCTGCACTAAAAGATGGAACATAAGAATTACTATACCAAAATTACATCATTAATGCATCAGAAGGTGAAAATCCTTCAATAATCAACAATTATGAAATAAGTAGTTTCTTTCTAACCCCCAGTAGTCGTCTTACATCCTGCAACATGAGAATTACATTTCCCTTTGAATTTTGTATTAGAACTGTAGATGCTCTTATGGGTAAATATGTTCTACTCAGGGGTGTGAGCAGGAATTTTGACCCTTTTGGAGGGGCATGTTTTGGGCCACCACTCCACTCCCCAGCACTGACAGAAGCTTGTTCTTGCTCACCCCTCTCCCCGACAGAAGTTTGCTCTCCGGCCTCATGGTCGGAGAAATTCTGCGCCCTGACAAATATTGGCCCTCCTTGTGCATGCCCTTGCTACTACCTGACACGTTCTTGTGGCAGTGAGTTCCACAGATTAGTTGTGTGGTTAAAAAAAACCCTATTCCCTTTTATCAGTTTTAAATTTGCTTTATTTTGATTTCTTTGGGTGCCCCCTACATTTCTACTCATTTATACTACATGCTTTTAAGAAACTATAAAATGCTATTATTTTAGCCCGATCTACCTTCTACTAAAGGGAGTGGAGCACAGTGTATGCTTTGATGCCTGGATTGTATAAAACTTAAGTGGAATTAAATGTCAAATTTAAACAACCTTTTATACATCTGGCCCTCTCTATTACCATTTAGATTCTCAAGACCAATTGGTTTGCTTGAAAACATCAGTCCCTGAGCTGAATATGAAAATAAGTGACTATCCTTTAAAGCCTCATAGTCATAACTGAGATAACTATTTATTTAAATCATATGAAGACTTTACGTGATTACAAAACTAATACAATTTTTCTTCCTGTTAAAGCAGCTAGTTGTTTATGCTCAGGAACAAGTGAATTTTCTAGCTAAGAATAAGCCACAATTAAATGCATCTCCAAGTCACCGAGAAAGTTTCTCAATACCTAAGCCTAGTACGTGTTATCTGCCTCTATGTGGCCATCACTATGCTCTCTATACACATAAATCAGCAAGCTGCAGTGGAGGGCAGCGTGCCGCCATTTACACTTCCAGAAGTGCAGACACTAAGCGTAATTGGGAATGCCAGGCAGCATTTAAAATGAAAATCATGATTCAACTCTGAACCAACTGAGCAGGAAAGATCTTTGTAAGTTCCACATCTAAAACCATGGAACCATACTAGAAAGTCAGAGATGCAATCATTTAAAACTTACCCAGGGAGTCAATGAAGTCTTTGTTGTTCTGATAAAACTTGACATAGGATACTAATTTAGCACTTACAAAAATGGTCAAGAGCTAAAGAGAAAAGGGAAAACTCAAATATAAGAACAGTTTAACTAAATTTCATTACACTCAAAGCAAACAGGTACTTCATGAGCATTTACATTGAAGGCACATGAAAAGTTCAGGTACAATTTAATGAATATCTCTTAATGTACTCACAAAATGCAAATGATATCAGAATAAAATAATGATGTTAACCATTTAGCAATAAGATCTGCCTCCAGATGATCTCTCCCACTACCTTCAAAATGGACAATTTTCTTAAGCTTGTTTCCCGTGACCTAACTCTGACCTCAAAGGCAGTTGGTACCTAAGTCTCTGATGGCAAAATTTGAATCTTGGTGCCAAACTTCTCTTATCCAACGTGCAGTTGCTTTAAGGATCATCTGTGAAGATCCTACTCATCAACTTAAATTTGTACCTTGTTCTTATGATTACTCTAAGGGAACAAACTGCAAATACTTCTTTAAAATTAATCCCTAGTTCTAGAATCTTTTGCAGTCCAATGGGTCACTGTTCCTCCATAGGATGCAGCTGAAAAAAGTCAACTTCAAATTAAACCAACTAAGAAAAACTCAGCCCACTGCAGAAATTGTCTGAAAAACAAAATTACTTACATCATGGATAAGTTCTCCTTCCAAAAATTTGACTGGTTTTAAGGCAAGAAGATGGTCAAAGAGAAAGGTATTTGGGTCTTTCAGTGCTCGGACAATACATCTAATCAAAGAAGGGAAATACACATGGTTTACAATAAATGAACTGCCAACTAAATTATATTATAATTTATTGTGCACTTTCACAGTGCTTTTTAGAGATTCTCAAAACACTTAATTCATAAACAAAAGGCTTGCAACACTGTTGTGAACATGGAAATATTTGTAATCATTTTAAAGCAGGGGAAAACTAAAGATCACAGAAACAAATGGTTTGTCCAACATCAAAGAAAATATCTGAGACTGTAAAAAAGTGACCAGATCATATTTTCCTATCCTGTGCTTTAGTTATGCTCTTGGTTTTTATTCCCTTACACAAGTTTTTAAAGATGGGTAAATTATCATCAATGTTACCTATAAGCTTCAGAGAACCAAGCCACTTTGGGAAGATGGAGCAGAGTAGACAAACATTTGACACAAAGCAGAAAAACCACCAATAACCCTAAACACACTAAGGCCCATAATTTATTAGTTGCAGCTTTAAACTTTACACAGTCCTATAAAGTTTCCAAAAGCATCGGGGAAAAAAATCTTTTTGTTAAACTGCATGTTTAGTAATTCTTTTCAGAGGTAAGTAACCAACTTATAGGCTATTATTAGCTCTCTTGCCACCCAGCTCTGAAGCTAGCTCAGAACTAAGAGTGGCAATACCGCAACCCCCCTACAATAGCCTTGTGACCCCCTTTTGGGTCAGGACCTGCAGTCTGAGAAAGTCTTAAGCGATTTACATGTTTACATTTTGCCATTTTTAAGTGTGCTTTGTTACTATGTGAAATGTAAGATTTAAATATCTGAACTGTGAAATTCAAGGTTTTTTTAAAATGTGATGACAGTGAAATTTTGGGAAATGGACCGTGAATTTGATAGAGCTCTAGTAATATTACACTCGATTCTAAAGGTCCCAACGGAGACTGTGATCCCATTGCAAACACACTTCATTTCCTGTAAAAGAGAGTCCATTCCTAGAGGAGCTCACAGTCCACACAAATCAGACAGAAAAGGTATTAGGGTTATCCCATTTCGCACCCAGAGAAGCGACTTTCCCAAGCTCACCCAGGAAGACTGTGGTCAGGACCAGCCCTAGATCTCCTAATCCTGAACGCCTTAACCTTTTCTCAACACCACTAAGAGCTAAGTATGAAAGGTACTTGGCTACCAGACTATAATAGACAAGTAGAGAAGTAGTTAGCATGATATTCTTTTACATCAACAGGGCTGCAAGTCTTTGGGGCATGGTTTCTGTATGCAGAATTTGGTGCTAATAAGTATGCAAGTGTTAATTCAGTAATATAAACAGATCTGGTGGCAATAACTACAGTTAAGATTGTCTAACACTTTCCATATGGAAACTTATTTTCAGTTGCTATAATGTTGCAAAACTTTAATAATTTTTGTTGAAAATCTCCATGCCAGGTCACCCCAATTTCAGTGAAACCACTCTGACCATTTTAGAGAACAAGGTTAAGAAAAAATAGATCATTTTGACAACATTATCTCCCCCATCCAACTGTTTTGTTGAAAAGCTCAAGTATTTCCAAGCTTTCAGAGCAAGAATATGGTGGGGAGAATCTTGGGGCCAGCAAGGAGCATTTCTGCTGTTCCTGTGAAAATGAAACAGATCTGGAAGAGTTAAAATACTCTGAAAAAAATCACAATTTGCACATGCTCAGTAGAGCTTGTTAGACGCTGCTGAAATTTCTACATATGTTAACTAAATTGAGGAAGCTCCTAGCCCCTAGAGAGAGGGAGAGGAAAAGATATTTTGGGTTAGAAACCAAAAGAGAACAATATTCTGATTCTCCCATTGGTGGGCATTAATTCTGTGCATTTTACAGCCCTTACTGATGAGCAAGGCCTCGTACCTGTAACTTAAGAGGCAGGCAGGCAACATTGACTCATTTTATAAATAATGTAACAGGCCTTGTACTCCCCCCCCCCCCCCCCCAAAGTTTGCTTTTTAGGAGAGGGGGAGTATGAAATAAAAATTGCCAGGTCAACCTCAATTCTACCATTCGCTATCTATTGAATGTTTGAATTTATAACATTAACACCCTTTTCACACATGTATATTACATACAAAAAACTAAAGCTAACATCTATCCATACAAATAGTCTTATCCACAGTTGCTTGTTCGTGTATTAAATATAGCTTAGCGGCTGGTGCAAAATACTCAAATTGATTTCAGGATTGTGAGCTGTGATCAATTACATACCTACTTTAACCCCATTCTAAATGAAAGGGGTTTGTGCTCCACAGCGTGGGGATACAGGTACTTGTTATTACTGTTAATATTCTGAATTTAAATAACTCTTCCTCAGACCTACTCACTAAAGTTATATTTCCCAAATGTAGTAAGATAAAAGTTTGTACGTGTGACCAAAATGTTTAAATCTGTGGATATTCAGAGAAAATGTGCATGGTGTGATCTATTTACTCACTCTCCAGAAGATGGTAAGACTGAATCCATTTAAACAAAACTGAACTACAGCAACAGCTACAAAGAATTAGCTTCCTCAATATCCTGCATAAGAATCCATGTATGGGAATTTACTCAGAGAGATCAATGAAGGTGACCTACAGGTACTACTTACTATTATTGTTATGGGATACTTTTATGTGCTGAATGACTCCATAACAAGAACTCTTTTCACAACATTTTGAAAATAACCTTTATAACCTCCTTTCTTTGTCATTCGAAGCCATGGAATAGTGTCTTGTACTCCATAAGACCTTCCAGTCCAAACACTTGGGAGTGGGTGAAGGCTCAAAAAAATATTTAAAATGGCCTTTTATAAAAACTAGACCTTTTTAAAAAAAGGTATTTCATATAAAATAACTTTTGTAAAACCATGCTATTCCTTTGATGCTCACAAACATGTTATCCTCTAACCCTCCAGCACCAAGCAAGCACAATCCTGTGTGATTTGAAGCCAAGAAAATATTAAAAAGTAGTAAGATTCACAAAGGAATCAGCTGCACATGATTTGTGGGGCTCAAGAAAGCTTTAGCATTTAAAGGTCAGTTTGGCAACTGACTGCTCGATGCTCATTATTTGGGACATTCAACATATAACCAAACGATTACTGCATTGCAAGTCACTTTCAAGGAAATCCAAGTGGTTTTATATTACCTGTGAGCATCAACTCTGGCCTGGGAAGCATTATCCTCCGTGTAACTTCCCAACAGTTCCACCATTACTTTGGCTGCAGAGTCACTATGGAGAGAAAAAAGGGTTATCTCAGGAACACTGAAAAATAATTACAAGCTACTAAGATATTTAAATAACTCTATTATGAAGTTATAGTTGAACTGAAATTCTATTTGAAAGGATGTGGATGATCAATTTTAATTGCAGGGAAGAGAGCAAATTAGCTAAATGTATTCATTCAATTGTGGTTTTACAAAATGTTTATCTTCACCCTTCATTTCACTCTCTTAAATTGATGAATTACCTGCCAGTTATGGAAAGGTTTCCTAGCTCGGAACTGCTTTACATGATTCACTCTAGAACACTGTTCTTCACACACATCTGGATCTAATCATTGCAGAGTAAGTAGTACTGCACAATTTATTTCAAAATACAAGATGGCACATTTAAAGAGCATTTATGGTCAGAAAAATGACTATGTAAAAGCAGCACCCTCTTACTTACCAAATCTGCTCTATGAGCATTCAGAGTGACTTCTGCTGACTTCAGTGTCAAAATTAAAGTGTTTACTGCTTTTTGTTACTGCAATTATTATTGATGTGGAAGTGAGGAAGAACTCGGCTTTGATTTGCCAGGCATACTTTTAGAAAAAATCTTTTACTTGTAAACTGAGTACAACTTGATATGGGAAGTTGTGGCCTTGCTCACATTGAAGCTTTTTTGTCACGATTCCACCAATGCTCTCAACAATGGAAAAACGCTAGTGCAGACCAGTTCCAGGTTAGATAATGGAATGGTAAACACACCAGTGGTTGATTTGTAGGCTAGTGATTTCACCATTGTTATCTCCAGTTGGAGATTTGCACAAAAGCTTCAGCATACACCAACATAATATCATGTCTATTGTTACCTTTCAGAGGATATAACCATACTATCAAAAGAAGAGACTAGCAGTTTTCCACATGGGCAGGAATTCTGACCTTTTCTTTAATGACTAAAAAGTTTCTGAATGAGTCCCTGAGATCAGGAAAATATTCCCAAGAGCAGAATGTAACCAGTTCTGTGCTCTCTACATACAAAATCACTAATAAGTATCTCCTGGAATTATCTTACTACTTGCTTTGAAAGGGCTAATCCCTATTTGCAACCAAATCTCAGACAGGAGAATATTAATTCATGCACTTTTCTGAAAAGTGTCTAATACATTCATGAAAAAGACACCTTCTACTCTCCTATGTAATTCATGTAATTCAAATGGTTATTTTACTAGTTAGTAAGATGCTCAAACTGATTAGTTCAACCTTCAGAGTGCCTGCAAATTCGTTCTTAAATGAAACAAGTATATTTTTTATGAACAGAAAGTGACAGACTACAAGGCTTAGAGATATAGTCAACATTTAACTAGCTCACCATAACACTAAACTCCCACAAGTCACAAAGGGCACACACCAGTGATGAATCCTAACCAATCTATTATGTTGTGATACCAGCCACTTATGTGTGGCTCAAGTCAGACACGTTTTTGTATTTTTAGAGCACTTTTTTTTTGCATTATGTCATTATTAAGGGAAATAACATTCAAGAATACATCTTGCAAAACTGCCACCATCAGAACCTCTATAAGCAGAGGCTTCAAGCTCCCACAGAATTCTGTGGAAGTTGTAGTTGCGTAGGCAGTAGAATTTGTCGCAATATCTTTTGCTGCAGAATTTTATTCCATGATTCCATGAACCTAACTTTTAAAAAATATTAAGACCCAAGCCCTTTATAGTTGTGAATGCAGTTGGCTCACCTTTGGAAAAATGAACTGATGAAGTGCTGTGTGCATAAGGGTTAGTCTACACACAAACTAAAAGGTATGAATTAAAAGCTGATAATGGTATTTTCATGCATCTGTGTACACACACTTATTTTAGAGGGCAGGTGGTTTAAGTTGTTACAACCAACATGGTACCTGTTTACATGCAGAGTAGCCCTAAGGCATTGTCTACATGAGGGCAAGTCTATACTGACGGCCTGCGAGCCTCAGGTTTCGACTGAGGCGTCTGTGTAGAGGTGCTCAATCGATAACTGAACCGGAGCTGGAACACCAGCTCCGTAACCTCACTTACACTACACCGACCGGACGCCATTTCCAGTTGGCTTAGTGTAGTGTGTAGGGAGGATTTAAGAAGTCGGCGGGAGATACACAAGGTATTTTACGTACCTTGCGTACCTCCCGTTGACTGCCGCCAAAAATGGCGGTAAGTGTAGACTAGGGCTTAAAGACTTTTGCACTGGTAAAGATATACCAACATAATGCACCAACACAAAACCCTAGTTAAGACACAACGAATCAACTGAAGATGTGGTTTACACCGTGTAGACAGCCTGAAATAATGGCTGACAGGCATGAAATGCCCCATACATCTTAGAAATCGTCTCCTTATACAAATTAGTAATGAAAATTTTGGCCTTGCCTTCACTGTTTGTAATGTGATGTGTTTTTAATAAAGTATGTGAGCCATCTTGACTTACACACTGAAGACTTGATAGTTCAGTTTTACCACAAGGTAAACTTGCTGAGGGCAGTCCGATACATCTATTTTAGCAGCAGGCCTCAAAATGTCAACAATGTTCACTATTTCATTGCTGACCCCTTTAACAGACACATCTAGCTAGTGTGCTTATCTCAAATGTCCTCCCACAACTTACCAGGGGCCAAAAGCCACATCATTTCCCACCAAATGCCAAGATTTCCAGCTTCTCCACTGATAAGTATTTTAAATTTGAAAAGGAAAAAATTAGGAATGTTCAAAATAAACTTAAAACCCATGAGAAATACTGTACTGCTTTTAATATTTTCATATATAATATAAACCTCTATTCTGAATTGATCTGAACTGCTGCGGAATTTAGGACAAGCTTGCTGTGGAGCAATGAAACCTTGCTCTTACCCTTGCTGAAATGCATTTAGTTTATTTTAGAAAAAATATTTGCTGCACACTTCATAGAAAACAGAGTTTTCACTTGTAATTCCAGAAAATGTCAGAAATTCAGAATTTCAAGAAATTAAATCCCCTCCTCTAAGTCTTTTACATTCCCTTAAAACAAATATTGCAGACACTTCTGCCCTATTTAATTCAGTTCAATTTTGGACCACGGATATAAAATTTTGGTGCCACCCATGGCAACATACAGGTCAGTATTTTGCAAAATCTCACTACTAAACTGTATATCTCCTCTGTTATGCATTTTTGTATTTTTCTGACTTATGCAAATACTTTCAGCTGCATTTGCCAGTGTAGATGTATGGCTAGACAAAAAAAAAAAATCAATGGGAAGGATGAAAAAGAAGCCATGAACAGTAGAGAGGTGAGAAGGGGAACAGAGTATAGAGGGTTTTAAACAAGATTTTAAAATGTCAGTGGGAAGACACAACTAATGATCTTGTAAGTATGGTACCTGTGCTGAGTAATTCCGTGGGAGCACCAGCACACTGGGAGAAGAGATTCTGCAATGCTGAGCAGTTTAACTCTGCTAGAGATTGGAAAGTGCTATGCACAGCACCAGTTAAAGCTCCATGCTCCATTAGAGAACCTCTACAGGAAAAGGCACACTGAGCAGGAGGAAAAAAGAAATCTCGCTAATAAAGTTCAGCTACCAAAAAAGACCCCAGAAAAAAGGCTAGCCCTGCCAGCTTCCAATTTTCCTCAGTTCACTGTGGGAAAATTAACATTTTCTTACTTCAAGATTGCTCAAATGAAATAGGGGGAAACCTCCATCAGAAAGCAGCAGAAGTCTCCATAAAGCAAATTCTCACTTACTGTGATATAGAAACTGGAATTTTGAACATCTGTATTTAAAGTAGCCTAAATTAAATTGCTACTGCAACTGCACACTATCATCATCTACTATGGAAGATCCATTAGCTATACATATCAATTCATCTTGAAACTGCTGGTGAGAAAATGGAACTTTAAAAACTTCAGTTTCTTTAAATAATAATTCATCAATTTCTTTTGTTTATAAGTAGACAAGGTAATTGAAGTATGACTTTATCACTTATTTTTCCATTCCCATTTGCCATCTCGTATTGCTAGGTCTAGCAGCATTCCTGACTCTTAACACTGGAATGCTGCAGTGGGTTTCCCAGAGTATTGCAGATACTGCCCATTGATCTAGGTCAATCGCTTGTTATTTCCCTTCCCCTACGGAGAAATAAGGTGTTCTGAAAAATTGTCCTATTCACTGCAAACTCTGCTCTGACACAGACAGTAGCACCATACATGTGGGAGTAATATATCAGAGTTTGTGGAAAATATGTTTAACGCTTAACTTAAAAAAAAAAGAGGATCCTTCAATATCTGTAGTGCAGATACTTTTTTACAATTTTAGTGGCAAACTGGATTACCCCGTACATTACCAAAAGCCAGACAATTTAAACAAAGCCCCTTGATAATGAAACTGGCTCCAGTTGTGTCATTTAAACAGCTAACCATTTTCTAACTTGGCTAATCTGTTAACTTCCTCTTCAATTCAAAGATCTAACATATGGAATTAAAAATGTTAATGGAAAAAGCACACTAACCCATTTGAAAATAGCTTCTAGCATAATGTGATGACAAACGGATGATCATTTTTATTTTGGCTTATTTATAACAACACTAATGTATACAGTCGGCTGATTATTGTTTTGCTTCAGAAAGAAATAGGGCTCTATAATTCAAGTAGTGGAATATGAAGCTTTCAGATTAGAAATGTAATAGAATAAGAACTCAGTACTTTCGAAACAAAGTATACGCTCTCCATTACATACAAGGTCTTTGATTAGAGACCTCCCAAAGAACGTGCAAGTATTTTGACACCTGAGAGCTGCTATACAGTCTCATCAGTGCAAAAATATTCTACTGATAAGGGCTGAATGAAGGTTATGGTTCAGATCCCTGGATACACTGAAGCTGATTTTACACAACACTAACAGTAATGGTCCCCAATACCAACTGAGCCACCATTGGGAATCTACCACAATTTAGGGCAGGGTCCCCCGAGTGAGAGCCAACATAATGGGTCCTACCCTACCGCAACATCAATGACCAGGGGAAACCATGAATACTTGACCTCTGGCTGCCAAACTAGCAATTCATACACACTGAAAACCATTGCTCTCTGAGATTCATTTAAATACAACAATTTTGATCTCTTCGTGCTGCAGGGAAAATAGCACAAATAACCACAACCTCCCTGCCCTTCCAAAAAACCTGACCAAAATCCTAAATGTTTAATTACAAATATTTCAATAGCCTCAGATCCTTTTAAATTAAGTGAAGAGAAGGACCTCAAAAGCATGTGCACAATATTTGGAGGGGCGTGGCTAATAAGCATAGTAAAACAGGATGCCTGCTTGTCCACAAAGACAACAAAGTGAGTTGCCCAGCTACATACAGGAAACGAGCAGTGCTGAAATGATACCAAAAATCTTGAAACAGTGGTGAAATAACTCCTCATTTAAATCTGAATGAAAAAAGTTAACTTTTGTAAAGGCAAAGTTTGTATCTCTTGTTTATCCCTTCTTTAAGAGTTATGCTGATATATGCACACACGAGCTGCTGTCGATTTATTAACATTAGCATTCATTTACATAAGATGCCAAATTACTCTGGTCTGCCAAGTTAATTAGATCAAAGTCTTCTATTATGATCACCAATGATATTTTAAAATAACTTAGCAGGTATGACACTAACATTAATTTCCACGTGTAGTGCAAAGCTTTTCCTCAAAAGTAATATTTATAAAAAGAAACTGATTGTGCTAACTTTGATTAATAGACCTAACCCTTCAATTAAACAAGAGATATCACTACCATGCATTAAAACATCAAATGCTTAATTCAATAATAAACTTGGCACACTGCTTTCATTTCTAGACGCAGACATTTTATTTTTGTAGGTTTCTGGCTTTCAAACAACCCACCACTGATTTTAATATCTTCTAAGAGAAAACTTTTAACTTAAAATTAAAAGAGCTCTTAAAATATTAATCCAAGATACAATAAATGTATGTTCAAATATAGTTGATGAGATTAAAAAGAGTTTTACAGTAAATAGTTTAATGATAAACTATTTTCCCCCACTCTCACATGATGTATCAAATTAAAAAAATCACTGAAATTCTCTAGTCTCTTATTTAACTCTGCATACCTCCTCTTGCAGTCCACCAATGCATCATACAGCAGCCTCAGAAGAGTATGTTTCTTCTCTGTGCTGAGGTTCCAATCAGAAATCCACTTTCGAACCTACACCGAAAACAATTCATAAAGAAGTGTTGCTAATGTTTTCTGAAGAGTACTCTGACTTAATATTAGAACTACAAACACTGCTCATTTAAATATGAGGCAAGTTCTCCTGAAGAGGAAAAAGAAAGATGGAAAGGATCTTTCCTAGGGATCCAGGTTTGGCTCTTCTGAGTATTGAACACAGAGTTCATTGTCAGGAAAGTGCCCCATTGGAGGACCCCAAATAAGCACCATTTCATAGAATCATAGAATAATAGGGTTGGAAGGGACCTCACGAGGTCATCTAGTCCAACCCCCTGCTAAAAAGCAGGACCACTCCCCCTAAATTATCCCAGCCAGGGTTTTGTCTAACCAAGCCTTAAAAATCTCCAAAGATGAAGATTCTACCACCTCCCTAGATAGCCCATTCCAATGCTTCACCACCCTCCTAGTGAGAAAGTTTTTCCTAATATCCAACCTTGACCTCCCCAGCTGTAATTTGCAATTCTGCAAAACCTGTAGGGGAACACTTCAATCTCCCTGCTCACTCCCTTGACGACTTGTTAATAGCTGTGTTGAAACAGATGAATAACAAATCACAGCTTCAAAGAGAGACTGCAGAACTCGAACTTATATGCAAATTTGACTCAGTTGTCTTGGGGTTAAACAGGGACTATGGATTTTTCTCGCATTACATCAAGTGAATTGACCTCCCCCTCCTCTATGTGCTGTTCCCCAGTGTTTTGAATCCTAACACCTATTTTGATTTGCTGTTACAGCCTGACCTGATGCTATGTCATACACTCCCCTGCATTTAATTTCCTCCCACTCTGTAACTTTCCAATCTTCAAAGCGTCTGACGAAGTGGGATTTTCTCCCACGAAAGCTCATGCGATTAATAAATCTGTTAGTCTTTAAAAGTGCCACAGGACTCTGTTGTCTTTCTACAATAGTTTCTACAATAGACTAACACGGCTACCCCTTTGGAATTTGTTTACTTTCTAGTTTGCTGTGAAGAGCAGTTTGACTTTGATTGCAGGGACAAACTTTTAAAAGGTCAAAAAACCCACAATACAAAATTTGCTACATATTCCAATAGAATTTGGCAGTTTTTAATAGCGATAGCCACTCTGTTTCACCCTTTAACAATAGGCCATGTAGATGTAAGGTAAAAAATAATCCGCGACATCACATCAATTACCTGATCTAGGTCAGTTGGAATGTACTGAATGGCACCACATGCAGAGGCCACTTTAATAAGGCTGCAGTAGACAGTGTATCTTACAGGAGTATTCTTATCCATACCGTGGAAGAGATTGCTCAGCCTAAACCACGAAGAACAAATCAATTAATCCAAGCAATTTTGGCAATTAGTGGAGTGAGTGTGCACAGACATGAACATATCCACTGATGTATACTAGCATATAAAATTTAAATTTCTGTCTAATCACCATCATCTCTCTTCTAGGACAGATGAGAATGGCTTACACTTTTATAGCACCTTCCATCAGCAGATCTCAAAATATTCTAAAATCATTAATAAATTCAGTCTTACAATAACTTAGTGAGCTAGGTAGGTATGCCCATCTGTTAGTCTTTAAAAGTGCCACAGGACTCTGCTGTCAAACATGCCAAGGTCACACATGCACACAATTCCAACAGAAACCAATTTTCAATTCTTAGGCCTATATTTAAAAAAAAAAAACAAAAAACAGCCCCTACCTCGCCCTTCCTCCTGAAAGGAAGGATTATTTTATGATATATATTAGTCTCCCAGATTCCAGAGGATACTTACAGTTGCAGCCTGAGAGATGGACGCTCGCCTTCTCGAAATTTTACCAACTTCTCACACAGGCTTTCAATCAATGCTTCTTGTTTGTCAGGCTCCAGGATAAGAAGCAGAGATACTACACTGTTCATTACACTTTCAACATCTACACATAAACAAAACATGAATCAACTTAACACCACAGGCAATAATTAACTCATCAGTGCTAGAAATGCTCCTGCTACTAATTCTTATTTAGTCTTGGCAAGACATACCGAAAAAGTGTAATTCCAGCCTCAAAAGCTTTTTTTTAAAATTATTTATTCAACTGAATATGTCTAATACGGGTGGCAGGAGCTGAGGCTAAACCACAATCATCTGCCAGCATAACTCAACACTATTCAAGAGGAAGCATCACTAAGGTGGAAGGAGAATTTGGTCTCCATGGCATCAATCCTTCTCACCACTCAATATTTTATGGGATGCCAGCACACATTTCAAGGACTCCATACCTATCTTCAAAATACGCAATGGCTTGGACTCAGCACATCTAAAAGATTGCCTACAGCTCCAGAATGAGGTTTTTGACCAACTCCTCTGCACCTCAGGCACAATGGTACTTTATCACTGGGTAAAGCTAGTCTGCCAGAAACAAAGCTTTCCCAGGGGTCAGCCCCAGACCGCAGAACGAACTCCCACAGAAACTAAGGAACATCAATAAACCTCATTTTTCCCTGCAAGTGCAAGGTGCACTTTGACTTGTCTGCTCTAACAAACATAAGTGACACATCCATTGGTATTTTAAAAACCTACCAAAACATTTCACTGCAAACAATTCCCCCAGGGAGAAGATAAGAGAAAATTAACTATGTGACAAATGTTCGTTACATTGCTTAACGCACGACTGGAAGGCACTCAAATAATGCAGTGATGAGGGCTGCACAAGAACCTACAAAGAATACAATTCTCATTGAGACGGCCGACAAAAGTGCCAATTGATGCCAGTTGCAGTTTCTGCTATGGATACCTGCTCACTAGAGCACAGACCCAAGACCACTTAGGTCACCAAGCAGCCATGAGTTTGCAACTTTCCATCACTATTTACACTACTATTTTTAATCTCAAATGAACTGATGTCCAATGAAAAGATCTCTATAATATTCTTATTCACCAGACCCACTAGAATGCCAAAATGGAATCAGTGTTCCCAATGTTTCACTTCTGGGAATAATTGTACACCCCAAAATCAAACATTAAAAGAAAAAAAAAGCGGCTTCACTATGACATGCATGGGAGACTATCCTGAATGCAATGTTTTCAAAATAAGGGTACTTCAGTGAGTAAAAACAAAAGTTCTGCAATTGGTGCTACAGAATCTGGAGGCCTGTCCATATATTTTACATGCAATTTGCTGCAAGATATAAAACGACCAACATTCATCAATATTCACCCTAAATGATCCTCACCTTTTCAAATAAGAGTCAGATCAGCTTATAGATTTTGTCAACCAAAAAGATATATCCATATACAAAGAATCATTTAAAATACAGGATGCACAGAAACTCAGTTAAGGCTGGCACAATACACTCAACATTTACTGCAATTAGTACTGCATACCCTTGAAGGATATC
The DNA here is from genome assembly GCA_007922175.1 of Pelusios castaneus. Lineage (NCBI taxonomy): Eukaryota > Metazoa > Chordata > Testudines > Pelomedusidae > Pelusios > Pelusios castaneus. The sequence goes on along the minus strand of ML685785.1, from coordinate 28,164,534 downwards.
AGAAGACAGTGTTAAATTTCTAGGGCAGGGTTAACGGATTTATAGCTTGCCCCCAACATTCGGTTACTTGCATCAAATTTCTTCATTCATTTTAAAGTTATGCTGCCACTTACTTGAATGGGGCCCACTGCTGAATCATAGTCTCTTAACCAGCAACAAGTCTTATTTCACCACTAATTATTTTAAATGGAAATGGATTTTGTAGATGATTAATCACCCACGTCAGACACAGTCCAGTCTATATTTCTCACTTCTACTAAAGGAACTGCATGTCATCAGGAGGCAGGACTGAGTACAGACACATCTTACCTTGTTTAAACTACCACACTGAAGGAAACACATTTCTTCACTTCTGTGGGAAATTATGTTCTACTGTGGGTTAACGATAAGAGCCCTTTGTACTGTAATAATGTTGACACTTCTACTGAATACAGTCTGTTCATGTATGAGACTTTGCGCAGTGAAGGCCATGGAACAGGTCTCCAAACCTTGCCAATAGTTATCTGAGAGAGTGTCTGTGCAAATGATTTATTTTGTCTTCTTTTGAGTCTGCATTATGCAGATTCAAAGACAGGAGGGCAAGAATGGCTTAACTCCCACAGACCACTACACCATATGCCACAGAGACTAAACATTGCCTTACATGGCCTTTTAGCGTATTTGTGAATTTACACCAGCCAAGGACAGGGTCAGTAAGATATCACATCCCTTTCACTGCAAGGGAATAACTTCAGTACACAGTAATTTTGAAGTTCCCAGCTGGGATTCTTCTATTACTGACAAAAATTACTGTTCTTGTATAGGCTGGTTCCTTTGAAAGTTTAGGGTGGGATTTTCAAAAACTTCCAGCATCAGCCTAGTTCTGCTTCCGTTTAATTTAACAGGCATTTTACCACTCACTTCAAAAGGGACTTCAAAAACACCAAACACTTTTGAAAATCCTCCCCTTAATGCATAATGAGCTTTCTTTGAGTTCTCAAACATTTGGTCTCTGCCCCACAAGTGCTCTGTGTAATTAAGGTGATTTACAAGCTCAGTCATCATAAAGTATGTGAACATTCTATCAAGAACATCCATACCAAGACTTTCAAAGACACAAACCTTTATCATCCTCCTTTAGACAAACATCACAGACTTCAATAATTTGAGCCAAGTCAATGTGAAGTCCACCTTCAGAGTTCTCTTCAGAGATCTCAGCTCCTTTAGATTTCAGATAAGCTCGAAGTTCTGCAACCTTCCAAAGAAAAAGAAACTAATACAAATGTGCACTCTACTTATTGGCAGTCTTCACTTGAACTAAAAGGTGTGTTTTTAACTCAAGTTAGCTAACTTGAGGTAAATCCTAGTAAAAACAAGGCAGTTTGTACTTTTTACATGCACTAACTAGTTGAGTTTAAAGACGAGGCTTTCCCCATAGTCTTTTGTGAAAACTACAATCTACCTTGTGATAGGTAAAGAGAAGAAAAACAAAAGATATTAGAGGGGCATGGAATTTGGGAGGGAGAGACTTTTACTGGGCAAAATAAAGAATTAAACTCATGACAGACTTAAGAAATTAAATTTAATATTCTAATATATGCTTTGAGCAAAAGTTATTTTAAACAACCAGATAGAGCCCCCACCCATTTTGATGGGACTTTAGCAATTTCCTACTTCTGTAGTGCTCCAGCAGCCACAAGGATAATGCACTCCAGTGTTCATCTAAAGAAAGAGACACCTAACACATTCACAGTGGGGCAGTTGTTTTCCAATTTCAGGAAATGGTTTGTGTTTGTTTTGCAAATAGTGTATAGTCTTTGACAAAGAATGTAACACCTATGATTTGTTAATTACATGTCAGTGAAAGGACATCACAAAACTTTCCACACGTTACTCTCTCCCCCTCTATAAAAGTAATATAGTACGATATACACACACATTCATATAGTACATAGTATGAGGTTATCTAAATGGGCTTCAGGTCTTTAAAAGTATCATATTGCTGAGCACTGTTAAAAAAACCACCTCATTTCATCTCAGAAGTGATTGTGTAACAGGTGAAATGACACACATAACGATGCCCCACACCTGAGAGGGTGTGCAGCGAGGCCCAGCTGCAGCTTCTAGCTATTAACATTAGGACCCTACTGGGATGGGCAGAAACGGACCCCGTCTGCAGAGCTGTTTTAGCCTTTCTAGTCCCAAGACATCAGAGCGACAAGCTGGGTGAGGCGATAGCTGTCGCTAGACTAACTTCTTTCAGAGAGAGGTCTCCAGCTCCAGGGCTCTCTTTCGAGTCCTGCCTCTCCCCAACAGCTCTCAGCCCAAGCACAGATGTTGCCCCTTCCCCCGCCTGGCCTCTCTCCGGGACGGGGAGCCCTTGAGGGGACACAGCCAGACAGGACAGTGAACGCTCCCCACACAAGCCCACCAGGGACAGGCCGGGCGGCAGCACACCCTCCCCCACACGCACGGGGCCGGTGCCCTGAGAGATCCCCCGGCCGGGACCCAGTACAGTCACTCAGCCCGCGCTGCTGCGGGCCCTGCCGCGTGTCTCAGAGACCGGCTGCCGCGCCCGGCGCTGCCAGTAGGGGAAGGGGGCGGCCCGGCTCCCTGAGCCCCGACCTGATCCTCCTCGGTGATATCGATGAAGGCCGGGACGCTCATGGCTGCAGCCGCCGGCTCCACGCGGGGCCCTGAGACAAGCACGCCACCCGCACCGGAAAGGCGGCGGTGCGTCACTTCCGGGACACAGGCTTCTGCTTCCTGGTTACTGCCCCGGCCACCTTGCCCCTCCCCCCGTGGGCACCAGTCCCCGCCCTTGGCGCCCGAACCCAGGTTCCCCGCCCCAGAGCCCAGCCCAGCCAATCAGCTGCGACTCACGAGCCGCCCCGCCCACCTTCCGAACCCAGCTCAGTTCTGCGGTGTCTGCAAAGCCCCGGCTCCCGGAGTCCCGTGAGGGGCGGAGCTTCCCTTCCCCATTGTAGCCCGCGGGCGGGGCGGGAAGGAGCAGAATGTGTGCTGTGCACGGCCCGATGTCTTGGGGGGCTGCCCGGTGCTCTTTGGACCGCGCGGAAGTGGCAGCAGGGCTGCGGGCTTCTTTCTCAGCCCAGCCCCCTCTGAAAGTGAACCTTCCCCAACGCCCACCACCAAAGATAAAAGACAGCCTCTTGGTACCCAACAAGAAGCATAACCCTCCGTAGACACTGAAACCTGTCACCCTTCTTCTTGCTCTCCCTCTAAGCACCCTTTCTTTCTCCATATACTGCCCATTTGTGGCCCCACAATGTCAAAATCGCAAGACCTCCCCTTCTGTCTCCTGGTGTTAACCCAAGTGGCCATAATCAGTGGAGGAGAAGGCTGTTCAGTGGCAAAATTCTCCGATTCATTGTGGTGTCTTCATGCATTCATGCATCTGGGCAGAGCTTCTCTTCAGGGCAGCTACTGACTCCTTGGTAGAAGAGCAGGCATTGTTCCCATCCAGACGCTACCCAGTTTGCATGTATGAGTCATAACTTGCACCCTGTCTCTACGCTCTGATTCGTAATTCCAAATAATTAGTTGATTTTTGGGCCCCATGATGCCTCTCCCTGTTGAGGTAGTGGACCTTTTGTTTTGGTGGATTTATGCCCACCCTCTGGAGACTTCAAATAGGACCAAAAAGGTGGTCTTTTGGTAAAATATGAAATAGGAGATTAATCCTTCAGTCTTGCCAATTACTGAACCCAAATTTAGTAGGTTTTCAGTTTTCCGTTTGGTTTATTTAAATTAAAATAATAAAATGTATTCAAAGAATTCACAGTTAAAAGCATGGCAAAGTTTCAGGAACATCTAAAACATAATTTAAGAGTTCAAGATGCCTGTTCAAAGGGTACAGATTTCTGAGATGGTCATATCCAGTCACTATAAAATTACAGACTGCTAAAATAGAATGTTACTGCTTTACAAAATCCACCTTAGCTGTTCCTGTTGCACTGACAACTATTACAGCTCTCTCAGTAAGGGGCTTCATTTATTTTCTGTATGAACATTTCACTAATCTCCATACTCTGTACACCTCCAACTGTAATTTTCTTCTTTTCCCCTAACTTCTCCCCTCTGATTGTTTTTACATGGGGAGGTTAGAGAGCTCTCTGCTGCCAATCGTGGTTAAAGAGGATTCTCTTACCTGAAAAAAGAGAGATTCAGGTCCTCAAAGGTATATAGAAAATCAATTGAAGTGAGGCTCCTAAATACCTTTGAGGTTCTAGACCCAAGTGTTTAATCTATTCCAGTGTCCTTGGTTTCCTCCTGCCAGGGTTTTAATCCTATCAAAGGGCTTTCTTTCCATCTTGACCAAGACTGGTGTTCTCCAGAGGCCACAGTCTTCAGTTCTTCTGTTCTTAGCTCTCTGTTCTTTTGAATCTTTGTTCTTTTCTTGTGTGTCTTATTGCCACCATTATAGCCACCACTTTTGCATTGATCATGTTCATGTATACATAACTTTTGGCTCTTTTAGTTTTAGAGTTCATTTTAATATTTAGTAATCTTCTGTAACTAATAAAAAAATCTTCTCCCCATAGGTACATAACTGGTTCAGGAGGGACACTACCTACAGAAATGAAAATAATTTCAGGATGACAAACAAGAAATCCAACCATACAGTAAGTTGTTGACATTTAATCCTTCCGGGGGCTGAACTCCTGGCTAGAAAATCAATGACGAAACTCCCATTGACTTCAGTCGGGCCAGGATTTTTCATCCCAGATCTTGATAAACCTTTTATGAGTCCCTCTTTTGTCATTGCTATGAGTTACGTTTTTTAAAAATTTCTTTAACTGCTGATAGGCACTGCTGGATAGCAACACTACTACACTGAAAGGCAACATGGACATTAAAAACAAAGACGACAACAAAACACTCTTCCAAAACAAAACACTTTGCTGCACATGCAATTCTCCTGCTGGGGAAAGTATGAGAGAACAAACTGCATGTTAGTTCAGATTGCTAGCTGCACTTCTGGAAGCCTGATACCACAGTGATGAGATTTAGAATACCATATATATGTGTGTGTGTATAGTTTAATGATTCATTTAATCTAAAGTTGAGCTCAAGATGCAAAATTCAGATTCAGAAATGGATTGAAAACCATCAGTGTTCTGAGGTTTGTAGGAACTTTGATTCATCCTGTTATAAAGATGGGGGAGATTAGCAAAATTCAGATTCTGGTCCAGATCTGAGCTCAGACTTTTAACACTTTTAAAATATTGGGGTGATCAGGCCAAAGATTTCAATTGCTCTCTTATTTATTCTATTTATGCAATATATTAAAAGCTAGTTCAAAAATTAACTTTCTCTTTCCAGAAGTTTGTTGCTATATATTTTTTCCTGTCATATGATTCTTCTTACAAGGTAAGAAAATGACAGGAATAATTAAACTCAATATTCTGCAAGAATAAATAGTGAGGCAGCATGAATAGAAGTCAGGACAGAAAGTCAGGTGTCCTGAGTTCTAATCCTAGCCCTGCTACCGACTTTCCTGTGTGACCTTTGGGAAATCACTTAATCTGTTTGTGCCTCAGTTTCCCATCTGTAAAATGAAGATAATACTTAACTAGCTCTATAAAGTACTTTAAGATCAGAACATCATATATTAATATATATATTTGTGTATATATATATATATATATATTTATATCTAATAATAATGTCCATTTTTATGAAATATAAAAATCTGAAAGATTTTTCTTTTTATATTTGTTCACAGAAAAGTTTTTTTCCTGCTTTTTTTTTAATATTACAAATTAAAGTTGCACCTCTTTTGGAGAAGTAGTAGATTTATGACATCATAGATACTTTGGAAATAATTTGATTAACTGAGAGGGGAGGGAATTTTTATTTAGGATAATAGACTTATTGTTTTGCTTTGTTTTTGTTTGTATCTTTATCACTCAAAACTCCTATAAAGTGCTCATAAAGCTGTCTTGTTAAGTATTCAAAATGTGGCCCTTCAATCAGGGGCTGAAAAAATTCCCAATCCACATCTCTCCATCTGTCAAGAGAGACCTTCAGTATACCAGTGGAAACAAAGCTTGATATTCCTCATATATGCAAGGTTAAAAAAAGCCAAAAAAATTGTAATTAGGGGCAGAGTGTGTGTGTGCGTGTGCGCGCGCGCGCTTGTGTGTGTGAATGAAACAACCACACCCAGTTATTCCCTTCTCCTTGTTACTTTTAAAAATCATATTTATAATTAATAGTCACTAGGGTTGGAGTGTCAAAAACCCCTACTGATTTAAGAAAAGTCCCATTGAAAGACTTGTGCTCTTAAATTACTTAGTCTCTTTTGAAAATCCTCTACTAACACTGTCCTCTAAACCACTTCCTTTTTTACGTCATAGCACTGGGAATTATAATCAGCATTAGAAAAGTTACAGTATGCCTAAAATTCCAGTATGTTCTCTGCCTGCATTGTGGGCAAGAAGCCAGCAGAGTTGGCCATGAAAGGAAGGGATGCTGCCTTTAGGGCATTATTTCCCCTCCATTGATCCTGCAGATGTCGGCAAGGTGTGAAAGGACAGGGATGTGGGTCATCTACTCTTCTTCTCATTGTGCTCCCCACACCTACATGCGTGGAACCCTCCAAAACATAAGAGGAGAGATTCTAGAGGAAGCATCCACAGGAGTGACCAGGGCAGGAGCTGGGCCACCAAAGGGACAGAAAGGAACAAAGCAACTTATATGAAATGACTTCTGGTGCTATGATGAATATATTGTATAGGCAACGATAAGGCTCCAAGATTGATAACTAAGTTAAAATCTTTCCAGTGTCTTAGGTTTAGTAACATACCTTTTGTAGGAAGAATGTCCTGGCTATTACTGCTTCGCAATAGTAGCAGTTACTAAATAGTAAAGACCTTTTCTATACTCTATAAGTCATAAACTAATTCAGATCAGACATTTCTGTGAGCAAAAAGTACAATAGTGAAATTGTGCTGAGGTGAGCTGAAGGGATTACGTTTTAGTGGGCTTTTGGAGGTTGGTACTGCGACTCTTTGTTTTGCATTTTTATTTTAGAAAGTGTAAATCATCTTGCTGTTCTAATGCTTCATAAAGTCTTATTCCTGATGTAAATGACTTGGTGTTTTTAAGCATAGTATCGTTCACACTGACTGGATTTGCTTCATGCTTCAGAAGTTGAAACAAACAATCTGCAGTATACTGATTCACTGTAATCCTATTGATTTACTCATAGCACTGAGAATGCCGTCCTGCAGCGATAATGCTGTTTGCTGAGCGAAAAGAGTATACTGATGTGAATGAGTATCTAGCTTCCACGCTACAAACAAAACGTCAGCCTTAAAGTGGAGATGAGCACTAATAATAATAGAACTAAAGGCTAATAGATTCCTGTGCATGATGGATTAACTTGAAGAATTAATTTTAAAAAGCTTTTTAGAAACAATGACTCCTTAAATAATAATTGAATGCTTTTGGAGAAGAAAATCCAAAGCCTCGTGTTGATATGCTATGCAGTAGCTAGGAAAAGCTATCAGTTGACAGTGAATGCTGGAGCTATATTTATGAAACAAAGCCACTCTAATGTTACCCTGCTTTAACAAGGGCAGATACTTTGTAGTTACATTTGTAATTCTGGAAATTCCCTTTTATGAAAATTTTGCGATTCCTATTGAAACACAACTTCTTGGCTTCAACTTCACTTTATAAATCAGGGCTTAAATTACAACTCTTCTGCAGAAAACCTGATTAATTTATCTTTGTATGGGGAATTCTGTGCCAGCTGAGGGGAATGCAATCTATTACCCCAGCCTATGGGAATACTGTGGACCTGCAGAGCAGAGGTCTGTAGCCATTGCTCTCTAGTGTGTTCTGGAATATTGGCTACAGTTCCATCATGCCCCTCTCAGGAGTTTTTGATCACAGTAACCACAGACACCATGGTCTTGCCCTGGACATGTTCTCAACAGATCTCTTTGTCCCAAGCTATAACAATTTTTAGAAACTATGAAACATTTCTGAAATACTTTGTCAAATGTGTGTCATCTAGAGAAAAGATATCAGTTTCAAGCTCATACCATTAAAACCTTTATACTGTGTCTTGCCACACTATCATTTGTTGTCATACATTCCACATATTTCACAAATCAACTAATTCAGAAATGTTTTAAAGAACATAAACAGTTTTTACTAAATCATGAAGATTGCTATCTATAACACCAGAGTCTTTTCTTACTAGAGATCTTTAAACCAAGCACTGACCAGACTCTCAGACTGTGAGCTCTTTGGGGCAAGGGTTGTGTTTGCTTCTGCCTCCCGAGCCCAATGAAGCTCTGACCTTGATCAGGCCCTCCGTGCACTAAGCTTAATGTTTATATTAAACAATAACAACAACAATAATAATAATAATAATAATAACAATAATAATTAATAGATAATTAATGACCCTCATTAGCTCTGGAAATCTCCAAACTTGCAGTACTATAAATTGTGCTTCTTCCTATAGTTCACCACCACCCAAATCCCTACGTGTTAGATTACTGGTTTTAACACTGTTTTTTGAAACAGTCAACCCCAATTTAAATGTATAGTGAGATATCTTTACTAACACTACTTTCCTAAACAGCATATTTTAACATCTGATTTGTGCTGTCATTTTTTAAAATAGTGTTTTGTATTTACCTAGATTAAAATGACTTTTAATTTCACAATTTGTATGCTTTTATTTTTTGGGTGCCCAACCTGAGAAACTTTAAAGGGATTTTAAAGTTTTTTAGAGTGTGGGTATTTAGCACTTTGAAAATCTTGGCACTCCTGGTTTTTCGTCCAAAAGCACTTTGCAAATGTCTTTTATCCAGCACCACTGAAAAAGCAGACATCTCTGGGAGAAAGGCACTGGACAACTAAAGCAGGTTTAGGTGGGAAATTATATTGACCAAGAATACTAATGCAAACCTGATTTGTTATGGGATCTTTAATTTCTGCTCTTTGCAGTGGTGATGTACCCAGATGTGGGTTCATAGTTCATTATTATATAAACAAAACATTAACACAACTATTGACCATGAAGTTTTAAGGCCTCCTCTGAAAAACTTACATACAATATATTGCAAGGTGCTTATTCTATGTTTCTCAGAAGGTTTAAGGTGTTTGGGGACTCTGAATTTGGGATCCCAGGAAGTATTTGAATAGAAAATGTACGTTTGTTTGGGGTTTTTTTAAAGCTACTGATCTTAAGGAAGTTAAGTAAAAGAACATGCTCTAGTTCTCACTGAAAACATAATACCCCTATATATGAAACTGTTTTATATAACGAATCTGAAATCTGAGTGAGGGAATGTCTTTTATTGGACTAACTTCTGTTGGCAAGAGTTACAAGCTTTCAAGTTTATACAGAGCTCTTCTACCGGTCTGGGGAATGTACTAAGAGCATGGAACAGATAGTTTAGCATAAATAGTACGTATTCTAAGGTACCATTCAGAGGTGAAGAGGCCCATTAACATCCCTGTAGTCACAGCTTAAAAAGGGGGGTTGCTGTAATAAGCCGTACATCCAATCATGGGCATTGCTGCCGATGGGCACAGGGGGCACAGGCCCTGACTGTGCTGGGGTGTGCCCCAAGCCATGCCTGGGAGCTGAGCTGGTGGAGCCATTTTAAATCTCCTGCCCTGCTGTGCACCTAGGAATAGGGCCCAGGATGGAGCAGGGCAGGAAATGTGAAACACCACTGCCATTTGGCATCCAGAGGCTGCCCGCTCCAGCAACAGTGGTGTAGTGATGGGAGTGGCGGGGGGGTCAAGCCCCCAGGTGCTGGACTGCAGGGGGCATCGGGCTGGAGGGGGCTGCAAGATGTGGAGTGACGTGGGGTGCCCGGGGGAGCACAAATATGGGCTTGGCTCCTGGGTGCTGGTGGGCGCCAGACACCCTTGCCATGCCACTGTCCAGCAAAGGTAGGTGCTGGGTGGGGGGGAGCTGGGCATGGGCCTCCTGGGGAGCTGGGTGCAGGTCATAGAGCAGGGGAAAATGGGTGGGGGCCTGCTGGGAGCCAGGTGATCTGGGCCAGGTGCAGGGGGCCTGCCAGGAGCCGGGTGAGGAGGGGGCCCATCGGGAGCTGTGCTGCGGGGTGAGCTGGGCCGCCAGGAGCTGGGTGAGCTGGGATTCAAGGGCCAGCTGGGAAGTGGGGGGACGACACACGCAGCAGCCTGTGCTCCAGATCGTTTCTTTTTGGAGCAATGCTCCTGCATCCAATGTCTGCACTAAGACTAGGATTTTTAGTGTCTATCAGAAGTTCTGAATGTAAGCTCCAAGAAATGTCTATTGAAAGTGTTGCATAGATTTCCTTTGAGGATGAGGACTGATAAGTCAGGTATAGCATGATTGCTTTATGAAAAGTGTTCACTCACAGGTGATAGATTGATTTTTTCTATTATCATTTTCCTGTGTAAGTTCATTCGAGAGCATAGTGGTTGGCTGGTTTCACCTTTGGGACTTGACCTACAAAGTTGTTATTGGAGCATTTAGAGCGCAGGATGAGGTACATCACATGTTGTGACAGGCATGTGTAGGACCCATGGATCTTGAACGGTGTGTTGTGGGGAGTGTCAGTCACCGTCTGCAACTTTTATATTTAGTGCATGAACTCAGGTCAGGCTCTGGCATGGATGGGGTTAAACCCTTGCCTCAAGCAGCCAGACATCTCGCAAAACCAGCGAGGATTGCAGTGGAATGCAGCTACCTGACAAGCTGTTTGTCTGCAGTCTACTAATACTAACAAGGGTGAGTGGATTAGGAAGATCTTCATAGTGGAATGTACACAGGCCACAACCCCTCCAAGTAAGAGTGTGGACCAGAACAAAGAGAACACAGAAAAGTTCAGCATGATTTCAGAAGACTATAACATATAGATATATCTATAGCAGTGGTCAAATTATTTTCAGTCCTCTTGAGTGGTGAATGAAGGACAGAGACAAGAGGCAATGGATGATTGACTCCTTTTTTGATTATTTTCCTGCAGTGGACAGGCCCAGAGAGAGAGAGAGAGAGATGGAATGTAGGCAGAATGGGTGTCCTAGCCTGCATTTTCTGGGCACTGCGGGTTACTGTTCCTTAAGCCTTGAAGGGCCAGATTCTGCAAATTCCTGTTCACATCAGAAGGCTTTATAGAAGCAATTGGTCTTTTAAAGTCAATTGACTATTGTTGTGAGTGAGGGTTTGTAGAGTTGGGCTGTTGAGGTTCAGGTCCTCCCCCTCTTTGAGGAGATCCTTCACACACACAACTCCTCTTTCTATGCAAAAGGGGAGCACAGCACAGCTGCCTTTTTTCCCTTTACAGATCTTGAGAGGACTCTCTACAAAGTCTATATAATCTGAGACAACAGAGTCTTGTGGCACTTTTAAAGACTAACAGATTTATTAATCGCATG
>ML685785.1:28092281-28143960 GCA_007922175.1 Pelusios castaneus | reverse complement strand
GCCCCTATGCCCTGCCAGGGTCCCTGTCCCCCTTTGCCCCATTGTACCTATGTACAATGGGGCAAAGGCTGAGCCCCCTGGCATTGGGCAAGGGGTGCCTCCCTGCCCCGTGGACCTGCCCTATGTCCCCCTAAGCCCCTAGAAGTTGACCTAGGCATCCAGTGTGGATGCTCTAGGTCGACTTTTTAAGTTCCCCTTTAAGTTGACTTTATTTTTAAGTGTAGACACACTAAGTCGACTTAACTAAGTCGTCTTAAAGTCAACTTAGTTAAGTCGACTTAATTAAAGGAATTAAAGGAACTATGATATAATTGGAATAACAGAAACGTGGTGGGATAACTTGCATGACTGGAGCACTGCCATGGATGGATATAAATTGTTCAGGAAGGACAGGCAGGGAAAAAGGGGGGGAGGAGTAGCTTTATATGTAAAAGAGCTGTATGACTGCTCGGAGCTCCACTATGAAAGTGGAAACAAGATGGTTGAAAGCTTGTGGGTTAAGTTTAGGGGAGAATGCAACAAGGGGGATGTTGTGGTGGGTGTCTGCTACAGACCACCAGACCAGAAAGAGGAGGTGGATGAGGCGTTCTATGGACAACTAACAGAAGTTTCCAGATCGTCGCAGGCCCTGGTTCTTATGGGGGACTTCAATTATCCTGATGTCTGCTGGGAAGATAATACAGCAGTGCACAGGCGATCCAGGAAGTTTTTGGAGAGTATTGAAGACAACTTCCTAGTACAAATGCTGGAGGAACCAACTAGGGGCCTTGCACCTCTAGACATATTGCTCACAAACAGAGAAGAATTGATTGGGGAAGTAGAAGTAAATGGCAACCTGGGCAGCAGCGACCATGAGATGGTAGAGTTCAGGATCCTGATCAATGGAAGGAAGGAAAGAAGCAGAACACACACCCTGGACTTCAGAAAAGCAGATTTTGGCTCCCTTAGGGAGCTGATGGGCAGGGTCCCATGGGAAGCTGATCTGAAGGGGAAAGGTGTCCAAGACAGCTGGCTGTATTTTAAAGAAACCCTGTTAAAGGCACAGGAAGATAACATTCCGATGTGCAGAAAGAACAGCAAATGAGGACGGCGACCAGCGTGGCTTAGCAGGGAACTCTGCGGGGAGCTGAAACATAAAAGGGAAGCTTACAAGAAGTGGAAGCTTGGACAGATGACAAGGGAGGCGTATAAAGATATTGCTCGGGACTGCAGGGATAAAATCAGAAAGGCCAAAGGACAATTGGAGTTGCAGCTAGCAAGAGATGTGAAGGATAACAGAAAGGGGTTCTATAAGTATATCAGCAACAAGAAAAGGATCAGAGGTGGTGTAGGTCCCTTACTGAATGGGGCAGGCATCCTCGTGGAGGATGATGCGGAAAAGGCTGAAGTACTCAATGCTTTTTTTACTTCAGTCTTCACAGGGAGGGCCAGCTCCCAGGCTACTACACGGGGTAACGCGGACTGGAGAGAAGAGTGGCCCTCAGTGATGGAAAGTCAGGTTAGGGAACACTTAATGAAATTGGATGTGCACAAGTCCATGGGGCCGGATGAACTGCATCCGAGGGTGCTGAGGGAGTTGGGGGAAGTGATTGCAGAGCCACTGGCCATTATCTTTGAGAACTCGTGGCGAACGGGGGTGGTCCCGGAGGATTGGAAAAAGGCAAATATAGTACCTATCTTTAAGAAAGGGAAAAAGGAGGATCTGGGGAACTACAGACCGGTCAGCCTCACCTCAATCCCTGGGAAAATCATGGAGCAGGTCCTCAAGGAATCCATCCTGAAACACTTGGAGGACAATAGAGTGATCAGGAACAGTCAACATGGATTCACCAAGGGCAAATCGTGCCTGACCAACCTGATTTCCTTCTATGATGAGATGACTGGATTTGTGGATGCGGGAAGAGCCGTTGACGTGATATACCTTGACTTTAGCAAGGCTTTTGATACGGTTTCCCACAGCATTCTCGTTGGCAAGTTAAGGAAGTATGGGTTGGACGAGTGGACCGTAAGGTGGATCGAAAACTGGTTAGATCAACGGGCTCAGCGGGTAGGAATCAATGGCTCGATGTCTGGTTGGCAACCGGTAACGAGTGGAGTGCCCCAGGGGTCGGTCCTGGGGCCGGTTCTATTCCACATCTTCATTAATGATCTTGATGATGGAATAGACTGCGTGCTTAGTAAGTTTGCGGATGACACCAAGTTGGGGGGAATGGTAGATACTCTGGAGGGCAGGGACAGGATCCAGAGAGACTTGGACAAATTGGAACACTGGGCCGAAAGAAACCTCATGAGGTTCAACAAAGTCAAGTGCAAAGTCCTGCACTTAGGACGGAAAAATCCCATGCACTGCTACAGGCTGGGGACCGATCAGCTAAGTAGCAGCGCTGTAGAAAAGGACCTGGGAGTTATGGTGGACGGGAAGATGAATATGAGCCAACAGTGTGCCCTTGTTGCCAAAAAGGCCAATGGCATATTAGGCTGCATCAGTAGGAGTACTGCCAGCAGATCGAGGGATGTGATAATTCCCCTCTATTCGACACTGGTCAGGCCGCATCTGGAGTACTGTGTCCAGTTTTGGGCTCCCCACTACAGAAAGGATGTGGACAAATTAGAAAGAGTCCAGCGGAGGGCAACAAAAATGATTAGGGGGCTGGGGCACATGACTTATGAGGAGAGACTGAAGGAACTAGGCTTATTTAGTCTACAGAAGAGAAGACTGAGGGGAGATTTGATAGCAACCTTCAACTACTTGAAGGGTTGCTCCAAAAAGGAGGGAGCTAGGCTGTTCTCGAGGGTAACAGAGGACAGAACAAGGAGCAATGGTTTCAAATTACAGCTGGGGAGGTCAAGGTTGGATATTAGGAAAAACTTTCTCACTAGGAGGGTGGTGAAGCATTGGAATGGGCTATCTAGGGAGGTGGTAGAATCTTCATCTTTGGAGATTTTTAAGGCTCGGTTAGACAAAACTCTGGCTGGGATAATTTAGGGGGAGTGGTCCTGCTTTTTAGCAGGGGTTGGACTAGATGACCTCGTGAGGTCCCTTCCAACCCTATGATTCTATGATTCTAAATTAACACGGGTAGACATAGCCTATGTCAGCAGGAGATGTCTCCCATTGACATAACGCGGCTACACCCGCGATCTTACAGTTGCCAGTACAGCTGTGCTACTGTAAGATTTAGGTGTAGACTGGCTCCTACTATTCTGTTGGTGATGACCTTAAAGAAAATATTGCTGTTGGTACATACGGAGCAGGAAGCTAAGAAGGTGTGGTTTTAGTTCTTCTTGGGCATTGAGAAGTATTGCAAAACATCTGCCATTTGAAGGAGTTTGCATCATGTGTCCCTCAAAGCACTGGGCAAGTGTTCAAGTAATTCTCCAAGAACACCAACACCTCTTCCAAATAATCTCACAAGAACCTGTAATGGGGATTCTGGCATTTTTTGTCTTAGCTGTCAGCACTGCACTATCTGGCCCGTCTTGTTGATGATTCAAATAAATTGCTGAGCTGCAAATCAGAAGATTCCAAATTGGCCAAAAGAATGTGAGGCCTCCTGTTTGTAAATGCGATAAATCAATCAATCTGCTAGTCTTTAAAAGTGCCACAGGACTCTGCTTGTTTTTCTTCAATAGACTAACATGGCTACCCCTTTGGAACTTGTTTGTAAATGGTACTGATCCCTCAGCATTGTTTGTTAAGTTGTTCATCACTAATGTATTTTCCATTTTAGGAGAGGCCTGCCTAAAGCTTTAGGTGACAAAGAGGACAGTTTCCATTCTAAAAGACTGCACATATTTCCCCTCCTTGTTGGTCGTTGTAAAGCCTACAGAAACTTTGTTAAATGTTTGATCTACTGTGATTTTTTTTCATACAGATCAGACTGACATATTCCACTATTCTGGCCTTCCCAATTAAAAGCAGTAGGTCTGATACTTAATTTGAAAATGAAACCACTAGAAAAAACTATTAATATTCTACAACTAATATTCTATAACTATTCTACAGGTGGGTACTGATTTAGAAGAGCTCTCACTTTGATACCATAGAAACATAGGAATATAGGAGGTGCCAGTGCCATATCAGATCAAGCCAGACACTCATCTAGCATGGTGTGCTCTCTCCAACAGTGGCTGTTACCAGATGATTAAAAGGAAGATGTAAAGAACTTCATAACAGACTGTCATGGAGTAACTGGCCCATGGGGGAGGTTTCCTCTTAGACCCATACCAGTTGCTGTTTGACATGCTCCAAAGCATGACAGCTGATATAATTCTTTTAAAAATATTATCATATTGAATAAATCCAGGAGTGTTCTGATTGTCTGTGTATCTGACTAATCCTCTTTTGAATCCTACTAAGGCAGTGAGTCCTAAAATTTGATTGTGTGTTGTGGAAAAAAAATAACTTTTTCCCCCCATTTTATAGGAAGTTCTATTGTTCATGTATCATGGTGGAGACAAAAGTGGAGTGAGTGACTGCTCTGTATTGTTCACTATTTTATATACTTCTCTTAATTTCCCCCTTATTTATTTTCTTTTAAAGCAAATAGTCCTGATCTTTTCAATCTGTCCTCATATAGAAGTCTCACCATACATATGATAATTTGTCTCTTCTCAGCTGCTTCTGGATAGAAAGTTTAGTGAGTTGTCTTGAAGGATATGATCTTTTTTCAGTATTGCCCACCCGAAATGTTAAAAAATGAGTCAGGATCAGCAAAAAATCACAAAATTCATTTTAAAATCATGAGATCATGTAGAAATAATAGACGTGATGTTCTTTTTATTTGTCTTCTGCTTTTTGAGCCTATAGGGTACACTGGGGTCACACTTTGAAGCTTTCTCCACAGCCGCAAGGGCTAGAAACGTACTTTTTTCTTTAAGAATGAAGGCTGAAATCACCACTTATCCACTTGACTACAGGAGATGAAGCTGGAAGGAAAATAGTAATTATAACAAGACTCAAGAAAAAATCATGAGAGTTGGCAGCACTTTCTTTTGGGGAAAAAAATAGTTTTGTGGCTAAAACAGAGGACTAGGAATCAGAAATTCAAATATGGGCTTTGCCATAGGCTTCTTTCCTAAAACTGGGAAAGCCATATGATTTCTCTCTGCCTCAGGGCCCTTGTGTGTAAAATGTAAAATCTTCCTTAGGTCAAAGAGCTATTGTGAGATTAGTTTCATGTTTGCAAAGTCCTTTACAAGTCTGGTCTAGAAGGTAATATGGAAGTACAAAATACTATTACTATTAATTTTTATTTGAGTATGGTGTGGAAGACTACAAGAGAGTACAGACTTGCAGCTGCCCCATTGGCTCTTTCAGATTTAGTAAAACTAGTCAGTTTCTGTATATCTATCTTACTAGGCATTATATTAGCATCATTATTATCCTTTACTGTTTAATTCCAAGAGCACTTAGATACAGTATATTTGTCCTGCTACTGTTTTTAAGGACATATAAATGTGCTGCTGGGAAAAAATATTAGTCGAAAGTGCTCAAACCTTGAAAAAAGTTTTCCAGTAAGTCTTCAGTTTGAGAACTTCTCTTAGCTGGAGAGTAGTGGAGCTGTTAATAGAATGGTTAAGAAGCTGTTCTAGTGTTATTCATTTGTAGATTTCAACTATTAATCTCTTTTTTCTTCTGTTCTTTTTCCTCTTGTGGCAAATCCCTGTTCTTTTTAAGCAATGTCTTGCTTTCATAATCCAAAACACTCAGGTGTTTGCCACTGCTGTTATTTTTTCTCATCTTATTTATTGGATCTCTTGGATCCTGATGATACATCTTAAGAAAAATAAGCCGTAACTTTTACATTTTAATTTGAAGAGTGAAATGTTGCAAGGAACCCTTCAGTGTGCATCTGCTAACTTTTTGCCCATGGTGAATTACTCATACCTTTGTAACAAAAACGAGATGTGACCATGTATTTTTTCTTTTACAAAAGCTCTGAGTGGTTCATGAAAAACCAGGAAAGGTTAGAAAATAAATTTATTACCATCCAAAAAATGAAAACACTGCGACCCCCTTTAGAGTTGTATTCTATTTTTCATCAAAATAGAAGCAATTCCCTACTGAATCAAAGTTCAACAAGGACAAGTGCAGAATCCTGCACTTAGAATGGAAGAATCCCATGCACTGCGACAGATGGGGGACCAGCTGGCGAGGCAGCAGTGTGGCAGAAAAGGACCTGAAGTTACATCCCAGCCCTGGTCTCTAATAAATAACATATAAGCCCTTTTAAACATACCCTCTCTAGAGAGCTGCAGTCATATTTGTTAGCTATCCTATGCCTTTCTGTCTTCTATCCAGTAAATCATTGCATGTAATAGACTAGATCTTGCTTTCAGTTACTGTACATAAGTATAATCAGTAGTATGCATGTAGTTATTGTAGATTCACAGCTTTGTAATAGAGTTGAATCTGGCCAGTATTTATAGTATCCCAGCTTCTTAGTAATATAGTACTTTATAACCTTATATTACTTCATAGTCTTAATTTGGAATTGCAAGACTTAAATACTATCAGAATAGCTAATGAGAGGTCCCCAGACGTCTCAAAATAAATAAATAAACCAACAAAAACCCTGTTCCCTATAATCCCCCTCAAGAGTGCATGCACATACAGAAAAATATCATCAGAGGCCCTGTTACACTGACCACTAATGTAATAAACCTTTCCAAAATCATTATGGTCACCTGATTTTACAACAGAATCTTACTGAAATAAGTATAAACTAAACTGCTACAAAACAAAATGCTCTGTGCCAGAAGATTTAATACAGGCACCACCTGTGTAATCCAAATTAACTGTAGTAGGCAGAATGTGTGTGGGGGAGTAATTTTTCTGAGTTGATGGATAGCTGGCATTCTGTGGTATATGCCACACCAAGTGCTTTAGTGGGAGAAATATAGTCCTAATAATAAGTTATTGTTGCTAGATATTATAATTCTAATACAGCAACAGCACACATCCCTAAAATCACTTCTCACATTATTTTTAGTGAGTTTTATATTCTTTTGAGTTCAGAAAGACTTTTGTTTTGAGTTGTTAAGAGTACATATGATAAAGGCTATGTCTACACTTGCACTTTTAAGTCGACTTAGTGTGTCTACACTTAAAATTAAAGTCGACTTAAAGGGGAACTTACAAAGTCGACCTAGAGTGTCCACACTGGATGCTCTAGGTCGACTTTGTGGGGCTAGGGGGACCTTGGGCAGGTCCACGGTGGCAGGGGGGAGCACCCCCTGTGTACAATGGGGCAAAGGGGGACAGGGACCCTGGCAGGGCAGAGCCCTGTGTGTGACACTGTCTGGTTTTAGGGAAGCATTTATGATATTATTTTCTATGGATATCTCATAAATGCTATAATCCATAGGAACTATGTCATGTTTGGTATCAATAGAAAGGTAGTCATTTGCTGGGAATGATTATATAGTTTATGTCTAGGAATTCTGTTTTGATTAGAAGTTAAGAATTTGATGTTATATCCATACTTTAACTTGTGTCATTCTGAAGGAATGTCTTAACTGGGAGGGTGTGAACAACCATTGTCTCCTTAATGTTTAGGAATTTGCCAGGTGATCTGGTCCCAGGGAGTAAACTGATGAGCCATTAAGGATACAATGGTTGTATTCTTTATGTCCTCATCAGGATACTCCCTGGGACCATTCTACCTGGAAAGTGTCACACTGTGCCCACATGCTCTGCCCTTTGGGGGGCATGCCAGGCTCCCCCTGTGCCCCCCCCGGCAGGGAGGGCATTGGTGTAGTCCTGGGGTAACCCTAAGTCGATTTAGGGCTACCCCAGGGCTACACTGGCTTAATTCGACTTTAGAAAGTCGAATTAAGCCTTAGGTCGAGTAGAAAGGTGGTTTAATAAAGTCGACTTTATTTTCCTTAAGTCAACTTTATTTTCCTTAAGTCGATTTAAGCAAACTGCTTAAGTCGACTTAAGCAAAGTGTAGTGTAGAGGCAGGGCACATTAATTTACCAGTGTAGACGCAGCCAAAGACACTTTACAGCTGATACGTGATCAGTGATAATAGGACAGAAACCAGTACAGAAAAGGTGGGAAAAATCCATTTAATCTTTTGTGTTTTCACAAAACAAAACGGTTTTCAAATGAGGATACCTTGGTATGATGTCAAATCCCACATTTGAAATCCAAGAACAGAATTGATTCTAACATTTTGGGATCTATAATGAGGAGTTGGGTGCCCAAATGGGTATCTAAAGGTCCAGATGAATAGTATGAACATCTTCTTTATTTTTAATTTGTAAGAATTTGCCTAGATATACGTTTACCATACATACTAACTAAACAAACACAACTCTCCATTCTCCTCAGTGACTGGAACAATTGCATGAAGTTTTAGCTACTAATCTATTTAGCAAAGCGTTATGGACCCTTCTGTTTTAAATCATTTGCAGTTAATTGTAGTAAGATTAGGTACTTGGGGATATCATTGGATATTTTCATATTTTAGTCAGCTTTCCTATGAAGCCATTGGGGAAAAAAGACTCAATATCTTACTCAAATCCAGTAGTCTTGGGCCAGACACAGTAGTACTAAGACAAACTGTTCCGTGAAAACATCTCTGGCCAATAGTTAGAGCACTAGATAGGATTTAGGAGACCTGTGTTCTGTTCTCTTTTTTGTCACTGAATATGTGTAAGTTATTTCAACTCTTTATTCATGTGGTCCCTCCTCCCCCCAATATTTTGTATATTTTGTCAATTTAGATTATATGCTCTTTAGGTGGGGGACATTCTCAGGTCTACACTGACCGCTGTTTTTGGTGGCAGTCAAACGGAGATATTCAGGTTACTTAAAATAAATTGTGTATCTCAGTTCCACAGCCCTATGCCTGGGACATCCACTGCACTGAGTCAAAGGGAGGGGCCTCCCTTTGATTCAGCACTACTCCAGTTGCCAGGGTGGTCTTAATAGATCGGCTTCCCGATCGACTAAGCAGGTCTTCACATGACCCAATCAGTCGATTGGGAGGGTTGATCTGATGGTGGCAATTTTGCTGCTGTCAGTGAAGACTAGCCCTGTGTGTTTGTTCAGCAGGGTACAAACTCACCAGAACCTCTAGTTGTTTCTGTAGTACAGATTGTAATAATCTCTGCATTAGTGTGCCAGTGTGTCTTGCCTCTGGCAGGAAGAATCCTCACCATCATTTTGGATGAATATCAGAGCATCTTCCTGTGTCAGTTCAAATCCTCCCTTCCAACTGCATGGTCTGCTTTTGAATCCAGTACTTACAGTATTCAGCTAGTATTCTGGAAAGTGAACATTTCCGACTGGAAATCAAGTGGTGGGAGGAGGTAATGTATGTTAAAAAGGGGCTTTGAAAGGAAAAAAATGACTAAATTTATGAAGTTAGAGAGATGGACTCACTAATTAAAATATCTTAGACTTTAAAGAAAGTTTTAATGGAAGTGGCCATTCTTATTGTCTTCAATCCTCTGAGCCTTTAGCTGGATTTTGCACTGGTGTCCACAATGGTATAGCTGGTGTTTTTATGTTCAGTTCTCCCGTATTTCCAAATCACACAGAGAGTCATCTGAGTAAAGCGTAATTAAATGGCTGTGCATGTTCAGTCATCTGATGAGTTTTAAACAAAAACAGTCAGTTATGCTGCAGTGTGTGTTAGTTTTGTAAGTGTCAGGTGAAGGCTAACAGAAGTCACATTTCTGTGTTTTGCTGCTGAATTCAGACCCTGGGCTCCAGAGGTAATGGATCTCAGCATTTTACTGGAGCAGATAACCAAATAGTACAGGATTTAAAAAGCTGACCTACTTTTATTGTCACAATATTTGTGTTATGAAGATGATGGGTTTTATATTGTGGGCTGATAAAGCTGAGCATTTCTTAAGCCTGAAAGCCAAGCCCAACTGATAAATAAAGTGGTTTGCCTTCTAAATAGACACTGTGTTGTGAGACAAAGTGATTGCAGTTAATGAGAGCCTCGCTAGTTTATAAGCCTGGAAGTTTAGAAGAGTAGTTTTAGCCCTAAACGTCTGATGTATCTAAGTGGTGAATTTCTAGGTTTGTATATGAATTTATTCTACTGAAGTGCAGACTAATTTTCATAGGCATGCATAGATGGTGCTGCTTGAGTCTGGCTCCAGACGTTGAAGGTGCCTTCGTGTTATTTCTTAGCCATTGAAGCCTCTCAAGTCTGAGAACAGTTCTCTGAAATAGTCATTAACTACATCAAGCCCCAGTTCAGCCATGTAATAAGGTAACAGAGATGAAGGATTTGGCTGAGAGTGACATATTTGCTAACCTGCTTTAGCCATATTGGGATTCATTCCGCAATGGTGGAAAGGCCTTTATTCAGGACATGGCCTGAAATTAGCTACCGTTGAGCCGTATATTCAGACTGAAGGGTAATTCTGAAATATGGTTGATAGATTCATGCCGTCTTTTAATCAAGATTAGGAGTATTTTTTAAGGAGGAAATGAGAGGAAGGATGGTCTAGGGGTTAGATGCTAACCTGGGATTAGGGAGCAGTAGGTAGGGTGCTAACCTGGGATGTGAGACCTGGATTCAATTTCCTGCTATTGGGCAACTTATTTAGTCTCTGGATATGTCACTGCGGTTTGGTGTAAGTCTCTCAGGCCAGATGGACAGACTCAGGCCAGCGAGGCTCAAACTACTATGCTAATGCATGTGGACATTGAGACTTTGGCTGAATCTCAGGTTCTCAAGCCCATCTGACCTCTTCATTTTGAGAACAGGAGCTGCAGTCTGAGTCCACTCTGCTATTTGTAGTGTCGTGACTCAAGCTCTGCTAGCACATGATGGGTCTATCCAGACTGGGAGGCTTGCTCCAAGCTGCGATGTAGACATGTCCTTGGGGCCTCACTTCCTCATTTGTAAATGGCATAGTAGCTCTTCCTTCCTCCCAGGGGCTAGGTCTACATTTGTTAATTTAGGTCGACTTAACATGTCCACACTTAAATTTTAAGTCGACTTAAAGGGGACCCTACAAAATCAACCTAGAGCATCCACACTGGACACCTAGGTCAACTTGTAGGGGCTAGGTGGACTTAGGAGAGGTCCACTGTGGTGGGGGGCACCCCTTGCCAAGTGCCAGGGGGCTCAGCCTTTGCCCCATTGTGCCTGGGTACAATGGGGCAAAGGGGGACAGGGACCCTGGCAGGGCATAGGGGCAGGGTGGGCAGGGCTCTGCCCTGACCTTTGGGGGGACACGCCAGGCTGTGGCTGTGCCAGCCACCCTGGCAGGAAGGGCAGTGGGGAATCCCTGGAGTCCTCTAAGTCAACTTAAAGTCGCCTTAGGGCTACTCCACGTCTATACTGGCTAAGTCAACTTTCTAAAGTCGACTTAGCCAGCAAAGTTGACTTAAAACGAGGTTTTACAAAGTCGACTTAATTTTTCCTTAAGTCAACTTAAGCAGCTGCTTAAGTTGACTTAAGGAAAGTGTAGTCTAGACACAGAGTAAATTAAGCAAACTTAAGTCGACTTAATTTACAAGTGTAGACGCACCCAGGGATACTGTGAAGACAAATAATTAAAGGTTGTGAGGTATCACAATACATCTAATGCAGTAATGGGCAGTCATAGCCTAAGATAATAGCAATATTCTGCACTGCAGTGTGCTCAATGCTGATAAAATGAAAAAATAAATACAGTTGCTTCCCTTTGGAGCTTAGAAGGAATAATTTAGATGACAGTACAGTATGACTGATCAGTGTTGCCATAAACTTGAGTATAAGACTTTTTCTCGTTTTTCCCATTTCTTGTTACTATAAACATATGCCACTAAAGAAAAAAGATTGTTGATGCTACTATTTTTTTATTTCCTACTGAATCACTGCAGTGCATTATTGGGGTTGTGCCTCTCTTGTTCTTATGACTGCTGATTAGACTGGTGGGCGCTATAAAGTGATGCCGCTATACAATTACCTATTAATGGAAGGATATTCCTCATAATCTTTCTCATCAGTGACTAGGCTTATTATGGGTGGAACTCTACAGTGATCCAGCCTTGGTTCCTTCTATAAATCCCTTACATGACAGTATACCAAACTCCATTTTACAACTACATTTTGGCCCATATTTTTTAAATGGCTACAGCCTAGTTTCTGATTTTGCATCTGCCATTTTTCATGCACAGTTGATTGCAGACACAAAATTATGAGTCTAAAATAATTGCACTTGCATCTCTAATTACCTGGTTTATGGGTGCAGTAATGCATTTATTATTTATTATTTATTAAGTGTAATATATTTGCTTTCTGCCAGTTGTCTCTACAATGGATTGCAGGTGCAAAATTTTCATTCTTTTTTAAACACTTGAGAAATCTCAAAGCACAAAACTTGAGGAGTGTCTGAGATTTTTGGGTAGACCGTGTTACTTATTTAATGTGTAGATAAAGGGAGATTCATTTTTCTGTTGATAGGTTGTTTTTTTTCATTTTTCTTTCTACACTCTAGAAAATAAGACACAGAGGAGCCTTTAAAAGCTGTTGTTTGTCTTAACTTCACTTTCATTAATCTTATTTAGTTTCTGTAAGGAGTCATTCTCTGAGTGCCGCCAATGGGTAATGTTTTCTTTTCCAAAGTTCATGATTCTTCTATTCAAATCACTAATTTTCACTGTTACACCTCAGTGGTTTAGTGCTTCCCAGGCATCCAGGAGTGAGGTCAATCAGCAATGTTGAATAAATTCTCAAACTTGATTCATCTTTCTTGTCATCAGTATTTAGGTAACTAAAGTACAAATTAGAAGCACTGTGATAAGAGTGTCTTTTGTGTTAATCAGTAAAATATTCAGATATGAATTTAGAAGAAAGCATTCACCTGTCTAGCTGCTTTAAATTTGGCTAAGAGAGCCAGGGCTCAGTTCTTTTCCACTGAAGTCAGTGGTGGATCAGTCCTGTGCCATTGAATCAATGGTATTTTGGTCTCAGTATATCAAGCTGTGTACAGTCCATGTCATGTACATTCAAATTTTAAAAAAATCATTGGGGGAATTTGTAAATTATTAGTTGACCTTGTAAAATTCAAAACTACCATTGGATTAAAGCAATGTAGTTTGGCTAGGAGGTTGGTGTCAAATCTTTTTTTTGATGACTTTTGATGTAATTATATGGTATTTTGGAAAAAAAACCCAAAAAAACAGAACATAAACCAGTCAAGAGAAAAAGTTTTTGAAAAGTGTCCCTGAACAACAGTCCTTCCAGCTAGTTATAGATCAACCCGGACTGGCTCCAAATGGTGTCTTGTCCATTCCCTTAAACCAAAAGACAGGGATCTGTCATATGAGACTTCTGTGTGGTGAGGCATCATGAGTGGGAATACAGGAAAGAGAAGTGATCAGGATATGTTGGGGAGAACTTCTTAGAAAAAGAATTATAATAATATTAAGAACCTGGCTTAGAGTTGTAAAGCAGGGGGAATGGAGAGAAGTCAGGAAATTCAGAATGAAATCTAAGGACTTGTCTGTATGGAGATTTAGTACACAGCAATTTGGGATGTAAATCTATAGTGCTGTAGCCTGCCATGCATAAAGTGGCTGTGTGGATCCTGCTGCGGCTCACTATAAGATTTGTAGTGCTGCAGTGTAGGGTTCCAAACTATGGAACTTTTCGTGTATGGCAGAAGGGTCCACATGACCACTTAGTGCACAGCCTGCTGTACATTCATACTCCCCAGTAAGGTGTGCACTAAATCTCCATATAGACCAGCCTTAAAACTCAATGTTTTAACCTGCACCATACGCAAAGAGTGGTTATCAATAAATGCTAACAAACTGGGAGGGCCTATCTAGTGGGGTTCCATAGGGGTCAGTCCTGAGTCTAGCACTAGTCAATATTCACTTGGATAATGGAGTGGAGAAGCTGCTTATAAAACATGTAGATGACACCAATCTGAGAGGCACTGTAAGCCCTTTGGAGGGTATGATTAGAATTCAGAACAACCCTGATAAAATGGAAATTTGGTTTGAATTCAGCAAGATTAAATTCATTAGAGATAAGTGCAAAGTATTTCACTTTAAGAAGGAAAAATCAAATACAGTTACAGAATACTGAATAACTAAGTGGTAGTACTGAAAAAAATATGGGGTGCATAGTGGATCACAAATTGAATAAATCCACAATTGGATGCAGTTGTGGAAACTAATATTCTGAAATATATTAACAGAAATGTTGCATATCAGAGAAGGGAGAAAATTGTCCCAATCTACTTGGCACTGATGAGGCCTTAGCTGGAGTACTGTGTCCAGTTAGTTCTACATGCCACATTTTAGTGAAGATGTGGACAAATTGGAGAGAATCCAGAGGAGAGCGACCAAAATGAAAAAATATTTTTTTAAAACCTGGCCTATGAGGAAAGATTGCTGGGCATGTTGAGTTTTAGAAAAAAATATTGAGTGGTGACCTGATAACAGTCTTCACATATGTTAAGGGCTCTTCTAAAGAGGACTGTGATCTACTGTTCTCCATGTCCACTGAAGGTAGGACAAGAAATAAAGGGCTTAATCTGCAACAAAGGCGATTTAGGTTAGGTATTAGGAAAAGCTTTCTGTCTGTAGGGGTAGTAAAGCACTGGAGTAGGCTTCCAAGGGTGCGTCTACACTTGTAAATTAAGTCAACTTAAGCCTGCTTAAGCCCCTGGGCCTCCCTAAACAGCTGGAGCACCGTGCGAGCAATTGCTGGTGCTCCAGCTGCTTAGGGAAGCCCCTGGGCCTCCCCAAACAGCCGGAGCGCTGGCAATTGCCGGCACGGCTGCCCTCCAGCTCCCGGGAAGCCTCTGGAGGCTTCCCGGGAGCTGGAGCACGGACCCAGCTAGGAGGGAGCGCGGGGCTCCCTCCTAGCCGGGACCCAAGCGTGGGTCCCTGCAAAAGGGGAGCCGCCGCTTCCTTCTAGCCGAGATCATTCAAGTCCCGGCCAGAAGGGAGCCCCGCGGTCCCTCCTGACCGGGACCCGAGACCCGCACTCTAGCTGCCAGCAGCCGGCAGCTGGAGCGTGGGTCTCACGCTCTCCCTCCTGGCCGGGATCGCAGGATCCCAGCTAGGAGGGAGCATGGGGCTCCCTTCTCCCCAGGACCCGAGCGGTCCCGGCTAGGAGGGTTTCCTTCTGCCCGGTACCTGAGAAGTCCCGAGCATAAGGGAGCCGAGTGTTCTGGGGCAGAAGGGAGCTCCATGGTCCCTTCTCTCCTGGACCTTTCCGGGGCTTGCTGCCTGGGGAGAGCCAGCCCCATGCGGGGCTGACTCTCTCCAGGTCAAGTCCTCCTAGCCTGGGGAGCCGAGGCTTCAAAGGAGCCTTGCCTTCCCTTGGAGCTAACTAGTTGACTTAGAGAGTCTAGTGTAGACTCTCTAAGTCGACTTAGTAAGGCCCACTTTAAGTCGACTTAGGAGTCCTGTGTGGACTCTCTAAGTTGACTTAATAAGGTTGACTTAAAGTCAACTTATTAAAGTCGCCTTAGTAAAGTCCACCTAAATACCCCAGTGTAGACATAGCCCAAGAGAGGTTGTGGAATCCCCATCATTGAAAGCCTTTAAGAACAGGTTGGACAAACACCTGTCAGGGATGGTCTAGGTTTACTTGGTCCTGCCCCAGCACAGGGGCTGAACTCGATGAATTCTCAAGGTATAGCACAGCCTTTTTATGATTAGGCACAGGTAGTTTAGTTTACACAATGACAATAATAGTATTTTGCCCTTCTATAGCACTTCCATCTAATATCTCAAAGCATTTTACAGACATCCATGAATTGTACCTCCATACATGAATTGTGACAGCTCTGTGAGGTAGGTAAAATTGTACCCATTTTACAAACGGGGAAACAGGTGACAGAGATGGTTAGTAACTTGCCAAAAGTCATGCAGAAAGTCTGGGTCCGAGCCAGGAATAAAATCCAAACCTCCTGACTCTGTGCTAATCCCATGCTTAACTCTGAGACCATGTTTCTTCTCCTCTAGTATACATGGTATTATGTTCCAAAATTATGGGCTGTCCAGTGCTTGTCCCATCCTTGCTTACAAACTCTAGCAACAAATGAATTAAGGACGAGTTGTGAGTTTAATTCTTAGTTTCCCGGTTCTTGTCAGATTAAGACATATCTCAAATGTCATTTTAATGTAACCTTAAAAAGATCCTGGTACTGTGTTTATAGCAGTTGTACTGACCCTAATTAATTTATTAGAATGAATCCAGCAGATGCCACAAATATTTCCAATGTAATTTAACATTCATAAATATAACTTTGTTTTTCCTTTCTTTTTAAAAAACTTTTTTGAAGTGCATATAGGTCTAGTGAAAGATGCAGGACTGACAGCTCTGGAAACTGCCGAGTTTTTCACATACTCTCCACAGAATAGATACAGCAGCAGTACAAGCTTCCCCCACACTTACCCTCACCAGTACTCCTTAAACCTAACCTAAAGGGAACAACTTCCTTAGAAAAGAGTCTCTTTATCCAGCAGTTCCCCACCTTTTCCTTTTTGCGGATCACTACATCATCATCAATAGCTTTTGTGGACCACCATGTAAGCAAAAGCCATTTGAAACTTTTTTAATATAGCCTATGGCTGACAGGAGGCAAACTTACATATCAAGGGGTATTAAAAACGCAGCTATTTCTAATAATTTATTGTGCTCACTCACAAACATGTTGCACTCAACAGAGCATGTTTACCTGCAGCACATTTACCTGCAGTAATTATCTTTCTTTCCTGCCCTTGACCATCTGCAGTACCCTTGCAGACCACCAGTAGTCCATGGACCACAGGTTGGGAAACACTGTCTTTATTAAATAAATTCTTAGTCTTTCGGCTGAGGGTGCCAACGAGGGGTTAAGTAAACTCACGGACAAGAAGGATTGCTCAGTGTTCAGTTCCTTGGAGCAGGGACTATGTTTTCTTTAGAGTTTGCACAGCACCTAGCACCAGGTGGCCAGCTCTTGACTGGCTGCAATACAGATAATAAATCTTCAGGTCATAAGATGCATTACAATTTAATAAGAATAATTCTTGTCATAGGCAATATAAAATTATTGATTTGAAAGTGGATTTTGATGGATTCACATACTTTAAAAACTTTAGAAAACACTTAAGCTATTTTCTAGTCATGACATAAATAAAGTAAATGTTTTCAAAGGTTTATAAGTACTTGGGGCACACTTAGTCCTCTCTTACTGTGTTCATTTATTACTCCGACAGGTTTGTAAGCTGTGAAATGTATTCGTTTCAAAGCTGATGGTTATAACTTGTGAATACGAATGAGAGTTCTTTAGTTGTGATTTCCTTTTCTGTTACAAGGGCATCTTTTTGTCTGTGCATCATTTAACCTCAAAAATATGGCTGAGTTAGACAGGCATATCATGCTTTTTATGGGCGTGTACATTTTTCATATCCTAACTTTATGTTAATTTTTCAGTGAAGGAATATGTTGAGCTCTCTCCACTCATGATGGTATTATTTTATAGGAGTAAAAATCAAATTAATGTGGCCATTCATAATAATAAAAATAAGCAGTAGTTTTCCTGAGTAAGGAAAATGTGGATCTGGGACTTGGAAATTCTAGGCTCTCTTTCAGGCTCTGCTATGACTTGGGTGAAATTCATCCTGGTGCAGTGGTCCTAGACCCACTTGAATCCCTCTTAAACCCTACTTGGAGGACTTAAGTAGTACATATGCCTTATGCTGGACTCTACCATAGGGCTGAGTATCACTAGACAAGATCTTCTCCCTGTGTTTCTCAGTTTCCACATCTGCAAAATGACTGGGTTGTTGTGAGACTTAATTAATTAGATGTTTGTAAATTAACTTGAAATTCCTGATTGAAAGGCACTACACAAAGTGTCCCTAAGTATCTATAGTTCACCAAAAATGAGAGGTTTCAGAGAGCTAGCTGTGTTAGTCTAGTTCAGCAAAACAAACAAGGAGTTTTGTGGCACTTTTAAAGACTAACAAATTTATTTATCCCATGAGCTTTTGTGGGAGAGATCCCACTTTCTCAGATGCTTGAAAATGGGGGGGGAAAACATAGAGGGAGAAAGGATAAATGCAGGAAATAAGTGTAATCACAGGATCAGGTCAGATTACTTCAGTAATTCAAAACAGTCTGTACTGATTCAAACTGAGGCTATGTACACACGATCAGATTAAAGTGCAACATGGCAATTGCGCTATAAAAAACACGTGACCTTTATTGTGGGAGAGCGCGTACACATGTCGCTTCTTGCAATGCAACAGAATTCTTTGCAATATCGCGGTGTAGCGCAATGAATTCTGGGCACCTATCGCACAGTTCAATTTTCCCTCAATCGGCGCTTGGAATCCTGGGATGAAGGAAAGGAACGCAAAGCGCCATGGGTAAACTCTCATTTTCCCGTGGTGCACTGTGTTCCCCTTGCGTCTTCCTCATTGCCAATACCAACTCGCGCCTATTTTTAACAGTGCAGTGACGCACTACTTGCGAGCAATCACAACTGCGACAGCATGGATCCTGCTCTAATCTCCACTGTTGCCTTCAGCATTCTAAATACATCTCAGCTGGTTGCTCAGTACGCAATGAGCTCCGAATCAGATGAGGACGCCGAGGAGCAGGGGCTGATCGATGCTCTGCAGAGCAACAGCACCGCATTGCTCAGCTCCTTCACCAATCATCTGCACACAGTGCAACGCTGTTTCTGGTTGCGAGAGTCACCATTGTTGTGCAGCTGTGGGATGACGAGCAGTGGGTACAGAACTTTCGAATGCGGAAAGCAACCTTTCTGGAACTGTGTTCAGAGTTGGCCCCTGCCCTGCGACGTAAAGACACCAACATGAGATCAGCCCTAACCGTGGAGAAGTGTGTTGCAATTGCTGTCTGGAAGATGGCGACTCCTGACTGCTACCGGTCGGTTGCAAACCAGTTTGGAGTCGGGAGGTCCACCGTCGGATTAGCCCTCTCACAAGTGTGCCGAGCCATCAATCGCGTTCTACTACGGAGGACGGTGACGTTGGGCAATGCTCGTGAGATTGTGGAGGGCTTTGCTGCCATGGGATTCCATAACTGCGGGGGAGACATAGATGGCACACATATCCCGATTTTGGCTCCAGACCATCTCACAACCGAGTACATAAACAGGAAGGGCTACTTCTCCATGGTACTGCAAGCACTCGTGGATCACAAGGGGCGTTTTATGGACATCAATGCTGGGTGGTCGGGAAAGGAGCATGATGCCTGCATTTCCAGAAACACTGGACTGTACCAGAAGTTGCAAGGGGGTACCTTTTTCCCAGATCAAAAAATTACTGTGGGGGATGTGGAGATGCCCATAGTCATCCTTGGAGACCCAGCATACCCACTGATGCCATGGCTCATGAAACCGTACACTGGGAACCTGGATCGCAGCAAGGAGTGGTTCAATTACCGACTGAGCCGCTGCAGAATGACTGTGGAGTGTGCCTTCGGCCGCTTAAAAGGGCGCTGGCGCTGTTTGTATGGGAGGCTGGACTTGGACGAGGACAACATCCCTGCTGTAATTGCGGCGTACTGTGTCCTTCATAACATTTGTGAAAATAGGGGAGAAAAGTTTTCCCCGGGGTGGGCTATGGAGGCACAGCGCCTCAAGGCAGCATACAAACAGCCAGCCACTAGGAGTATTAGGGGGGCCCAACGAGGAGCTGCTCACATAAGGGAGGCACTCAGGGAGCATTTCAATGATGCCCTCCCATAGTTCACTTCAAGGATGCATCAAGTGCACCTTATGAGATTTTCACTGTGTATAAATAAAGCCACTCTTCAAATTTTTTGTTACTGTTTTTATTAAAAGATAAAAGGGGGGTGGTTGGGGGGTTTTGGAGGGGTTACAGGTGGGTGTAGCTGCGGGTCTCTAAAAAGTAGCTCTGTGAGGGACTGGATGTTGCAGTGTACCAGGGGGATGGGTGGCCTTCAAATAAATGCTTTGAAGGACTATGGGGTGTGGGAGGCAGACACGGCTGAAGTGTCTGG
This sequence comes from Pelusios castaneus, assembly GCA_007922175.1. Taxonomy (NCBI): domain Eukaryota; kingdom Metazoa; phylum Chordata; order Testudines; family Pelomedusidae; genus Pelusios; species Pelusios castaneus. Next base: position 28,123,987 of record ML685785.1, on the reverse strand, counting down.
AGTGGAGCCCGTACATTAATCACCTGGGTCTGCAGCGCAATCATGCTCTTGAGCAGTTCTGTTTGCTCCTTCATGACGCTTATCAATTCGTCCCTGTGTTTCTGCCTCCTCTGTTGGGATTCCTCTCTCCAGGCTCGATTCTCCCTCGTGGATGCCTCTGTTGTTTTCATCAGCTCCTGAAACATATCCTCCCTGTTTCTTCGAGCACGCCGCTGAATGTTTCTCATGCGGTCAGCTGGGGTAGACACCGGTCTTGTGAAGGTCGAATCTAATAAAAAAAAGAATAATAAAGCTATTGTTAACACATAGCCTAGATAACCAATGTAACCTTCCAGTAGCACATTCCACTGGAAGGTACAGGGCAGTCAACATCCTATGCTTTGCTGAAGCGGACAAGGTACGTCCTAATAGAAAGCTTACTGGGAGCTAACATTCTGCACAGGGCACACAGATGGAACCCGATATCTCTCTCCTCAGAGTGCCCCTGCCAGCTAGAATACATATCCTACATGCCAGCCGGGTCCCGGATGCCAGCCGGGTCCCGGATGCCAGCCGGGACCGTATGCGGCTGCCTTGTGTGCTGCCATGGTTCCTAGTGCTGTGCTTTGCAGCTGGCGAGGCCGAGTATCCTTATACGGGAGCGTAGACACATACGCTATCCCATCTAACCTGAGTAGGAGGCTCTGGCGGTACATCGAGGAAGCCTTTAGTGACCTAAATACAGATGATTTTTTGACAATCACTGCTTGTGTTGATGCACTTCTAATGAATGCATAGTAAAGAGTGTGCACAGCGGGGACCGAGACAGCAAGCACCCCTGCGCTGGACTATGATTTTTTTAGCAGGAGCCATAGCTGCATGGAAGAGAAACTTACCAGAACCCCCCTCTGCCGCCTCAGAGGACACGCTGCAATTCATGTCTTGGGTGGACATCTCAGCGGGGGTACAGAAGAGTTCCTGGCTACACGCTGTTGCGCTCTCCTCCAGGTCATCCTCCATCTCCTCCTCCTCATCGATCACGTCCTCATCTTGTTCGGCTCTGGCATTCAGTGGATGAGGGGGGGCCGATGTGTCCACAGGACTCTTTGCAGTGGTTGTGGGGTCCCCACTGAGGATGGCTTCTATTTCCTTGTAGTACCTGCATGTAGCAGGCGCTGATCCTGAACGGCGGTTTGCCTCCTTCGCTCAGTGATAGGTTATTCTTAGCTCCTTCACCTTTGATCTGCACTGCACAGTGTCTCTCTCATAACCTCTCTCTGACATGGCCCGAGAAATTATGCCATATGTATCGAAATTTCGCCTGCTGCCGCATAGCTGCGCCTGCACAGCAGACTCTCCCCAGATGCTGATCAGGTCCAGCACCTCTGCCGTGCTCCAAATGGGTGCGTATCTTCCACAATGGGCCGCCATTGCTACTGATGATTGGAGCTGCACTCCACTCCACGAGGAAGAGAACAGGAAGTGAAACAGAGGAGAAATTTGAAAATCCCGGGAATTGAAACAGGGCAGGGACTGTTTCATCACGGCCACAGAGCGGTTGGAGGGAAGACCAGAGAGGATGACTTTGGAATGCTGGGACACTTCCGGAGGCCAATCATTGCGCGGTAAGCATACACACGAGTTGAAAGGTGCAACAGCTGTTCCGCGTTAACTGCTACCACTCTCGTCAAGGTGGTTTTTGTATTGCACTACAACTGGGCTGTTGACACGCAAGAGCCCTATTGCACGTGTGTACGCTGTTGCTGTTATCGCGCAGTAATGACTGTTAATGTGCGATAAAGTGATCATGTGTACATGGCCTGAGAGAACAACAGATAGGGAGGCTGAGAGAGGTGACAATCACTGTTTATAATGAAACAAACAAGGAGTCCTGTGGCACTTTTAAAGACTAACAAATTTATTTAATGCATAAATTTAAATATATTAAATGTTAAATAAATTTGTTAGTCTTTAAAAGTGCCACAGGACTTCTGGTTTGTTTTTCCTGAACTAGACTAAGGCTATGTACACACGGCAGGATTGTCCCGCAAGAAGCCCCTTGTGCTGCAAAAGTCACATGGCTTTTATTGTGAGGGAGAGTGTACACACTGTGCTCCTTTTAACGCTGCAGAGTGTCCACACTATTTTTTCTTCTTGTGGGATATAGAGCAGTGCATGGTGGGCCCCTATCCCGCCATGCACTGTAGCAGCCAGGGTTCCTGGAGCTGTCAACCAGAGCCGCGGGACCGGGGCTCAAGCTGCCCTGCTTGCCAGTTCCTGGGCAACAGCCACCACGGCCCAGGGAGCTGGCATGTAGGGCGGCTTGAGCCCTGGTGGCTTGCTGGTTCCCTCTCAAGAACCTTGTCAATTTCATTGCTCTAGCAGAGAAGTGAAATTGACATATTTGACAACTCCAATGACCCAGAGTGGCCTCGATTGGCACTCTGGGACATTTCTGGAGGCTGTCAAAAGTGGAAAAAGTGTACACATGGGCTGTTCCGCAGTAAGCCTAACCACCCTTGTTTTGGGTGGTTTACCTGTTACACTGCAAGAGGGTCTTGCCACGCAATAAGCAACATGAACGTGAGTACGCTCACAGGCTTACTGCGCGATAAGGCTGTCGTGTGTACATGGCCTAACATTGCTTCCCCCCAGGAACTTGTTTCTAATGAGAAAGCCAAGAAATATCCCTATTCAAACACAAGTTGAGTCTATCAAATTTGCATATGAATTCTAACTCTGAAGTCTCTGAAGCCTTGAGGAGCGAGACAGGTATCGAAATTACTCATTCTGAGAGTTCTAATGGCTCACATCCTAAGGGACTACCTCTCACTATATGTTTGTACTATACAGTGCTAAGTAGGAGACCCTGATTTTTGTCTGCATGCACATACTATTACTACTAATATTCTACTTGGACAACGGTGCCCAGCTGACCATTCCAAATGACAGTTTTGCAGAAAGAGTCTCCATTTCAGCCATCAGACAGGGACATGTGTGTTACATAAGAGCCAATCTCCAGTGTGCTAATTCTGTCATTTCACAGATAGAAGTGTGTTAGCTGTTTTGTGTTGACTTTGGACATGGAGAACAAATGGCAGGTAATTCCTCTTTACCTCACTACGTATTGTTTAATAATTTTTGGAAACTGACTAACCAAGATGGCAGTTTAACACTATTGATTTACTATAGAAAGCATGCAGAAGGTACAGAGTATTAGATTAAAATGCCAAGGGATTTCTTTAGCTAACTAAGATGGTAACTAAGCTGGATATGTAACTTCCAGCTGCCTGGTCCTGGTTTTGTTTACTTTTCACTGTTCTTGTGAGTTTTCAGGTCAAGCACAGGCTAAGATTGCCTTTCTGGAGTTTAGATGTTGAAAAGACCTTGATAAACTGTGAGAACAGCTTTCCAAATATTTTCAAGTCTTCTGGCATTGTTAAGAGGTCTGGAAAGAGTCTAACATTAAAAAGAATGGTTTTGAGTTTTGGATTTGTTCTGGCTAAGTAAAATGTATACTTCATGCTGCAGGAAGATGGCTGTTTAACCTGAAGAGCTTTGTCTCTCTCTCACCAACGGAAATTGGTTGAATAAAATATATTACCTCATGAGATACTGTCTGGATTAGGAATTGCCATTTATAATATTACTGACTAATATTACAGAAGTGCAATAAATATTGTATAGAATATGCCATGCAAGGCACTAATGGAAAAGTCATGATTTGCTAAAATGGATAGGCATGTTTATTTAAATGTTTCAGTTTTGTACTGTAAGTTCTAAATCTGTATGGTATATTTGTATTTCCAACTTGCGCTGTGTTTCTGGGTAACACCGCAGCCAGGATGGCAGCAGCAATAAGCTGCTTAATGGCCCATCAATGAAACTCAAATGTACAATGAATCTTGTGAAAGAATTCAGGGGCTACACCTTATGAGTCACTAGAACATGTAGGAACATATTTTTGGAAGGGGACTCAAGCTTTTTCATGCCATGTGCTATGTGGCAGTGTTTGGGACAAAGGAAGTACAAACCTCATGGCAGATGCGATTGCTTTGACCATTTAACATCTCTCTTCTAATTTGTTTCTTTCCCTTTATAATAAACCTCTAATTTATTTACTGAAGGATTGGCTGGCAGTATGGTATTTTCAGCAAGATCCAAACTTATATTGATCTTGTAATGTGACTAATCCTTTGGCAATCAGGAGGACATTTTGATAAAGGGAACAGAGTTTTAAATAACTTCTCTCTTTACTGGACCTAGGTACTGATTGGGAGCCAGAGACTGAAATGCAATAAAGAGGGCTTCTTGATAACCAGTGTAAGAATCAGGAACACCGTTTGTTTGTGACTGGGGAATCCAATGTCAGTGTTATCCACCAGTTCTGGGAGAATCTGCTCTCTTTTTGCAGCCCTTGGCATTTTCAGTTGATCTACCCTCTGCACAGATGGATCACACTTTGCCTACCATGTCTCTATAATATCCTGGTTACATGATATGGCTACAACAACACTGTACTTAATCTCTGAAAATTGGATGTGGTAAATTGTCTAGAGAGGGAGAAATTCAGTCTTGTGCAGACAGCCAGTGCAAGATCTGTGCACCCCTGAAATCCCCTATTTCCCGTCTTAACTGAAACTTAAGTGGTACACATGCTTTGTAAAGGCAACTATAAATACAGAGGTGCTTATCCAAGACACGTTTTCACTAAAATGTCATGTTTAGCCCACTATCTTGGACTTTTGTACATTGCATCTCTTTAGGAAATAAAGACCACATTGTAAATGCAAATGACTGCACTATGCCTAGTTTTCTTTTTCATTTTCTGGTCTCTGGCATGTGGTTAAATTTATTATCTTATATTTACTATATGACAAAAGTGCTGCTCACTGGTCCATCATTCAGGTTGCACTGCATTCTGCAATTAAACCGGACGTTCAGCCACTATTACTTGTGAAGAATATAGTTTATCTTTCCCAAAATAATAGCTCTTATTCTTGGAGTACAGAATTTTTTTTTTTTTGGTAATGTTACAAATATATTTCTTAATTAATTTGTGGGCCAAAATTAATTAAATATATGATGATTAACAAATTTAGCAGCCAGCGTCAGACAGGTTTTGTACCGCATTATCTTAATAATGACATAACACAGACACTTCACTTTGAAGAGTGCTATTATTTTGGGAAAGATAAACTGTATTCTTTATATGTAATAGTAGCTGAATGTCTGTGAGTTAAAGCTTACTAAAATTTTGTGCAAATGCCATACTTGATGATAAATTTTAGGATTAAGGATAATTTTTGCCACCATTCTTTATAAATAATATATCCTAAAAAAATCAGTTTAATCTCTTCTGAGTCCATAAACACTAAAATACTTTAATTATAATCATATGGCTCATAGTTAAGGTTAGTTGAGTGCTCTGACTGCCTTTCCATATCCTGAGAACGTTTAGATTTTTTTTTAATTTAATCTTATTTCTGAATTTCCTGGGTTGATCACATCTGATTTTGGGATAGTTGAAATATCTCTGTAATGTGTTTTAGTTTAAATTACCGATACTGTGAACCTTACCTTCACATTAACACCTTGGAATATCTGGATATTCTGTGAGAAACCTGAATTGCTAGGGTTGACCTTTTCTTAATACTGGGACAGGATATATACATAAAATGTATTTTGTAACTTCATTGTCTATTGGCAGTGATATATTTAACTTTCCTTCAGAGATTACAAATGGATGTGATTTCACTTTTTTTTCAATGTAACTTGTACAAAACCTTGCTATTTTCTTTGGCTCCCAAGGACTACTTTACAGAGCTGAACTGTAATAAATAAACTGTTTTTGACTATTAAATTCCCCATCTTCCAGATCTGGATATTTTTGTTGTCCTCATTGGTGCAAGGCAGGATTCAGAACTTTATGTACATTGTCAGAGCATCCTTTCCCCATCTAAGATGCATTACTTTCCTCTGGCATTATCCTGACAAATACAGATACATCCCTTTATTTATACATTTGTTTCACTGAGGAGTTGATTATTACAATGCATTAATAGTTTGCCGTCCATAGCAAGTATTTCAAGAGGTTCATAAATTTGTATGCTTTCTTTCTTATCTTTGAAATATCAATGCATCTTCCCAGATCCTCAGCCTTTCCACCAACCGGTATCAAGAGTGTAGCCAAAAGATAGGGAGAGAAGTTGATCTAAGCATATGTAAGAAATATTAAAATGGTCACATACTGCCATAATTTTTCTCCTAAGTGATAGGAAATAATGAATCCAAAGGCTTTAAAAATAAGGTGTACATTTTTTACAATGAGTGTAATTAATCTTTGGAAGACTTTACTGGATTGGTGGATTCTCCATCGCTGATAATTTTTAAATCAAGATTGGATGTTTTTCTAAAAGATGTGCTCTAGGAATTATTGTGGATATGTTCTATGCCTGTGTATTACATGAGGTCAGAGTAGATGACTACAGTGGTACCTTTCTGCCTCGGAATCTATGAATTTATGGCAAAGATTAAGATACTATCCTCAATTTGTGCATTCCTGCCTCCCTTCATTTGCCAGAAGCTCATTCCATTCATAAATGTGAACGTTGCTCCTTTTGAGTGGTTGGTAGTATGGTTCAGGACAAATCTGCCTTATCGTGACAGTGTGGAAAATGGGCCTTTTGAAGTTAGCCTGTCTGGTATACGTGATACCCATAATACAGACTGGGAACAATGTCATCCTTTTAGTGGCAGCTCAGATTATATGTGTTTCTGACTCGGTATGTTGTTTGCTTTGCCTCAGGCAGGTTGGTTAAGTTTCCGATAAATTCAGGTGATTTTCTTCTAATTTGTGTCTTGACTCAGAGTCTTAATTTAATTTCCCAGGAACAAAATCAGCAGAAGGGAACAGAGAGCCTAGGAAACTGCACAAGGTATATCTTGCAGTTTCCTTCTAGTCAGAATGGTTTGGAGAGCCATAGGTTGGGCAAGACACCTTTCAAACCCAAGTAAATTCTGCTCTAGATCTTGCAGTTTCTTCAGAGACAGTCCGGTCCTCAGTGGTATCATGCTGGGTTCCCCTCTCCATAGCAACATGGCTCCCTCAAGAGTTACGTTACCCCCAAAGCTACACAGAAGAACCCACACATAGGTCAGGTGCTTAGTGTCCGGCTTTGCTCCCTGAAAGCAAATGAAGCCATGGTAGGATGGAGGGGCTGTTTTTAGTTAGCTGCACATCCTAACCTACTGTTAGGATACATCCTCTGCTTGTAATACATCAGGCCCTTGATTTATATGGTTCCAAACACAATACTCTGGATATTTCTTATTTACTACTTGTTCTCAACCTAGGACCCATGCTGTGCAAAAAGAGCACCCAGGATCTTTTCAAGGGGGAAAAGGCAATATACCACGTTTATTACAAGAAACAAAATGAATAGCTATCTTATTCCTACACACACACACATGTGCTCAAACATGCCAGAAGATGTTCTGCAGTTTATAGTTACCAGTCCTGATTGTGGCTTAAGACCGCAGCTTGGGTTTGTTTCTGAGGTTCGTAACTCATGGCAGCTACCTGGCCAGGGAAACTGAGCATGAGGGAGAGTGGAGTCTTTGTCAGGTATGCACCGATGCTCCTTTCTCTTTGATGTTGAAGCTATGCAGAACATTACCCAAAGCCTTGCGATCTCACCCAGTCTTTTATAGGACTTTAATTCTTGGTTTCTGCTGTGTCATGCTGCTCCAGGGGTTTGGTGACCATTGGTCACCAGACAATAGCAGACATAACTTTCATCTCGTCTTGATTGCTTTACTTTCTTTTCTTTCTGGGGTGGATCCTTCTTTGTGCTTTTCAGGGGTATCTGCATTCTTCAGCCATTTAGATGGTACTTCATCCGGACAGGCTGGTATTTGAGACTGATCCCACCATGTATATACCTGGGTCACACCTGGCATTTGGGACTGAATTTATCACATGCACACCCTTCATTTACACATCTAAATGAACTTACAATTACAGACATTAGTCAAGATGGAGTTTTACAGTTATAACATGGAGTTTCCGTTTCAATGTGGAGTTTGTTACAATATAGAGTTTGTTACAATATGGAGTTTGTTACAATGTATGCTACAAGGGATTCCAAAAAAATAGACACAAAAATAGACACAAAAGATACAATCTCTAAAAGACTTTAAGCAGGCAAGCATTTCTATTAGGAACAAAAATCTAAAAGGAAACACCAGTAATAGACAGAGAACTTTGCTATGACAGCTTTTTAAGAGAAGCGGCTTTTTCAGCCGGGAGCGAAAGCGGCAGTCGAAGCAATTTATGAATGGATCAATTAACGCGGTTTACAATGAATGCAGTTTGTGAATTATAATTGAGCAGCAATAGAGATGATTTAACCACATACCCCAACACCCAAAATGGGTGTGCAAAAGTGTCTGACCATTCCAGTGCTACCCCAGCCTCCTCCTCATCCCTGCCCACTCCCAATCCTTGTGTTCTCTAGTTATTTATACAACTGCAAAGTGATTGGAAAAGACCCCCAGGCTGATCTGATAGCATTTTACGGCTATTTTGTACTTGTATAAATGACTACATGTGGTACAAAGGATCAACTTTGAGAAATGCCGCAAGTTATTCAGACTAGATTTAACCAACAGAGGAAAAACTCCGTCTGCTTGGTTGTTTGGACTTGGGTTTGTGTTGGTGCTCTGCTCTGAATCTTTGCTAGGGACATAAATTGGAGTCATGGGGCAGGAGATTTAGGGCAGGAGATGGGCTATAGAATGTACGGTAACTTGCAGTTTTATTTCAGAGTGGCAAGAGGCAAACACTACAAACATTAACACCCTCAGTCTCCATTTCAGGAAAATATAAAATAGGTGGACTTTGTAATTAACTTTGACTTTGTGAAGCAAAATTTGCAGTTTGAACTTCAAAGTTCCAGATTCTTTCTAAATCAAACCCCAAGTACAGGTGCAAGTTTCTCACAGTGCGGAATGAACTAATAGAAATGTCCCAGTGAAAACATAATCACAGTGTTATATTGTGTATCTCATTATTTTGCATAGTAGCTTTGTAAATATCTAAGAGTTTTGACTGCAGATTATAAATAACAGCTGTAAAATAACAGCTGGGAGCCCCAAGCAACTCAGATTATGAGAGTGCTTCTGAGAGCCTGGACTAATCCTAGCCAGCCTGTAATCATCTTTAAAATTTGTTACCTGAGAGATGATAAATGAGTTTGGAAGAGGCAGAAAATTGCTTCATGGGGTAACTGAAAACTAAATAACTAGAAAAAGCTTATAGTCAACTGATGTTTGCCTGAGTGAGGACTTCAGTTTTTAGCTGTAAATTGGCAGTGATAGTGGCTAAATTCAGCAGTCACAGAGTCTGCAGTTTATCAGTTCTGACATCCAGTAGGTGTCATTGCAGTCAACTGAGATTATCAGTCAGGGAACACAGGGATGATTTGTGAGGGTATGGCGTTGAAGGGGGGAAACTGAAATTGCAATGATTTTAAAGCTGTAAATCTGTGAGCACTTTAGGAAAGGATGCTTCTTCTTGTATTGAGATTTCTCCAAATATCAGACCTGCAATTTCTCATCAGCAACCTCATCCTTTAGAAGACATCTGTGTTTACTTTTTAGTAGACATGGGAGAAATAGTACAATGAGTGAATTTTAAAACCCTCTCTACAAAATGGATTAGAGCAAACAGTAGCATGCTCTCTATATAAAGGAAAGATGGTTAACCTAAGTACATCAGAGTTTTGATGAATTATTTCCAAAATGTTACTTTAATTTGTAGTTGGCTGCTGATTTGCTTTTCTGACGGGTTTACAAGTTTCTACTACTGTCTGTTACTGAAAATACTTTATAATGGGCTGAAGAGATAGGATGATGGAGCTAAGGGAGCAGCCAGCTGATAATTGTAGTTTATTAGCTAAGGACCTTCTCCTACAACCCTTTCTCACAGCATTAGTTGCGTTGAAGACAATGGGATTACAGATAAGAGTAAGGATAGCTTAAATTAGTAAAACAACAGAGTCCTGTGGCACTTCTAAAGACTAACAGATTTGTTTATTGCATGAGCTTTTGTGGGAGAAAATCCCACGAAAGCTCATGCGATAAATAAATCTGTTAGTCTTTAAAAGTGCCACAGGACTCTGTTGTTTTTCTGCAATAGACTAACACGGCAACCCCTTTGGAATTTAAACTAGTAAGAGATGCAAGTCTGAGTTTTAACTTTGTAAATTTTGCTCAGAACAATGATGTTTCACATAGGTCAGTGTACATTTGAAGAAAAGTGTTTGAATTTCATGGATCATGAAGACATTCAATACAAAAGAAGGTTTCTCTGCATGAAATTCTTTTTCTAGGGGACATAGCTCTCTTCTTATTGAAGTGACTGTGATTTTGTCAGATAAGTCCAGGTAACAGTCATGACATTGTGGGCAAGGTTTTCAGGTTCAGACTCTTCATGAGAACATCCTATTTTGTGATAAAATTATCATGCATTCTGAGTAGAGCAAACAAGGAGTCTAGTGGCACTTTTAAAGACTAACGAATTAATTTATTGCATGAGCGTTCGTGGTCTGTAAAAGTACCACCAGACTCCTTGTTTGTTTTGCCGAACTAGATTAACACGGCTACCCCTTTGGAACTTGTCATTCTGTTTAGGTAACACCTCATTAAAAAGTAGCACTTCACTGGTAAAGAAGAACTCAGTGGATCCCATACACCTGTATTCATGTGAGTAATCCCTCTTTTGGAAAGGTGCTCCACTGAGTGCTTGTTTCAATTTCAAAGGCACTTTTCGCATAAGAGTCATTCGTATGACTAAGATTGGATGATTGGGCCCTAAATTAGGTATTTGAGAATACAGCATATCAAAACATAGCAGATTCCACATGTCCCCAGCATACCCATTTAGGAATAAAAGCTTAATTTTGCTATTGACATCATGTGAAGGCCTTATTCCTTAGATCTCACACAGTTCCAAATCATAAATGGTTTAGATAGTTTTTTGATATGTTGCATGCGAGGTTATTTGCAAATAACCCTGAATAAAAGAAGAGAGAACAATAAATTATCAGTGAAAAAGAGTTACTTGTCTTACCATTCATTAAATAATACAAGCTCAAACAAAAGATATGTGAGCTACGCACAGTATTTCCAGCAGCGGACCACAGAGATCATAGATGATAATAGCTCCTTTCCACCACCCCATCCAATTTTGGGATATACAAGGATATTTCCTTCTGCAGATATTACAGCACATGACCAGGAACAAAAGAAATTCCTTTAAAGAAAATTCCTGATGAAAGAAAAAGAAAAACAAAAAGTTTTAAAGGTATCTAAGAAATCTTGGATCGGTTCCATTGGCTTATAAATAAAAAGGGCACTTAAAAAAAAAGCTATATTGTCCACTCAATGGAGAGATTTTGAAATGGGTGTAAATAAGCAAATGCAGTCAAATCATTCTGTTTTTCATGTGAAATCCCATGTATGCAACGCTCTGGTGAGAAAACCAACCAAGGAAGAACTACTGTATTCAAATGAGCTGTGAACTGAGTCAAACAGGTTGGGTTGAAAAATTCAGGATTTAATTTTTTAATCTTATTACATTTTTTTCTTAATTTGCACCTTCTCCAATTGATTGGTTCCATTATAGTTATTCCTATTATGAGCAAATATATATATTCAGCCAGAATGACTTTTATTTTAGATTAGAATAACAAAGTATGTGTTAAAAGTTAGGGGAAACTGCCACTGATCTCTCTTGGATAATACTGAGAAAGGAAAACAGGATTGGAAACCAAATGTGAATGTTTTATTATATAATTTCTAATTATACATAAAAGTTAATAACATGCTAGAAAAAAAGCTAAAAGTAAAATCATTTAGTAACTTGAATAGACAAAACCCCTCCAAAATTTGTATATATAACTATAAAACAAAGAAAAATCCTATGCAACTTCAAAATAAACACTGATTCCTATACAAAACAGAATTATAAATATTTCATTAATGAATCTGTGGGATTTATCCCATTAAAATTATTTCTGATTGCTTCAATGTGCAAACATAATTAGCTCTTTATTACTGTGCTTTCTTGTGTTTTTTTTTAAACTTCCCTCTGTCAGATTAAAATAATTTATTTCAAATGAAATGTTTTCTAATATCGTAACATGAAAACTACAATGAAGTTGGTTATTTAATAGGACATGTAGAATTAATTATAGATAGAGCTATAGATATATCCCATTTCAACCATCAGTGTTTTAGTAGGTTGCATTAACTTTTATTATCAGGTAATGTGAATTTGAATTCAGGCAAACCTCTTACCTGAAGTGACAGACACGTGAATTGATTCTGGGTTGTACTGAAGATATTCTTTTATGTGCTGCTTACCCAGGTCAGCTTTTTGCTTGTAATGATCAATAGTCCATCTCCTAAACTAAAAATACTGGTCTGATAACTCTAATCCTGCCTTTTAACTACGATAACTTCTCTAAACTCAAGAGATAAGGTTGCTCAATAATCACTTTCTACATTGCACAGATTATTTGCAAGATACAGTTGACCCTGTAACCTCTTCTTACACCCTTGTCTTAAAATGTTTAATTTTCTCCTGTAGAAGTTGAGAGGAGCTGGTAGCAGAGCTGTTCTAACAAATGTTCATTGAATGATAGATTGTAGAAGATAGAGTTAAAGTCAACAAGAAACAGTTATAGCAACCAGGAAGTGTCTTTATAACAAGGTTAATTTAATGTTTTTAAAGTTCTTTCAAATTTTTATCCAATGACAATTCTTTTTCTGATAAGTAGGTACATGCTCTCCCCTTTCACATCAACTGGCCATATATTAAATGTATTTATCATGTTGCAACTGCTGTAGAGAAGCTGATATGATGGAATGAAGTCACAGATGTTGAAGTATTGACTTTCCTATGATGCTGCATTGACCCTCTTTGGAGTGTACTTATGTCGGTATCTGTTCGTCTGTTAAGTCATTCTGGGCCAGAGCTTCAGCTGATGTAAATCAGTGTACCTCCATTGAAGTCACTATATTTTACTTCATCCACTGCTGACATGCAGCCATTTCTGGAGTGAAAAGTGGCAAGTGCTTAACAGAGCCCAGCAGCATACACCACCAGGAATGAAAATTAGCTAATCGAATGTGCAAAGGTAATTTAGGTATGCAGAATTTAATTAACTGAATTAGAATTTGGTGGCACGCCTTTCTGCTGTGACGATATCATGAGATCTTTAATGATCTCAAGTTCACTGTTTTGTATCTCATCCAAAAGATGACACAGTTAGCACCACAGGCTATGTCTACACTTGCACTTTAGTCGACTTAAAGTCGACTTAGTTAAGTCGACTTAGTGAGTCTACACTTAAAATTAAAGTTGACTTAAAGGGAAACTTACAAAGCCGACCTAGAGCATCCACACTGGATGCTCTAGGTCGACTTTGTGGGGCTAGGGGGATCTTGGGTAGGTCCACGGTGGCAGGGGGGGCACCCCTTGTGTGCAATGGGGCAAAGGGGGACAGGGACCCTGGCAGGGCATGTGGGCAGGGTGTGATGCTGTCTGGATTTAGGGAAGCATTTATGATATTATTTTCAATGGATATCTCACAAATGCTATAATCCATAGGAACTATGTCATGTTTGGTATCAATAGAAAGGTAGTAATTTGCTGGGAATGATTATATAGTTTATGTCTAGGAATTCTATTGCGATTAGAAGTTAAAATTTGGTGTTATATCCATACTTTAACTTATGTTAAAACCATTGTGTCCTTAATGTTTAGGAATGTGCCAGGACAATGGTCCCAGGGAGTTACCTGATGAGCCATTAAAGACATAAGGAATACAACCATTGTGTCCTAAATCTGACATCAGAAACTGCAATACTGAAAAACCTGTAGGGGAACACTTCAACCTCCCTGCTCACTCCCTTAACGACTTGTTAATAGCTGTGTTGAAACAGATGAATAACAAATCACAGCTTCAAAGAGAGTCTGCAGAACTCGAATTTATATGCAAATTTGACTCAGTTGCCTTGGGGTTAAACAGGGACTATGGATTTTTCTCGCATTACATCAAGTGAATTGACCTCCCCCTTCCTCTATGTGCTGTTCCCCAGTGTTTTGAATCCTAACACCTACTTTGATTTGCTGTTACAGCCTGACCTGATGCTATGTCATACACTCCCCTGCATTTAATTTCCTCCCACTCTGTAACTTTCCTATCTTCAAAGCGTCTGACGAAGTGGGATTTTCTCCCACGAAAGCTCATGCGATTAATAAATCTGTTAGTCTTTAAAAGTGCCACAAGACTCTGTTGTCTTTCTACAATAGACGAACACGGCTACCCCTTTGGAATTTCCCTAAATCCAGACAGCGTCACACCCTGCCCACATGCCCTGCCCTTTGGGGAGCATGCTAGGCTCCCCCTGTACCTCCCCCGGCAGGGAAGCCATTGGTGTAGTCCTGGGGTAGCCCTAAGTCAACTTAGGGCTACACTGGCTTAATTCGACTTTGAAAAGTTGAATTAAGCCTTAGGTTGAGTAGAAAGGTGGTTTAATAAAGTCGACTTAATTTTCATTGTCGACTTTATTTTGCTTAAGTCGACTTAAGCAATCTGCTTAAGTCGACTTAAGCAAAGTGTAGTGTAGACGCAGGGCCAATTAAGTCGACTTAAGCCAAGCTTAAGTCGACTTAGTTTACCAGTGTAGATGCAGCCACAGTGTGCTGTGGTATCAGGCTGGAATGCTGGCTCAGAACCAATTCAATGGGAAGGATGTAACTTACTAAATCACCAATACAGTTTCTTAAGTGTCCTTGGAAGCCTCCCATCCAAGTGCTGATCTAGGCTAATCTATTTTAGTTTGTAAAAAATCTGTTTTGCTATGGCACTAAACCACTTTTTTAACCCAAAGGTGCTGTTTTGATACTAGTATTTCTGTTTCTACTACTAAAAGTAGAAAATAAGTAGAAAAAGGGGAAATTCCCATTAGCATCATAGTCTGTGTGTATGTGCCTCTGCATACTATATATATATGAAATAGGTATTTTCATAGGTTTATTCACATAACAGCCCTGTACACTGACATTAGTTAGAATTTTGTATATTAAATATACTTAGTATTAGGTAATATTTTTTACACTCTGATAGTCAAGACCACTAGCATGAAGAGGTGGTGGTTTCTAGAGGGAGTGATGTGTAATTTTGCAACTATCTTAATTATGTCTTTAATAATATACAAAGCCTTTCCTTTTTTTTTGATTGCACATACACTGCCACATTTTTTAGCAGCACCTCACTCATAATTGCATCTGCTTTCAACTCTACTTTTTAAAATAACAATAAGTTCAAACTTGGTAGCATTAGCACTTTTAAAAATAAGAGGTGAAGCAGTACTTGGCAGATGTGGATGAAGTGTTATTAAATACTGGCATTCACGCTGATGCTGGAGCAGGATGGGGAGTGTCAAGAGAAAGGTGAGTCCTTCAAAGAATCATACTCTCTGTTGCTTTCCCTGGAACAACTGAAGATTTTCCCTTCCTCCTTCCTTTTTCTCCTCTTCATTTCTTTCCCTCAGTACTTGTGTGTGATATTTTGATCTGCTGAGATAATTCAAAAAGGAAATGTTATTGAGCTCTTTCAAAGAATTGTACCTACTGTTGTATCCATTTATTGGCCTATACCCATCTACGTCACTATGTATATGAGAGTGCATTGTAGTAAGAGGGCTCTCTTGCCACATTGTTAACAAGTTTTTAACCCTTCAGAAGTCTGTGAAGTTCTGCAGGCTGGCTGTGGCTCATTAAGTTCATGCTATATATAAGAGAAGTCTCTAGGATGAGTGAACTAGGGAGCTAGAAGGGGAGCACCAGGAACAGCCAATCTGAAGGAGGAAGTTTAGATTGAGATTTATACCCTGCCATTGTTTCTAAATTACCAATAAAGAAGGAGTGATTTTGAGCCCTACCTCAGTTTTGTGTGCGCTGTGGAGTGGAGGTAGGGATTCTGCATTCAAATACCCAGGGCCTACATGCTACTATAAAACCATAAGTAAATAAATTAGAACTCACCCCCAAAAGTAACTTGTTTCATTACAAAGCAATGAAAACATTTATCCTCTTTGTTTCAAAATAGATCTCTCCTTTCTGAAGTCAAGGAGGGGAAGGGATGAACCTTGAATGGTTTCAAACATGAGTTTTGGCACCTAAAAGTTCATATATAGAAAAGTTTGAGTGCTTTACTACACCTTTTAGAGCCTCACATCCCTTAAACTATACAGCCCTTCCTTCCTTATACAGACCCAGCAACTCTCATCCATCCCTATAAGACACCCTAACAGTCTTGGGCTCGAATTGTCTTATGTTGAGAGGTAGAGGATGAGGAAATGGGCCATTCTTTTTCACCCTATTCTCCCTCTCCCATTATTTG
The DNA here is from genome assembly GCA_007922175.1 of Pelusios castaneus. Classification (NCBI taxonomy): domain Eukaryota; kingdom Metazoa; phylum Chordata; order Testudines; family Pelomedusidae; genus Pelusios; species Pelusios castaneus. The sequence goes on along the minus strand of ML685785.1, from coordinate 28,107,530 downwards.
TGGGAGGCCTGCAGCACATGCTTCCTACAAATCCTTTCTCTTGGCATCTTCAGAGGGGCAGGCAAGTGTGCCTAATCTTTTTGTCTTCTCTTTGACCCTGTACATTTCTCTAGATCCAGCTGAGCTGCATCTGGTCCTTCAATGCAGTGTAAGGCATAGGGGCCCAAAAGTCCCCTGTAGTATGCAGAAGTGTGGGGCTAGCAATATACCACTACTTCATATCTGTAGCTTACTTAACTAATTATAAGAGCTTTGAAATCTTGCTATGAAATGCTCAGTGATAGCATATTATATTTTTGTTTTTATTATTATGTATTCAGGTAACTTTTATTAATTTGTCTTCATAGCTCCCATTTCCATAAGACACAGATCACATTTCTTGTTGCTGTTGTTGTTTCAGTCTTTCTGTCTGTAGACTCAACAAGACAACAATGTATTCATTTACACATTTTCAAGGCTATCTTCAAAACCAACAGGCTTGAAACATCAGATTTTTGAACGAATACTATGACAGTATAGCGGTCTTCTCAGTTCTTTGAAAATCAGGCCACTGGCAGGTACAAAGAAATCAGCATTCTCATTCTACTGCTCCGTCCCTGGACCAGTTTCAGCATCTGTGCTCAAAATAACAATAAATATCCCAGGAATCAATCTCATAGGGCAGTAATGTTAGCCTTTAAGCAGCAGCAACAAAGGCAGTCATTCAGAAATGGGAAGACGGAGATGCTGAGGGAGTTAAATCGAATTTTCATGTGTCTAAAAACTGAAGTGCAGTAGAAAAGTCCTTTGATTAACTTGATAGTTTTTTTTTTTTTTTGTGGCTGATTTCACCCACCATTAAACTGATACTATTAAAAGATGCCTTTTATGGGTGATAAATGAGTAATAGAGATTCCAAAACAATGCCACTAGATCAGCTTCCTGAACAGAGAAGGGTGCTAATTTGCTTTTAGAATCCTTTTCTAAATAACTGTAAAAATATGAAGAATTCAATACCTCAGGGGAATTTTTATTGGTCTTACACAATGCTGTTTCTTGCCTCTTGAGTTCTGATCTGTAGACCAAACACTTCTGTTCTGAGCATCAGCATAGTAAGTTTTCAGCAGGTGCTGGTCAAAAAATAGGAAAGAAAAAAATTAGCATTAAAAGCTGTATATTTTCTGAGTGAGTTGTGGTCTGACCTTGATTTTGCCAACTACTAGTTCAAGAGTAAAATATTTCATTCTCTCTATATACTAGGAGCAGGATAGCTCCTTGTCTTATTGAACAACTGGTCTATCATCTATGGGCTATGTCTTTGTGCAGATCACTCTACAAAGCAGGACTTTGAGATCTGGTTATTGATGTAAGGGTCCAGTACAGGTGCTGTGTTTCACAGCTTCACCAACTGCTAAAGGAATATTTAATCAGTTACACTTTTCCCAACTACGTTGCTTTGGAAACTCTACCTGAACTGTAAATTATTTGATTTTTAAATTACTTTGTGTGACAAACTTTTGCATGACGAGTTAAGCTTTAACACATAAAGACTTTAAACAAACAGTCTATTTAAAGCAAAGAAATTAATGTATCCTCTCAGTTAATGAGGATATCATGCAAACCCAGAGAGAGAGAAAGAAAAGAAAAACTAAATTAATTTTCTAAAATGGAAATGTCTGGGGAAATCAAAACATTCCCTAGGCAAGGGAATGTGGTACAGATGTGCAGAGTTTTGTAATGATCCTGCAACTGTGTGTGTGAAACTTCTGCATTCACTTGTTAGTCATCTCTGCTTCCCATCAGGATTCTGCAGTGTTCTCAGGGCGCTGCGTGTACTTACCAGTCTCACTATAGCAACCACTTGCTTGAGTTCCTTCATTAGGGTCTGGTGCCAGAATGCACTTAATCATGTGCTTATCTATAAGCATGTTAAGTATCTCACTGAAGTTAGTGAGACTGCCCACACACTTAATTTTAAGCATCTGCTTAAGTGCTTTGCTGGATTGAGGCCTAGCTCCTGATTTACTTCCACATCATATTCAAACACTTCATCCACATTTTCAAGGCTGTATTCAGATCCTCCCCTGCCTTTATCTTACAGCTCTTCTAGTCTTTCCCCTTCTCCCAACCTACGTTATCAGCACATCTTTCCTTGACGCTGTGCTCATTTCCTTCTCCTGTAAGCAGCTGTGTATTCTGTCCCATGCCTCCCCCTGTGCTTGACATATCTCTCCTGATCATGTGCACCGCAGCTCCACACTGTTGTCCTTCACAGCCCTCCTGCAGACTCCTTTTGGTCATCATCATTTCCCATTTTTGGGCCCCCCCCCCCCCCAGCCCCACCTCAGGTTTCATGCTGAACAGCTTCCACAAACACTATTATAGTAAACTTTTGGATTCTTGTTTTAATCTAAGAGGACCTACCAAGATGTGTACATAATATTAACCACATCTCATGAGTGGTCACGGTTATAACTCTCCTCCTCCTATTCTGCCTTACCAAACCCTTTGTTACTGTCACTTCCTTTGCTATGCAAATTCTCATTTAGATTGTAAGATCCTTGGCGGTAAGGACCTGTCCTTATGTCTACCTGTCAAGTGTCTTGTACACGATACATAATAACCTAATAACCCAGTTCCTGTTATCTGTACACTGTTGGCCAGATTCTGATCTTACCTGCACTGCTTTAAACAGAGTAATTCCACTAAACTCACTGAAGTGGGGTAAGAGATCAGAATCTGACTGTATGACAGAAAGGAAATAAAATATGAAACATGCATGGCCCAGCACTCACATAGCCACGCTATACATAAACACATACTCAACACCAGCTTCCTCATAGTTGTAAAACTAGCAATGGCAGAATCTCCAAAGGTTCAGAATTTGAATGCTGATCTGAATTAACTGGGCCTACAGACAATTCCCATCAAGCCATGCAGCTTTCTGTCCCCAAACAAATTTACTCCACTTAGAAGTTCTTATGGCTGGCTCTGCCCTACAGCCCCTATACCTGGTATTTTTTTCTTGTGGGGAAGTAATTGTGGGTACCCCTCTAGGGTCATTTTGGTCAATGGATTGTCCTCTCTAGCACTGTCTTCAGGGACAGTTATTTAAGGCTACTGCTCCCCACCTCAAATCATTCTGGGATGACAATTAAATAAGAACTGCACCTGCTGTGTAGATAGCTTGTTTTATTTTTCTGACTGGCTCAAAGACAGCACACAAAATACGCTGATTCCTTCTGAGAAAATGAATTAAAGCAGTTTCTGCTAAACTGTTGACAGCACATGAAGTAGGAGCCATCAAACAGGGCACTAGCACAGAACAAATGCCACGTGCATTACACAACCAATCGTAATCACCCCCTCAAAAAAATTCAGTTAAAAAAAAAAGAAAATTTGCCACAAAATTTTCAAGTCATACTTTCACCTGTCACATTTTTATATGAAATTTCCATGCAGTTAAGAACTTTTTAAAAATATCTTCAATTTTGTGAATCTTATACATGCTCAAAATCTGGCAAATGTCAACAACAAAAGACTTCTCTAGAAAAATATTACCTAGACCTAGAGAAGTGGCCCGCAGTGTGTAGTCCTTAGTACAGTTACTTACTGAAGCCAATGGGAGATTTGCCAGATTAAGGGGTATTAGATTTGGCCCAGTGCAGCTGTCAGCGAAGCTAGGGGAAAATGAATCAAAATCAAGGCAGCTTTTTTCCCTTTTACAAGACGTAAATAGGCGTGGTATGATTTGTCATTATTTTAGGTTGGGATTTTTATAAGTGCTGAACGTTGACTTAACTTTGATCCCATTGAAGTCACTGGAAGAGGGAGCTACATTGTCCCAAACCCTAACTGAACCCCAGTATGCTGCTCCAGGTGTGTAAAGAAAACTCTCGGGGGGCAGAGAGGACAGCAGGAACTGTGTATAGCTACCTTAGATGGCTCTATGGATGGCCATGTATAAGCTGGGATGTCTGCTGAGAATGGAAGGACAGTTCCAGGGTTCTCGACCTTACTCAAGAGACCCCTCTGAACACCAGAGCAGAGCAGGCTCCAATAGTATAGCTGGCTTAAAGCCACCCTAGTGTCCATCCACCAGTCAAAGCACAGAATGTCACTCTGGGAGTTTTACTGCTGATTTCAGGAGGAGCAGAGTTAATTGAACACTTTGGAAAATTACACCATTAGGACTTGTCTGCACAGGAAATTATTCTGGAGCAAGAGTGTCCACAAGCAGATTTATTCAAGACTAGCTATTGTGTTTAAATTCACACCCTGCCTTTATCCAAATTAACTTCCAAGTATAAATAAACTCTTAGGGTTGGGATGCCCCAGCCTGCAGACCCTCACAGGAGTAGGCATTAGGTACGTGAGTGGCCCCAATGAAGTATATCGGACTACTTAAGGCTATGTCTACACTCGTGCAATTAGATCGTGCTAAGTCGAATGAACAAAGTCGACTTTAAATCAACCTTGCTAAATCAACCTAGAGCGTCTACACTTGATGCTTAAATCGACTGGCAGGGGCTAGGTCGACCTAGCAGTGGTGCATGGTGGGAAGTGTGGCATGTGGCACCCAAGAAGTGCCCCCCTCCCCCGGCCACTCCCATAAAAGAGGAAGTGAGCTCAGCACCTTCCCCATTGTGCCTGGCAACCTGGAGGCTGAGCAGGTCAGGGACCGGACTCTTCTCCTGCGCTTTGCCAGGCAGCTGCGTGACACCTGCCAGCTACTGCTAAGGCTGTTTGTGCTGTGGATCAGGCTTCACTCGCAAGCCACCAGCATGGAGGCAGATGCCAGCCTGCTTCCCACCTTGCTGCCCCAGCAAGCTGCCGTAATCACCGAGATGTGCTCCGTGCCTCACCGCCTCTGGGCACGTGCAGCCAGCAGTGACTGGTGGGAGCGGATCATCCTGCCCACCTGGGACGATGACCTGTGGCTGCAGAACCTCAGGATGAGCAAGCGGACCTTCCTCAAGCTGGTCCGCGAGCTCACCCCAGTTCTGCAGCGCATGGACACTCGGCTCTGACCCGCCCTGCCCGTCGTCAAGTGAGTGGCTGTCGCAGTGTGGAAGCTGGCAACCCCGGACTCCTACAACTCCGTGGGCCAGCAGTTTGGCATCAGGAAGGCCACCATGGGGACCGCCCTCATGGAGGTGTGCAGGGCAATCAACCGCATCCTGCTAGCCCGACTTGTCACCCTGGGCATCCTGCATGACCTCCTCGACGGCCTCAACAGGCTGGGCTTCCCGAACTCTGGGGGCAGTGTGGACGCCACCCACATCCCCGTCCGAGCCCCGGAACACCGTGCCAGGGTCTACATCAATCTGAAGGGGTACTACACCGTGGTCCTGCAGGCCCTACATTGGTTGGCCGGGGAAGGTGCACGATGCACAGATCCTGCACAACACTGCCCTGTACAGGCCTGTGCAGGCAGGCACCTTCCTCCCCGACCACACCATCACCATCGGGGACATGCAGGTGCCTGTCCTGATCGTGGGAGATGCTGCCTACCCCTTGCTCCCCTGGCTGATGAAGCCATACACAGGCCGCCTTGATGACAGCAGAGACCAGAGGCTCAACCGGTGCTGCAGCGTTGTTGAGCAAGCCTTCGGATGCCTGAAGACCCGCTGGAGGGCTGTGTTCCCTCTAAGCTGTGCAGGAGTGTGGCCGCGCAGCAGCCGTCGCACCCCCCGTGCAGCACTGAGGGACCCCCACTCAGCCTGGCAGCCCCCGCCGCTCCCTCCAGACCCCCAGGGCTGCGGCTTTGCCGCAGCAGACCTGGCCTGCACCCGGCCTCTGGGCTGGTCCTCCCCGCCCCCAGGGTGGAACAGGCAGGCTCAGGGCTGGGTCAGGTGTGCGGGCCTGCCTGCCTGCCCCACGTGGCTGGGGAAGTGGGGTGGCCATGGCCGAGGTGGGCTCCCGGGCTCCCACCCGCTGGTTGCCTCGACTTCCCGGCCCAGAGCCGGGACTGGGCTCCACCGACGGCCTTGGCATCCCGACATGGGGCTGGGATCGGCCTCTGGGGCCAGGGTCTGCTCTGCCCCACCGGCGGCCTCTCAGGGCCACGGTCGGGTCCCCCCCGCCAGAGGCCTCAGCTTCTTTCTTTCTTTTTTTTCTTCTTTCTTTTCTCGGTTTCTTTCTTTCTTTCTCTTCCTTCTTTTTTCTTTCTTTCTCTTCTTTGTCTTCCTTTTTCTTTCCTTCTTTCTCTTCCTTTTTCTTTCCTTCTTCCTCTTTCTCTTCCTTTTTCTTTCCTTCTTCCTCTCGTTCTCTTCCTTCCTTCTTTTTTCTTTCTTCCTCTCTGGGGCACGGGGGAGGGGGGGCCCTGAGGGAACAGGCACTCCTCCAGGTGCTCCACGGACTGGGTCTGCAGCTCGATGAGGTTGAGCATTCGCTCGAGCAGCCTCTGCTCAACCCTCCGGTGGCCCTTGTCCTGCTCCTGCCGCGCCGCCAGGCGTGCCTCGGTCTGCTCACTCACATGGACCGGGTCCTCGAGGAGCTTGTCCTGTGAGTGATGAACCCTCCTTCTGCTCCTGATTGGGCCTGCTGTGGTGCCAGGAGTGCCATGTGTCGAGGGCACAGGAGCTGCTGGGGAGAAGCAAAGAAGAGGGTCCCTCCCATTAGCTCGTGTGGTGTGCAGCCTGAGAGCAGTTGCTGTCCCCTGACCACCCCCCTGCTTCCCAGTCCCTGTCTTCGGGACAGGGACCCCTTGGTACACACCGGTGTGCTGTGCTGCCCAGGTCGGGTGCAGTGCCCACAGTGGTGAGCTGCAGGCAGCCCTGCCTCGGGGGGTCTCTCCTGAGGCCACGTGCCAGCAGTGTCGGGTGCATGCTGTCTGGCCTTGTGCTCCTGCCTACGGTCCCCCCACCCCATCCCCAGACACACCACTGCACCGCTCGCCTCATTGTTCCTTCCCCCCCTCGCCACACAGCTCCAGCCCCTCTACCCCTGTGGGAGTGCCTTCCCTACCTCCAATCCTGCCTGTCCCCGGGCCATGTCCCCCTGCAATCCCTGTCACAGAGTCATGCCCAGCCCTGGCCTCAGGTGGGGGAGCGAGAGAGGGGGGAGCACTCACCAGGAGGTGCAGCAGGTGTCTGCGGCGCTGGCCCCTCGCCTGGGTCTCCTGGGTCTGGGGGAACCTGCTCTTCTCCCTCCTACTGGGAGGCTGGGTCAGCCATTGGGGCAGGGATGAGCTCTGGGCTGGCAGCTGGCTCCAGGGGTGGCAGGGTGCCCTACTGCTGCTGGCTGTTCTCCCCTTCCTCCAGCACCACAGTCTCGTCCATCGAGCCCTCCTCTTGGTTGTTGTCGGGGGGGTGGGGGGCTGGGCAGAGTTGACTGTGTGTGCTGGGAAGCTGCCACTCTCCTGCCCCAGGAAGCCATGCAGCTGGGCGTAGTAGTGGCAGGTGGGGGGGGGGGGCTGCCCCCATCCGGAGCATCACCTCCCTGGCCTTCTGGTACTCCTTCCGCAGGTCCTTGATTTTCACCCAGACCTGCTGGGTGCTTGGGTGTAGCCCTTGGCAGCCAGGTCCTGGGAAATCAAGGCATAAACCTCCCTATTGTGACAGCCGCCCTGCAGCCTGGGGGTGACTGCCTCATCCCTGCAAATGGCTGTGAGCTCCAGGAAGGGGACCTGCCTACGGCGCTGGCTGTCCTGCTCTGCCATGCTTGCAGAGGCAGGCCTGGCCAGGTCTGAAGTTCAGGGAGGGCAGGGCTGTGTCCTGCCCTGTGATTGGCCAGGGCAGGTTTCCTGTGCCAGGAACTCTGGGATGGAGGTCAGGGAGAGGGGGTGGGGGCTCCGGAGGGCATTTAGTTCGATTTAGGGCTAATCCACGTCTACAGTGGCTTAAGTCGACTTAATAAAGTCAACTTAAACACTAGTTCGAATTAAAATGAGGTGTTATTAATTGGAACTAGTTTTTCCTTAATTCGACTTAAGGAGCAGCTTAAGTCGAATTAAGATAAACCTAGTGTAGACGTGGAGTAAATTAAGTCGACTTAAGCCTGCTTAAGGCGACTTAATTTATAAGTGTAGACGCACCCTAAGTGAGTGCCACGGCTGTTAGATCAGTTTGTCATCTAAAGGTCAGTATTCTCTGGGAGGAAGGGGTGAGAATTTGCAGGATCCAGGTGTATTTTTAGATTAAACAGTGTTATTCTTATTTCGAATAGGCTATCTCCTAACATCTCATGCTCAGTGTGATAAGGGGAACACAAAGAAAGCAATAGTGATGAAGAGTAGTTAGAGCCAATTCCTTGCAGCTTTTGGTTTTCAAAATGTTTGTATCGTTTATGGCAAAAAAATGTGGGAGTGGTAGCAATAGTGAGTGAGAGATTCACGGGCTCGACTAAAGCTTCATTTTTTGCCAGCAGTGAAGAAATTATAAAAACAAATTCTTGGCTGAAAACTTAAAAGGGTAGGTTTGGAATGTTATCTTAAAGCACATTACAATCTCAGAGCTTCTACTCATACTGCAGATAACGTACTTTGTTTATATACTATCCCTTTTCCACATCAAATGGCTTCTATAATTGAAAAGCTTTAACTATTAATCCTAGTTTTGGGAATCACATATGTTAGACATTTGATTTTTCTTCATACAATCCAATTACTCTAACTTCATATAGTAAATATAGGCCTAATTTTCATCTCAGTATAAATTCAGAGAAACCAGAGTTACTCAGGATTTACACCAGTGTAATTTAGTGCAGTGTCTGGCACATGATGCTCAGCAAAATCTTTTATAGTATCCTCGAACATTTGGTTTCAGTTCTTATTGCATTTTGTTTTAAAGGAAATCAGACATGTAGATCTGTCAGGATTAAACAAATGTCATGATTTGTATCTCAATGTGTTATTTAAAGTGCAGCATTCTCTGAAATATGCTTATATTCCTAACCAAAAAAAAAAAAATTAGAACTTGGCACACATTCCCTAGCATTGAGGATTGCCAGTGGGAGTAAAGGGAACATGGTGTTTTGCAGCAGATACTAAGGCCCCCACAGGACCGGGTTCCAGTGCTGCATATGAAACCAATTGTATAAAATACACATTTGTATTCTGTTTATTATTGCAAAGAAATCACAGACGGTCAAATCCTAGTAGTGATGGTGAAATCCCAGCTGGTAGTGACAGTGAAATCCCGCCTCCTCTGGTGTCAGTGTCTAAACTCCCATTAACTTCAATAGATACAGGATTTCACTCTGTATCAGCAAAGATTGGAAGAATTTAGGAAAACTTAGCAGCATTATTGAATCTGGGTAATCATTCACCAAGGAGATTATTAGTTTTTATTGCCCGAATAAATGGTATTTGTGGTCCTCTTAGTTCTGCTTTGTAGGTTGATGTTGCTTGTGACCAATGGAGCTTATTAGGCCTAAAGAATTTGTGTTGTCAAATGAGAGGCAACAGATCTTGGAGAAAGTGTAGTCTAATTTATATGCACTTACACTATTTTTTGTGGAACTCCATCTGACTCTTCATACTCTAACTCTGGCAATAAAAATGACTCGTGCTGACAGCTGAAGTAATCGCTGCGCACAGGATAAAACTGAATTTAATATTGTTTTCTCACTTCAGCTCTAAAATATAAGTGTATTCTTGCAGATCTAAGCTGAAACACAGAGATAAATTCCTGCTCTATGCAATAAAAATGGTTTATATGGTTTTCTGGTGCTAAAACATGCAGAAGACACAACTAACTACTACTGAGAGGTTAAAAAAAAAAGAATAGGGAAGTTTGGGAGGCAATAAATTTTATTTTTATATCCTATTCTCTTTCACGTTGCTTATTATTTTTTGAAACTCTCCTAAGGCCATGTCCTACTCCCCTTGAAGTGAACAGGAGCCCTTCCATTGATTTCACTGGGAGTTTGATCCAGCCCCTAGAACATTGCAAGCTTTAAGGAAGATAAACGAGTCTTTTCTCCAACAACGTCTGTCAGTTGTAGGGCTCTGCTTTAAACTAAACACTCCCGTTTAAAGGGAGTGAGGAGCCACCATCTACTTTTGCAGCAAATAGGCAGTTGGTCCAAATTTATGTAAATGTAGCTTATAGAAATTCCAGCAAGCGATGGCACACACCCCACTGCACCCATCTGGCTGTACATCTAAATGTTGTTGGAAAACTTGGCTACTTTCTACAGCTGGCCATAGCTTAATGGAAGATAGGAGTATCAGTGGACAGCTTAGTGGGTTTGGGACGTTATAATAACCATTTTCTTTAAAGAAATATGTTAAAATTGAACAGGACATAATGCATATGATGCACCAGCACTTGCTGGCATGGGACTCCCTCTGCTCAGTGAGTTTTGTCATATTTTTGTCGTCATAAGATGTTTATTAGTAGGGCTCTATTCTTTTTTTGTACTTCCAGTCCAAAAATTATTGGAAGGATGTACCTTGCATGCAAAAAGTTTGGGAAATGTCAAGATACAGTTTAGCAACATGCTCTCTGGCAATGAGGAAGAAGGCTCAGAATTTTCTGCACCAGAAGACCTGCTAATGGTGATATGTCCACAGTAGTCAAAACTGGGAAGAAATTTAGGGTGGGTTCTTCAAAGCGCTCGTTGGTTTAACTCTGTTCCCATCAACTTCAGTGGAAGCAGAGTTCAGCCACAGATATTTCTGAAAATCCCAACCATAACATCTCTTAGAATTCTAGAAAAGACAAAAAACAATATGAGGATTCCCGAAGCTGAGATCTGTTTAATTACCAATGGCCGTATAGAAGCAGTGGGAAAAAACGTAACTGATCTAGTGAATCTCAGTATAAAGAAAAGCAAAACTTGAATAAATACAGCTGCACAATGGCATTTTCATCGTTTGTCTACCAGTGACAAATGAATAATGCAAAAGCCTGTAATGCCTGACTTTCATGGAATCTGAAAATGCTAAACAAGCTGAATGTGACAGAGCCCACTATATAGTAAGGTTTGCCCCAAGAGATTGAGAATGCCCAGTACTGGTCTGTCGATGATTCTCTAGAGCAGTGGTTCTCAACCTTTTTTCCATCGCAACACACCTGAGAGACGATGTTCCCTTGTGTGACACACTACAATCAGCGGGTGGTGTGGTGCTTGGGAGGCTGCGGCACTACAGTACCTGGGTGGGGGCAGAGTCAAGCCAGTGCAGACTGATGCCCTGCTGGTCTGGCTCGATGGGGTCAATTTTATTTTGTGAGGCAGGTTGTGCCCTCCCCCAGCCCCGGATCTCTGGGATGCAGCCCCTAAATCCCTTTACTACTCTGGCCCTGGCTGCTTGCTGTGTTGTGCAGGAGGAGCAGGCTGCTGAGGGCAGCAGAGAGTGGTGGGTGGCAGGAGTCCCAAGCTGGCTCCAAGCTGAGCTGCCAATTTTCTGTGACACACCTCCCGGCTCTTCGCGACACACTTTTGTGTCCTGACACAGTGGTTGAGAACCGCTTTTCTAGAGTCTAGCTAGCCCAGGGGGGCGGAATATGGCCAGGGAACTCAGAAGGTAAACTTTGAAAGCAACTTTTTTTTTTAAACTTTTATAGATCTTCACAAAATTTCAGTTAGCTAGTTTTTAAATTGGTGGGACACCTCGAGGTGTTTTGCTGAACTAGACTAACACGGCCACCTCTTTGGAACTCAAGGTGCAATATTCTTTGCAGTCTTGAATCAAGTTTTGGATTGCCCTAAATGGAAAAAAATCTACTTTCTTGAAGCTTACTGAATGACAGCACATACAGCTGCATTCCCAGCAAAACTTGCCAATCCAAAATCTTCTAAGATATATATTTATTTTCTGCTCTGGCCTTGAATTGGTTGACTGTACTTTGTTTTCATTCTATTTGAAGAACTGATCTAAGTTGGTATTGCCTTATTTTGGACTGCTAAACTTGAAAGGTTCTCACATATTTATTTTTTCTTTCTTTAACCTTAAGTTGCTGAGTAGATCTAAATCCATATTTGTATTCTTGATTTTTCCCACTTAACATTTCCTAGTATGAGAGAGGGGTTATTCAGGGCAAGCAGTATGGACATGCTTTTTGATTTACTTATTTTGCCTAACGCTCATTGTACACACAGAGTATTTGTATAGATATATATACCTCATGTCATATTGGGTACGTTCACACTGGAGCCTTAAGTCAACTTAAGGACAATTAAGTCGACCTACAGACCTCTGCATCCACACTGGGTGCTTATTAAGTTGACTTAAGCGCTTCCTTAAGTCGACTTAATAACACTAATTCTGAAAGTTGACTTTACACCTAAGTCAACCTGATTAAGTCAACTTAAGCCAGTATGGATGGGGAGTGCCCTTAAGTTTACCTAATTGGCCTCTAGGCCCCCTTGCAGAGTTCTTGGCCACTCCACTGTCAACCTAGCACCTGCCAGTGTGGACGCAGGGCTGTGGAGTCTCTAAGTGGACTTAAGAAGGTCAACTTGAAGTCGACTTAAAGTTGAACTTGGTTAAGTTGACTTAACAGAGCCTCCAGTGTAGACGTACCATTGAATCCCCATCCAGCAAAGCACTTGACCATGTGCTTAATTTTAAACATGTGAGGAGTCTCATTGAAGTCAGTAGAACTAATCCCATTCTTAAATGCATGCTTTCTTGAATTGGGGCCTTGGTGAGATGTCCTGTTCCTTGCAGTCATTATTGTCAGTTTTGGTCACTCTTGTTTTGTTTTTGTTTAGGTGGCTCAAAAAGATAGGACAGTAGACAAAGTGTATTTCTCTTAGCATTTAGTTTATCTGGTTTCCTTCTGTTGCACCTATTATTGGAGTAATAAGTAAATGCAATAGCAGGTGGGTAATTTAGTGATAGAAAATATTATTAATCATATTAAAAAACCTTTTTAGATTACATATATTCAAGAAAGTCAATTAACAGCTATTGAGTGTGAAACCTTTTCAAAGGAAACGTTGGGCAAAAATGTATAGGGATATTGATAGGGATGGATCTTCTGTAAGCATCTAGAATGTTGCAGAGAAGTAGCCATGTTAGTCTTTTTCAGCAAAACAAAGAAAGTGTCCTTTGGCACTTTTAGTCTTTAAAAATGCCATAGCCAGGACTCTCTGTTTGTTTCATCTAGAATATAACATAGAGATCTTCACTTGGAGCTCTGTGAGCAGAGGAAGAGCACATTATGATCCACCTTTTATAGCCTTCAGTCAAGAAAAACACACATTAAACTCAATGGAATTTGTGCTTGATTGAGGACAACAGAATTTTAGCCCTGTATCTGCTATTGATTACTGTTTTGGGTTTTTTTTTCACATTGATTCATAAACTTAGGAGTAGAGAACAGTCTCTTCAGCTGTGGGTAAACACACATTTTCTCTTTCAGGGAGATAATATTCATTATATCTAAGTTAAGAGGAGAACTGCAAATGTAGTAAGAGATATGTAATGGAGTGTACACAGTGCACCGCACTGCCAGTCACGGAACTTCAGTGTTAGGTTACATTGGGTAAGTTGCAGTGGAACATTCATTTATCTAAAGTAGTGTGATTTTGTAGATCCATAAAACCTACATTTTCTCTCATGGTCCTTTTTTTCTTCCTTTCTTTTAATGAGACATTCAAAGAAAGCCTAAAACTGTAAAATAAATCTTTAAATGCTGCAGAGGTCTGGGCGCAGCTTTTATTACATATCTCTGCAATTAGAACTAATTTACTGCCTTGTGAGATGGGGGAAAATGTGCAAGGTTCTTCTTGGATAAATATACCTCTGTTCGAAAAGTGTAGCTGCTCTGTAAAAGTTATCTCCTTGTATTCAACAAGTATCAGGGTCATTCTTTCTTCTACATACCGCAGAGCATTAATTAATGGGCCTGCAGCTGGTGGTACCACTTTGGCTGTGTCAGCCCAAACTCTTATTCCATATTTCTCAGGTTTGTATGACTAATCTTGGACCATATCCCATCATTCCCCGCCCCCCTCCAAAGTACAAAAAGTACTTAAGTCTGCTGAAAGAATGCCAGTCTGACATAGAAGGAACAGAAGTGTTGTTTCTTTGCTATTTTTATCATTTCTACAAAAAGAGACACCATATTGTACTGACAGTTGTATATTTCTAATCATCTTTCATATTGTGCACTTCAGCCAAATCCTGCTTTTTCTAAGCTAGTTACAGACTCTGGCTATGTCTACACTTGCAAGCTAGGTCGACTTAAGGAGGCTTAAGTCGATCTAACTTAGTCCCTGTCCACACCAGGCTTTCATTAAGTCGACTTAGTGAAAGGTTAGGTCAACTTAATAAGAACCACCGGTTAGGTCGACCTAACCCTTAAGTCGACTCCTTAGGTTGACAAGCACAGTGTGGACATGGATTAACCCTTACGTTGACTTTATTAAGTTGACTTAAGGGCAGTTAGGTTGACTTACTAAGTCCCCATTCAGGGTAACCACTTTGTTAAGTTGACTTAATAAGGTCGACTTTAAGTTGACCTTATTAAGTTGACCTAACTTTTTCTAGTGTAGACATAGCCAGAGAGTCCAAGGTGCAGCTGAGCCGATATGGGCCCACAGCACAGGCATATGGGACAGGGTTTGGCGATGTCATACAAATGGAGCTCCTCCCCCGCCAGCCCATACACGCACTGCAGGACTCTATTTCCCACACACTAGCATATAGAAGAAGTTGAAACAGGGCCGAAAAGATGTGGAGTTTGTGAATCCAGGGGCTATATAGATCCATAGGCCATTACACACAGTTGCAGGGACTTCAGTGGCCTCAGGGTGAAATCCTGACACAGGCAAAATTCCCATTGACTTCACTGGAAGTAAGATTTCATCCTCAGGCTTGACCTTCAACTCCTAACCATCTAGGAAACATTTTGACCAATTGTTCATCTCTTTAGAATGAATCTATTTTATTTAGATAACCAGTGATATGTACAGTGCTGCCACTCTGTGATCTTAAAGGAAGATTTTCCTCACCCAGGCCTGTGCCAGGCTACTTCACCTTAGGGGTCTGGATCCAGATCTGTCTCTTGCTACTTCTTATAAGCCATATGAAAAGAATGGAAACTGGTATCATTGCTTTAATTGACTTAAGCCACTGCACATTCTTACACTTAACACGGAGACATTTAGAAGAAAAGCAACATCAAAAGTAAAGCCAGGGAATTCTAAGATGAAATCTCTACCTTTAACTCACATGATTATTTGAAAAAAGAAAGACACACCACAATGTAACTACTTTGCTGGTGTTCTGTGTACCTGCGTATTGTGCAAAAGCCATATCATAGACTCATAGGTTACGTCTACACTGGGGAATTTAGGTCGACTTAAAAAAGT